>JACDOX010000172.1:108331-412938 GCA_014549065.1 Cardinalis cardinalis
TTAGGATTTCTGAGAGCTGCAGTTCCAGCGACAAATGTAAACAATGATTATCTGCTGCTGTGGAATGCAAACAGGTGCATTTGTGATTGGCCCGTGTTCTATGTTTATGGTTGATGGGCCAATGAAGGAGAGCTCTCTGGGACAGAGCTCCATTGTTTTGTTTTCTTGTGCATTCTATTCTATTATATTCTTAGCTTAGCAGCCTCTGGGAGAACCTTCTCTCCTTCTCCCTTCTCTTTCTAATATTATATAATATATACATATTATAAGATAATAAATCAAGCCTTCTGATGGAGTCACGGCTCTCGTCTCTCTCTCATCCTCGAAACCCTCCTGAACACTACCACATCCATACATCCAGGGTTACCCCATCCCAGATGCAGAATCCAGTGCTTTCCCCTGTTGAACTTCATATGGCTGGTGATTGCCCAGACCCCTGATTTGTGGAGGTCTCCTCCCTGCCCTGGAGGGAGTCAACAGCTCCTCCCAGTTTTGTATCATCTGCGAACTTGCTCAGTATCCCTTCCAGTTCTGTGTCCAGGTCATTTATGAAGATGTTGAAGAGCAGAGGGCTGAGGATGGGGCCCTGTGGAACTCCAGTAGTGACAGGTCCCCCCAGTCTGGTGTCACCCTGTTCACTGTAACCCTTAGTGCCTGACCCGTGACCCAGCTGCTCACCCACCCCATGATGTGTTTATCCAGCTGTGGGCTGCACATTAGGTCCAGAAGGATCCTGAGAGAGACAGTATCAAAAACTTTACTGGCTTCCCTTGGTCAGCTGGGTAGGTTACCTAGTCGTGGAAGGAAACCACATTGATAAGCAGGACTTCCCTCTCATGAGCTGTGCTGGCTGTGACTGATAACTGCGTTGTCTTTCAGGTGTTTTTCAGTACCTCCAGAATAAACTTCTCCATAACTTTACCAGGCACTGGAGTGAGACTGACAGGCCTGTCGTTTCCTGGGTCCTCCTTGCCTTCCTGAAAATCAGGTCAGTGTTCTCCAGCTTCCGATCATTTGGGACTTCTCTGGTTTTCCAAGACCACTCAAAAATCATTAAGAGAGATTTTTTAATTGCATGAGCCAGCTCTTTGAGGACTCTTGGATGAATTCCAACAGGCCTCATAGATTTGTAGGGATACAACTAGAGCAGGACATCCTGCACAATTTCAGGGTTGACTGGGACTTCATCATTCCTGCAGTTATGGTCCTCCATCTCAGGGCACTGAGACCCCCCTTGGTCTGTGTCTTGGTTTAAAACACAGGTGTCTGCCAAGGAAGGCAGGAACCTTCTTGGAATGGAAAGATGATCCCCTCCCTCCAAATTATTATTATAATTTCAAAATTACGGGGCTTTGACATAAAAATATGGGAAAAGGAATAAAGGAATAAAGTTATTTACTTTATGTAAGAAGACAGAGCAAGCAACAACAACAAAGCAGTAACAGTAATTCCCATGCGTGCAGTGTGAATATTCTACCAAAGGCAGCTGCTGACGTTCCAGTAAACCAACAGCAAGGACCCTGTCTCTGGAAAGTGAGAGGAAGGGGAGGGCCCAGTCTTCCCCTGAAACACTCACACAGATGGTGAGCGTCTCCTGGGAATGGCAGGTCCCAGTCAGCCAGCAGCTCCTGTAAGCAGCGGGCTCACGGACAGGCAGCAAGTAGAATTCTGCAGCAGCACCAAGCCCCTGAGCAGGAGCAGTCGAGCACCCAGAACCACAACCATCTCCTCACCAAGCCGAGCAAAGACTGCCTACCCCCAGCAGAGAACTGCCAAACCCCCGTTCCTTCCCTCCACAGAACCATTTCAGCAGTGTATCACCATTTCTCTGGCAATAAATGGGAAGAAATTCCCTGAGAAACCTTACCCAGAACAGTCCATCTGTGTTGAAGACAGGAGGCAAAGAATGCATTACATACCCTTGCATTGTCCATGCCTCTGTGAGGTGACCATCCTCATCCTGCAATGGGCTGATGCTATTTTATACTGCTTGTTGCCACTAATATATTTGAAAAAAACTCTTTTTACTGTTCCCCGCAGTTTTGGCAGCTTCAACTCCAGCTGAGTTTTGGCCACATGAATTTTCTCCCTGCAGTGGCAAGCAGCACCTCCCTGTTCTTCCAATGTCACTTGACCTTGCTTCCACTGGGCATACATCTTCCTTTTTTGCCTTATTTCCAAGAGAACGTTCTTGTTTAGCCAGGCTGGTTTTCTGCCTCTCCAGCTTGATCGGTGACTGTTGGGAATGGCTCTTAAAAGAGGCAATGTTTAAGAAATGGCCAGTACTGATGGATGTCAACACTTCAAAAACGTTTTCCCCCGGGACCTGATTGCTAATTGCCTGGGCAGCCTGAAGTCTGTTCTCCTCATGTCCAGAGCTGAGCGTTTGCTGGCACTCTTTGTCCTATCAACAGAGATTTTAAACTTAATCACTTTGTGGTGTCTGTGGCCAAGGTGTTTGCCAGTCTTCACTTCGCTTATGAGATCCACTCTCTTGACAAGCAGTATGTCAAGGAATAAAGAGAACTACTGAATAAGGTGATATTTTTGAACTAGTTTCCTCTTCCAAGCATATGTATTCTTAAGAGGGCAGTGGACATAAGGAAATGCAGGTTTAGTTCCAGTCAGCCTCAACTACATAATTCTGGCGTTTAAGGAATTGTTAGCATTATTATGCTGTGGTTTTCCAAGCAGTGGAGGTGCATTATCTTTATGTGGGAAAGGTCTGCCTTTCCTCTAAAAGGAAGCAGGACAACAATAATGCATAAAAGACTAATTTTTCTTTTTTGTTTTTATTCCTTTTAAAATATGCATTTTCCAGTGTTACAGGCTGTCCAGTGTTAGAAATATATTGTATTATCTTTTCACATGCATCAAGTTATTTGTATTTAGGCAAGTTTAAAAAGCCCCTTGAGTATATGAGGAATGTAGGAAGATGTAAATATTTCTGAAATGGGGAAGATAGGAAAGTGGAGAGTCTTAAGCCAAAAGCTTTAAGATTGTCTTTCTAATGTTGGGTCACTAGATATGTGGATTAGAGGATTATTTGGAAAGAAACAATGAGGTTTTGTCTGAACATATTGATGTATATTGCTGTTTATAGTTCCCAAGAAAGCGTGTAGGGAGTTTGGTTGCCAAAATTGGAGATGCAAGTTGTTCCACACTATACTGATGTATGTTTGATAAATGTGCTAGTACATTTGCCCTTAGTCTGGAGAAAATAGTTTTTTTTCTTTAATGTTTCCTTTGCTGCAGGTAACAGTGAGCCAACATTACAAATAAACTCCGAGTAGTTAAAGGCTTCTGTGTGGCACAGGCAAAATTGAATTTTACTTCCCTGTAGGTGAAAGCAAGATAACTCTTTGTGGGCAGACAAGTGTGGTTTTGTAGTAGTGTTAGACCTGATGGTGGGGATGATGGTGCAGGTAGGTGAAGAAATTTGGGAGGGGTCAGTGGGAGTTAGGAGAAGGGGGCTCAGAGGAGTGTCTGGCAATTCTGGGGAGCTGTTCAGAGGCAAGGAGGGATGAGTGGCATATCATATATATATTTTTTTTAGGAATATGGGCAAAACGGCACACTTATATCTGGGAGGGATGGGAGACCTCTGAGGCCCTGAGGTGACAGGTATTTGGGCAGTAAAAAGGATGTAAAGTTGTCACATTTCCCACTGGTTAGCAAGGTTGAACATGGATATGGCCAGTGCAGGCAGCTGGATGATGGAGAAAACAAGGGTGCAACAAGCAGCCTTTTGTCTGGGATGAGCCTCCTTCATAAGCACATTTTCCTTTGATCCCACATGCTGCTGTGCTTTATGACTTCAGATGTTGCACTGGTTTCTTTGCCTAGATGCTGCTTTATATCTCTGTGACCCTTTTATGCCTTCTGAGTAACTGCAGTAGTAGCAAGAGCAGGTGAAGGGAGGAGCCAGCATTACTGAAGCTCCTTTGGAGCACCTTATCCTCAGGACTTGATGTTATTTGCCTTTCTTGGTGCTTGGCTGCCTCTTGGTGCTTGGATGGAGCCAGGTACCAAAAAGGAGTTGCTGCTTTGGCCAGGGCTACCCAATTTAAAGAAAATTTACTCACTCTATCTTTCTCTTGTCTTTCTCAAGTTTGTGATTTCAAGCTATAGCCTAGATGTTAAAGCTGTTGCTGAGTTTGTTATCCTACCAATATACTGGAGCTCAGAAAAAGTGGGTAAGTTTATTTTTCATATTTTAATAATTGAAAAGATGCCCCAAAACGAAATTTATACTGCTCCAAACAGACTTTTCTTTGTAGTAATCCCAAAGGCTGTGCTTCAGAAGAAGAGTGCTTACAAAATCTTGAATATAGAAGTACGCCAGGTACAAATYTTGAATGCACAAAATCTTAAATATACATCTATTCAAAATCTCAAATATGCTATCTTGGATGTATATCTGGAAGTTATCTGAAACACAGTCATATTCTGATATCCCTTATGCATGTTGTGTTGTAATCTACAACAGTTCAATAAATAATAATTACTATTTATTAATCAAGAAGGCTTCAACAAGAAAATGGAGTAGTTCTGTAGTACATAGTATTTCCCTGGAATTTCAATAGTTTTCGTAATGATAACAAACGGACATGGACCGCAAATTACTGGCACCTTTTCCCTTTCTTTGTCTGTGCCGGATCTGGCCATGTTTCTGGGAGCATGTGTGTCTCTCTGTGTGACTGTGTGTTTGGGATCATGCAAAGGTATGTTGACGATGGCAGCTAGTTGCTGCCAGACCACAAGAGGGACCCAAAGACATGCATTGCTGCCTGGTATCCCTTGAAAACTGGAAGGGTCGTTAGCTTCCAGCTTGGGTTTTCAGAAAAAGTAGCTTATTTTCTTTTAATTTTAGCTTTCAGGAATTTTACTATGACTCACCTTTCTGAAGGAAAGTCTGAGAAAGGCTATAGAAAAAAGGCTGCTAGAGATAACAGATGACTTTAAGCCATTTTGTCATGGCTGCCAAGTGCGCTGGGGAAGGCAGTGTAGCATCTGGACTGATAGTGATAAATCGTCTGAAGACGTTAGAAGAAAGGGATCTTCACTCATGTATTATACTGCAGGTATAATACTAAAAAAATTAGCATCTGGATTTTTCCCTTTATTAGTATTTTGAACATTATTAATATTTTGAACATTCAGCCAAGCAAACAACTGCAGATGATGAGATCTTTCCATAATTAGAGGAAAAACTTACCAAAAGTAAAGTAGCTCCAAAAATATGATAAATTTGAGGCATTCTGCTTTGCTGCAAAAAGTCTCAAATTTATGATATTTTACTGCTGCAGCTTTGCTGCTGCAGTAACCCACTGTTCCTCCAAAAGACGAATGTAAATTGTACAGTGCACGTGCAAACAGGGCGTATCTTTTGTAGCAGTAGAAAACATCTTTGATATGGGCTGGTTTGGTCTGGAAAGAGCAGTGTTACCTGGATTTAGTTGCCTCAGTGGACTCATCAAGCAGTCTTGAGAAATGTCTTCCTCTGTGAAGAGATTTGATCCCTTCTTCACTGGGACTGCTACCCTTCACTTTCTCCCTGTGGGCAGGAGACATGAGGCAAGGCTGGCTCTCAGTACTCATACACCCTATTCTTTTCAAGGTAAATAATACCCATGTTTTACTGTGTACAAGAATAATTTCCAACACAAGGGTGGGGGAGTGACTAGTGATTATTTTATTGCAGTGACAGCTCTTTATTCTTCAACTAAAAAATTAGTGCTATTGAGTGGTGATGTGGTAATCTAGCATCATTGACAATGACAGAATATTGTTAGACCATGTTGTACCCATCTGGGTAGTACCCTCAGTCTTAGATCAAGCTGAATCACTGTCATTAACAAGCTCTACTGATGTGTTCTTGGAGGAGGTAATACAAAGTTATCCATGATTTACTGTTAGGGCAGTTGGGCCAATGGAATGTTTTCCTTGGGGTCAGGGAGTGAGTCAAGAGCATGACTGACAGCAGTGTCCTTCTTGGCCAAGGAGGTGATTAAGTGGTCTTCTCTACAACCTCTCTCTTCTCCTTCTGCTGTCAGCCTCCAGATCACCTTGCTAGGCTGAGCGGTGCTACAGAACATACAGGCTTCAGATATGCCCCCACCCACTGTAGAAGTACTGCAATGGCTTTTCTCTGTCTTCTGCTCAGGACAGGCCATGCCAAATTCTGACCAACAAGAAGTGGCTGCAAGAAGTCAATTTGTATTTTCACCTCTGTGCTGTATGAAGGGAACATACAGTATGAAGTGTAATGATAGACTGACATGAAAGGCTGTTCCCTTCCCTCTCTGCTTTTTCTGGCAGCAGCTGAACATGCAGTGACAACACACCTTCCATTACTAATATTTTGAAACCTAGAACAGGAGAGTGCCTCAAACCGCAGCCTTATAACGTAATGAAGAATACACACAGCTGCAGTAACAACCACATAATTATTTAATTAGTTTTTGACAGCTTCAAATTGCATAGGCAAAGGAATGCATGAACCACGCATGGAAACCTGCCAGCAAAGGTTTTACACGTACGCAGATGGTTTTAGCTATTGTAAGCGCAAAGCCAGGTTGCTGCACTTTTATTGCAAAGCCTAATAGCACATCATGCTCTGCAGAAGTTATATCAGGGGAATAAAAATGGCATATGTAATTATTTCTTCTCCTTTATGTCATAGTATTACTTTTCTTGTATATAACTTCCCATAAGTGAACCTTGTGAGACCGAAGATGGGAATATTTTAGCATTAATTTAAGTAATCTGTAAAGTAACAGCTTCTTTGGGCTTTTGGAATAAGTAATTATGATACCACTAATTAACATTACATATAAATTTTTATTTTAAGATCCTATTATAGAGATGAATTAATTATTATCTCTGTTGAGAAATTAAGTATTTGTGTTTTTATTGTGAAAAAAGAAAGACAGACTCACAGAAGTGGAACAGTTTGTCAGAAGCCATGGTGTGATTCAGGGACAAAAGAGATGACAAATTAAGAATTTCCTCAGTTTTCATTTGACTCTGCAGAGAACTAGGGCAAGAAATTTCAATATATAAATGTGGGTAAAATAATTGTCTGCAACAAAATGTATGAAGAGGGCACTAACATTAGTAGAAATCTGTCTTTGGCAAATTGATTATTCCAAAGGGGAAGATAATAATTTGGAAGTGAAGCAAAGAATAATGTACTGTAAATATTTGCTCTTTGGCTGCTGCAAAAGCTAACACCCATCTCCCAAGTCACTCAAAGTGTTTATAATTTCCATGTGTCACAGGCTCCATGATTTTATATTAGAGGGGAAGTGATTTCTCCTGAATGCACCTAATTAAGGCTAACAGCTAAAATAAAACATGAATTAATTCAAAACTTCACTCTCCACTCTAAACGAACACAAACATTGTCTGAGGTTTAAAAAGTTAAGTCCCCTTTTTTTCCACATAATTGAAGTTTTCATATTTTCCAGCCTTTGCTTTTTATGGTTCTGGCTGGGATAGGAAATACTAAAAGCCCACAAGAAAAGGCTATTCCCATAGAGCTGTGTAAGATATTCACAACAAAAACCTAAACCATGCGGAACACATGTGGTTTCAAGTTTCACAAGAAAGTCAAAACCCAGACTCTGTTTGTTGAAGTCTGTAACACGTTTTAAATGAAACTGGGCTTGTTTTCAAGAAAATCTGGTCAGATTCCTGGTTTTGAGTTGAAACCATCTGAAATTTGGCGTTTGGCAAGTTCTCGGGAGAAGTCTTGAGGCCTGATCTTGCTGATGCTTCAAGGGGGACTTGCTGTGGATGGGACATGAGTGTAGGGGATGTCAGGTCTCAGCTAGGCGAGTGGGGCAAGGGCACTGTCAGGGGCTTTGGGGCTGAGGAAACAAGCACAGTATAGGTGGGTCTCCTGAGGTAGTGAGCTGTAGTCAAGAATGGTTGTGAGAAAGTCATGTGGCTCACATCCAGGGCAGGAGATCCTGGAGATATCCTGCACACCCCTCAAAGGACACTTTGCTGTGCCTTCTCATGTACTCCCAGAATAGAGATTAGGGGACCCTGAATACTTTGAGACTGTGTTCATCACTACGCTGCATTTTGTTGGATTTATGTGGATATCACTGCATCCACATCAAAAACACATCTTTATTTTACTTACAGAAATCTCTCTGACTAAGCAAATGAAAGACTGTGAAGAAATACTTGGCACCTATGATGAAACTATGCACTTTTTAAAGAGCTCTGTATAGGAATGAGTCAATAGTTGATGCTGCAGCGTCAGTCTCTAAGATGTTATCAAGGTAAAAGTTATGAGATAAATTCTGGTATTGCAAGGATAGATATCAGGGCAGAAATTTTTCTTGTGCATTCCTAGAAATATCTTTATCTGATATAATACTACTGTAAATTATTGAAACTGTCAGACGTTTAAATCATGTTAAATAATGTTAAAACCTTACCTTTAGCTTTCTCTCCTGCTATCACTTTTAAAATTTCTGTCCCTGCGAGAAATGAAAATAGGCTAGGAAAGTTATAGTCAATGTTTTAACAATATGATTAAAATGCAATATTATCTATACAGACAAGTTTATTTCTTGATCTCATAAACAGATATTGTGCACAGCTACCATTCTCCCACATATATTGCTCTGTATGGGAATATTTAACTGTGAAAATAAAAGCTGTTTTGTGCTGAGGCCAAAATGTAAGCAAGAACAGAGCAGATGGTTTATGAGTACATGGAAAAACAGCATATGTCTGTGAATTAGGAAAGAGCTCTTTATCAGACTAATGAGTATAGAGTATAGTTTTCCTGTTTTCCCTAATGGTAATTTATATGTGCAGTTCTGTGAATCCAGCACTGTGAGGACAATAGTTATGCTCACAAATGAAATATGGCTCGTTAAAGCTCCAGTTCTTCCATCCACACTCACTTTGATTAAGCACAGGTCAATCCTGTGTGAGATAATTATTTATTACCCTGTCACTACTTCTTCTTTTTTTTCCCCAGATGTCTGTGTTTTGGCTTTATATAACATGATGAAGTCCCTTTCCCTAACAAGTCTTTTAATACACTGTAGTTCTGCTCTGAATCTTAACAAATGTCCACAGTGTGCAATTTTTCATAATTCATGCCTGTGGTTGTTCCTCTTAATAAGAATACCAAAGGAAGTAGGCACTGTCATCCACTAACCTAATTCCCCAAGACCCAGTTGCCCTTACATTCATCTTGTCCAGAACTAGCTGAAAATCCCCCAGATGACTGGGTTTTCATCGCTCCCCTAAGGGGCAACAAGTGCCTTTGTGGTTTTTGTCATGATGCTCTTCTCTTGTTCAGAAAGAAACTTGTGGGAAACACTCCCCAAACAGACTTGTTTTCTTTAAAACCATCTTTTTCTGTAGTTCCTCCAAGAAGCAGACAGCAGTTGAGCTTTGGGATATGGAGACTACTAGTGAGATTTTGCTGCTCTGCACATACGGACTGTCTGCATCTGCTTCTAACCTGTTTGCTTGGCTGCAAACTCAGAGGCTGCTTTTCCCACTGCAGTGGGAAGTGAAGGAGCATCTGCTGGCTCATGGAAGTTTGCTCCCCTGTCTTGCTTGTCTTCACGCTGCCCAGGCCCATGGGGTTGGTTCTGTACTTGGCATGCATCAGGTACACATTTGGTTATGCCATCCTTTATCAGGGTCTCAGATACAATGTGAGCAAAGAGCTGCACGGGTGTCCTGGGGCTTTAACAGGATGGAGGTGACTGGTGGGAATGAAAGTTGCAAATTATTTTCTGCTACTAGTGACAGTAGCCTGAGAAAATTGAGCAGTGTTAAAACTCCTTCTGTTTAGAGGACAGTAATCATCTTACATGTCTTTAGGAACAGAAGCAGAAAATATAAGAGAGTCCAATTCACCATGGCAGAATGGAAATGGAAAAATCCATCTATTTTGTAATCAAAATATATTTCATACTTTTGCTGCAATATTTGTCAACATAACTACAACAAATAGAGGAGAGTAATTCAACCAATGATTGCAAAAACCCAGAAGGTTTTAAAAATGATGTTAATTTGTAATGATTGCATTGCAGAATGGCAGTTTTTATCTTCGGAAGCTTTCTTACTCAATTCTAAGGCTCATTTATGCCAAATTGCTAGTATTTAACAATAAGATCAGTAGACCTTAAAAACAGAGAGAAAAAGAAAGAAAGCAGAAGCTGCTATGGATACTGCCAAACCACTTCTCAGCTTTGTAAAATGAAGCACATGAGAAAAATCAGCATAAATTGATTTTCAAATTTTTTAAAATTTTTTTTTGCAGTTTCCACCCCAATATTCTTATGGAAATTTGATAAGCCATGAGAAAATATTATAATAAATTCTCTTTCAAAAGGAGATTTACAAGTACTTTGCTGCTTATTTGTGCAACACATTTTTTGTATTTCTTAATGCTGTATCAAAGGTCCTGGCACAGCATTGGCACTCTTTCTTTCAGGAATTCTGTTTCTGTCTCTTTTCCTCAGGTTGACTGGCTCCTTACTTGACAAACATCTTCACTCATTTCAGCACCTTTTGGAATTAAACATAGTACAGTCTAAGCATTAACAATTAGTGCTTATTATCTTGCCTGTTTTTCCCCAACACAAAAGAAATATTACTATTTCACAGACATTTCCAGTGGTAATTATTTTGTGGACTTCCACATTTAATGTCACTCCCTTCTTGAAAGCTATATGCAGTTCTTACTTTGGATTACAGCTAAACAACAGATTTTGATTGAAAGAATGGCTGTGACCCAATCGTTAACTGCCATACATGTCAATTTGAAATGATGGAAATAATTGCCACTGACAGTTTTACTTTGTAGAAACCTATTTTTCTCCCTTCAGAATCTTTTTTATCTTGGTTTACTGGAAAAAGTGAACAAACACAAGGAAATGCTTTCAAAATTATCAGCTTCTAAAGAACACCAGTAATCACTTTGCATAATCCACATCTGGGCTCAATCCAGTTTTCCTTAATTAGCTGCAAATGCCACGTCTGCTTCTATGTCTGAATTTTTCACTGCATCTACCTATTTAAGTGTAAAATGAATTAGGTTTTCAAGTTCAAGAATATTACTTAGGTAGTTAAGTGGATTTAGACACAATGGCATTTCTTGTACTAAAAATAGTATAAATGTGGCTGCTTTTCAGATTTTTAGAACTAGGGCACTTCTGGTTTTTGAGGATCACACTGGCTACTTACTCTAGCAAACAGGTACTTAACAGGTATTATTTAACCAGTAAATCAAACAAAGACACTATTTCCATTTCCTGTAAATGGAAATAATTTTGTAAACTGTCAATTACTATAGCTTCTGAGTCTGGTGTCCAAATGACTGCCTGTCATGTTTCTTTTGTCAAGGCTGCATGTGGTATTCACATCCATCTAAAAGCTCATGCTGCCTTTACGTCACTGTCCAGAAAATGGGAAGCTCAAGCAGCCAACTTGCTCTAGAGCATCCCATTGCTCTGAGGTGTGGGATTAAAGGTACACAAAGTCATATGTTTTCCTTGTAGTGGAAAAGAAAGCAAGTTCTCCTCAAACTTCTGTTGATTTGTCATCAATGGAGAATGTGCCCTACATGAGTGGTGTAGGAAGTGTAGACAGGTGAACACCATCTTCCAGCCCTTTATCATTACCAGTTTTTAGTTGTCACTGAGAATTGAAATTATATTTATGAATATTCACGCTTCAAGTTGCGCCAATGGAGGTTTATATCAGATATTTAGGGAAAATTTCTTCACTGAAAGGGTAATTGAGCATTGGAACAGGGAAGTGATTGATTTGCCATCCCTGCAGGTATTTAAAATGTGTAGATATGGCACTTGGGGATATGGTTTAGTGCACACTTGGCAACGTTAGGTTTACAGTTGGACTCAACGATCTTAAGGGTATTTTCCAGTCTAGATGGTTATGTGATTCCATAACTCTGTGAATGACTGTCCAGTCACAATATCCTGTTTTTACCAATAGCTGCCCAAACAAGGAATACAGGAGTGTTCTTTGGTGTCCTATCATCTGGAGAAGGATTTTGAAATGCAGCACCACCTATGTAGGGCCTTTGGCATCAGTATTGTGGTTGCCATCCCCCTGTGCTCCCTTCTCCAAGCTTGTACCAAGCCCTCTTTGAAAAGAGAATCTGCTGGAAAGCTGTCTGCTCTTGAAGATAATTTTTTTCTTAAATTCAAAACTCAAAAAAAAGTGAAATTACTTCCTGTCTATCTCTGCTTTCTTTTCCTCTGAATTTTTTCTCACTGATGCATTTTTGAAGGCATGATCTAACCCTTAGTCAAGCCAAGAGAAATCTTTCCTAGGTCTTGAGAATATGATAGATCAATATCTAAATGAAAATGTAAAAATGGCTCAAGAACTGATTTTGCTGAAGGAAGACAGTGAAAAAGCTTTTGGAGTTATAAGAATAAATAAAGTTGCTAGGTTTCACCTTGATTTTTAAATTGCTGGGAGCAAATCTGGAAGGCCGTTGTGCTCCTTCAGCTTCTGGCTGCAGTGTGCAGGAGAGAAGCACAGTCCTCAGGTTTAGATCTGACATATCTGAGATAGAAGCGCAGTCCTCAGGTTAAGATCTGACATATCCACATGTCTGAGGATATTTCCTTTTGGAGGGTGTTTCTTTTGTTTCCCCCCTGCTTCCAACCTGCATGTCCTATGCATCTCTTCATGAAGAGAAGAGATGCATGAAGAAAAACTTGATGATGTTTGAAGATGCTTTATCCTGGAGCACTATCTCAGTACAGAAAAGGAATTTAAAGAAAAGAATTTAAATAGAATAAACCACTCGTTGAATCTTTCCTTCCCTGCCACCATAGGGCTGTGTAAAGCAGATGTGGCTCTTTAAAAGTCAGCAGATTTATGTTGCTGTTACTACAGGACAGTGCTGTAGGGAACAGCTAGCCTATTTCTGTAATTCATCATGCAGAGGTAGTCAAGTGGCCCCAGAAGGTTTCTGAGGAAGGAGAACCAACAGTTAACCTTCACTGCAGTTGCATGGGACAGACTCAAGAGGTGGAAGTCTAACCTGAATGAAGGATAATTGAATCTGAGAATTTGGAAGATGTTGCTATTCTATTTTACAATCACTTCTTCCTTCTGTCATTCCCCAAAATACTCCTCCCCGTCCTTCAGATTTCAGAGCACACAATAATCTCACACTTGAAATACATATTTATGAAATACTGAGGCTCCAGACCTCTTCTTGTTTGTCATGGGACAGTTCTGGTGATTTGTCTGAAACTGGGCTGATTTATAGGAATGGAGGCTCTGGTTGACTGTGTCTGCTCAGAGCTTGGTCCATGGCTGTAAAAGTGTGCATAAAATTCTGTCTCAAAATATGCTGTTCAGCTGTTTCTTACCCCTTTTGGTAGTGACAGCTGTTGGGGCTTATGCTTTTTTGCTTTCCAAAATGTGCTATTAAGGAACTGAAGACTGAAATGATTTCTCCCTCTGTTCACATTTTTAGTTGGTTTTCTTAGGTAAGATGTTCTCTTGGAAATGTTTTTCAGTACTACCCACAACTATTTCCAAAATGACTAAGTTTGTTTTTTAAAGAAGGATAAAAAAAAAGACAAATTGGAACCTTATGGACTATTAAAACTCTCTGGCAGAAAGAACTGTCAGCATGATTGATATCTAGAAGTTCTCGTTTCAAAGTCATTAAAAAGCTGTGTTGCAGTCTTTGAGCTCTTGGGAGAAACCTCACTAGATTGCTTCCTGTTGTCTAATTTCTGAAAATATCCTGCCCAGAAGAGGCACAACAATGGAATCATGTCAGAAATGCAAATACCAGGTGAGCCACATGCATCAGCAATAGTGGGGAAATGGCTTTGGTTTTTTATTATTCAAACATTTTTTTGGTAAGAATAATAAAAAAAAAGCTGGAATCTCTAGGTGCTCCAAGTAGATTGCTCATTTTGGAAATATGACTGTCTCAAGGGTACTAAATCCCATGTAATCTTGACAGCCCAAAACACCTGGCTAGACTAAAAGCAGAAGAGAAAAATACATATAAATTTTATTTGGTGAAAAGGGAGGTCATCCCACTTAGTGATTTTTCAGCTTTAATAAGAGTCTTTCATCCTGAAATGTGTACACACTTCATCCTAAGTTGATGCTCTTTCTGCAAGTGTTTTTCTAGTTCAGCAAATAAACAAAAGGCTGTATGGGAATTTTGCTGAAAGCCTCACAACTGCTGAGCTCAATTTGTTCTTGAGACACAAATGTGAATTATGTGCCCGTTGCTACCTGTGAGCTGGTGGCAGGCTGCAAGTGCTGTACTGCCAACCTGGCAAACTTACAGCAGCAGCAGGCAGCTGCCTCATTTTCTGGCTTCCAGCAGTATGTGGGCGAAATGGAATAATGTTAGCGTTTGGCTAACATCACATGATGGCTTCCAAAATATCAGTTCAGAAGGCTTCTCTCATACAAAAAAATAGGCTCTCACTGGGTATTTGCAGTAACACACACACACACACACACACACGCCCACACCCATAATCTGTGGGTGTAAAATGTGAAAAGGATGCTTGCCAGGGAGCTTTCAGATCCAAAGCTGTGAATGAGAACTGCATGCTTGGAATGGGAGCATGAGAATGCTCTTGCTGTTTGTGTCCTTTTGTTCCTCTGACATTTTGGGGTTTTATGTGGGTGTGATGACATATTCCCCTAAAGCCTGCAGAACCAAGTTGCGGGTTTAAATGCCTGCTACCAGAGAAGGATAACTCCTCAGAAACACGACTACAGGGAAACAGAGAGCAAGCCCTCGTATGTACTGGAAGGATAAATTGTGCCTAGGGTCCCCTAGCTGGTTGCACTGAAAGTAAAGGCAGAGGGAGAAGCACCTCAGCCCCCTCCCACTTCTGCGTCCCTGCCTGCATCCAGTTGCTGCTGCCATTGCTGGCTGCTGCCCAGCTGAGTTTCCCATGGGATGTGCGAGGCCCACACAGATAAGCACATTAGCACAGTTTGTATCTGCACAACCGCATTACTGTTTGCACAAAAGCATACTGCTTCTGGCTTACACTGAGCTGTAGCATAAACAAAAGTTGGCTCTAAACCACTTAGGAGTCCAGGGGGGTTTGTTTTGAACGAGCTCTACTGACAGCAGAATTAGGCTACACATGTGGCTTCATGGAAGACTTGAGAAATGGAGTCAGCAGGGAGATTGCAATGCTAGATGGGCATGTAATAGTTTAGCTGAAAAGAAAGCAAGCCAGCAATCTGGGTGAGATGTGGGGATTGGAAGCCTGAGAACTCTGCTTGGAATGTTGTCCTGGGAAGCATTGCACAGCAGAGAGCAAGGAAGGGTGGAGTATGATGCCACAGATCACTACCCAAGTGATGGTCATGCTGGAGCACCTCAAGAGTCCAGGGACAGACAGTAAGTGTGGGATGTTTCATCAATTATCTATTCAGTACTGTACTAGACTTTGCAAAGAAAGACATTTCTTAGTTATGGAAAGAGGCTGTCAAGGGAGAGAAAGAAAGGCAAAAGAGGGAAGTGGAGATAATATGATAAAAAAATTGACAATAAACCACCAAGTAAGTAATAAAGGACTAAGAGTTAAAGAAAAAATGAATGGTGAGAGGAGAGAAAAAAAAAAATGTAATACAAAAGTAATGGAATCCTAATCCATAGAAGACACTTTTTTACAAGTTTTCTCTCTCTGGCAATTTTAAGGTAGAATGCATTTCCTTTCAATAGGAAGAGAAGGGAACTCAAAAGTTGGGTCTCCATCAGTGTCCCAAAGAGAATGATGGGCTCTAGGAAAATTCAACCTGAGGAAGGTTCTTCTTACCTCTGTAAAGTCATCACATCATTCTCATAAATCATTGAGAAGGAATCTAGACTCAGACTTCTAAATGCATACAAAAAGAAGCAAACTATTTCTAGCTGTGCTATCAGTGATATAATGCAAGTGGTTATGGCTAGGATAAGCATATTTTATTATTTATGGCCTAAATACAGATACATTATATAGTCTTCAACCTCCTGGACTGTAACTGCTGTTTTTGTTACCTGTCTTACCTTTTTCGTTACCTTTATTCCTGATTGCTGTCATAAACCTCTGATATATGTCATCTAGAACTGTTCAGATGGCAAATTTCATTCCATTTTTTATTCTGGCACCTCCTGCTTAGCAGATATTTCATTGACATTATTGAAACAGTAAAGATTATTGCAAGAAGTTGCACATCTCATCAATTGGTATCAGACATCGCTCATTTCTTTCATGGGATTTCTCAGTCTGGTACACCTAATTATCTGCTAGTGTTTCTTTTAAGGCTTTATGCTATTTGCTATGGAAAATCCAGTTAAACCATTTTCTTTCATAGTTCCTCCTCTAATTTATATTCTTGTTTGTTGACTTCATCTGTGTCAAATTTCTAAATCATGAAGACTTTCTCTTCTCTTCAAAGAGCCCTACTGCTTTTATTACACTGGAAGACCTTTTCCTGTCTGGTTTCCTTTCCTGGTTGTACATACATTTTCTGAGTCTCAGTAGTCATCTTTCACATCTAAACTACTTTTCAGGGTTTTACTCCCTATAAGTTATCAGTCTTTTGTAACTAGCCTTGAGTTTCAGTGAAGTCTCCCCTTTATCAAATATTGCTTCTTTCCAATTCCTTTCCTGGGTGTCAAACCTAAATGTAACAGCTGCTGCTTGTTGTGGCCTGAGTCTTTGTATAGGTGAAGTAGCTCCTCTATGTTATTTAAGACTAATTCAGAATTAGCTGCACCTTCTGCTTGAGGACTTGAATCGTACTTTGGATGTTGAGAACTCAGATGCTCACCTTTGCAGACTTTTGGGGCAGTTATAACATAGCACTCAGTAGTGAAACTGAAAAGCTTTTTCTAGGTAAAAAGCTTATGTCTCTAAGTGCTTGAAAACCATTGCCAATTTTTCCAATTAAGTAACTGATGGCAGTTGCAGATTTTTCTCCCTGTGTGGAGCACATGCTGAAGTAAGATGAATCTAGCAGAGAGAAGAGAAATGATGGGACAAGAAGATGTGGGGAATTTGGTGTTTGAAGCAAGCATGCCTTCCCTCTCACAGCTGTGAGTTTCCCCCTGGCTTCACACTGCTCACCCTCTCTCCAGCAGGTTTGCCAGCAAAGGAAGTTCAGCAGCAGAAGCTGCAATTCCCCATCTTCTGGAGTTGAAGTGGCCAGTGGGATGAGCTGTTGTGGGAGGAAAGGCTCCCTGAGAAGGGCTTTTCCCACATCCATGAGTTAACTTTTTGCTGAGTTTTCCCAAGTCTTCTTCCATTGCCCTCTGTTATATCTCAATCGTGGCCCAGCCCCCACCCCACTAGATCACTGGCTTTCCTAAATCCTCATGCCCAATCTCCATGCCTGCATAGCTCTAGCTCCAGACCCCCCATTGCCTCACTGTTCCCTCACTGTTTCAGGTCTGTGGTTGTTCCTGTCACAACCCACACAGCTGAACACCACTGGCTTCCCACTCTGGCTTGGAGCGTCACTGCCAGCTGCACCTGGTTGTCCAATTTGAAACACCCCTGAACTTGACATGCCAAGTCTCAGCTGACATTTTAGCTACATGCAGCCATGAATTACAGCTGGCCATTGTAATTGCAGATGAGCACACCCTTTCTGTGGAAGTTCTGCTTTCTGCAAGCAATGATAGATTGTTTTAAATCCTTATGTCATCACAATCTAACTAGGAGGGAGGAGGCCCTGACATGTCTTCCACCAGGGCAGATTTACATGCAGATCTGGGTGCATGTCAGAAAAATACTGCAGAGGCCCTCAAGCTAATAGCCCTATTAACTAATGGGAAATTTACACCCCAGCTCCTCTACCCAGCTTTTTGTATCACTCCTGCCAAATATGAGCTATGAGCTGGGGTTCCTTCCCAGAAACCTGCCTAGGTTCCTTGTGAAAACAATTCTGCTTTTCTTATATTTTGTGAACAGCCAATTTAGTCTTGTGGGGCACAGAAAAATGGCAGGTACATTCAAACTGGTGTCCAGATTTAGAAGGTATATAGCTCTTTTTGCATTGTAAATCTCTGGGGGACTGAGGCAGGGTGGAGCAATAACCAATCTCCACACAAAACTTGCTGGCCACACTTAAACATCCCCCCATGGGCTGTGTATTTCTTGTAAACCTAATTGCCAGGGATTAGAGTCTATTTCCTGGCACTGCTGTTGAGGTCACAGAAATTCTTTTATGCCTGGAAAGCTTCTGCTCAGCAGTCCACAGTCCCCTGGGAGTCTGAGGCTGGCAGTGGCAGAAGCAGCCGCTCTTTTTACCAGCTGCTGAGGTGCCCTTTGTGGGGAAGAAATTCCAGCACCATGAATTTTCCAGCTATCAGGAACCTTCCGGGATTCCTCTAGGTGGCAGGAAGCACACACCCGCTACTGAGGAATTGCTCACTGCAGCTCTCTGGCTGCAGGAATTTATGAACTTTAAAGGGTATAGGTGAGGGTTATTCTGAGGTCGGGATTGCATCTTAAGAGTTGCTTGTCCACTAGCTATCTCACTGACAGGCCCTAGCTTCAGAAATTGTTTGCTCTGTACCACAGGCTTTTGGTTTTGTGGTAAGGTTAGCCACTAAGTCATTCCTTTCCCATCACTCTGGGTAATGCCATCCAGGGTTTGCTTATCTATGTAGCAAGAAGAGGTTTACATGCCTTTGAAGCAATAAAACGGGGCAGTAGCAGGCAGATATGATGAGTACCATTGAAATCTCTGTGCCTGCTCCACTGACATGCTAAAAGGATGTTGGTATGAGCTTGGTTGGATTTGATTTTTAAGTCATAAGTTATTATTGGATCTTTACTCTGGCTGTGAATTCTTTATTTTTCCGCATGTCGGTTCATGTTACTGACAAACACCAGAATATGTCCTTCAAACAGCCTGAGCATTAGTTTGGAGAGTGTTGAAGTACATAAGTAACTGTAAGCCTTCAACTGTAAGGCCAGAGGGGAAGGCAAGGTTGCACTTATACCCCCAGTAACCCATCACCTGGACAGGAGTTTACACAAATCTTTTGCTCTCACAGGGTCTTTTTCTGCCCTCTCTGTTCTGTGTCCACTAAAAGGGTGTCTTTCCCAGGATATGTCTCATCCCTGGCTGCTCTGCATCTGGTCTCAGCCTGAGGTCCCCCAACAACTCCTTTAAGACAAGCAGGCGATGGAAAAGTATGCACTGCTGAGGAACTTTGCTTTATCTGCTTTATTTTTCTGCAGGAAAGGCCCCCTTGAACATCAGCTTAAATCCCTCTGAAGCATGGTGAAGGGGACCTCAGAAGGGCTGTGGCTCTGGCTCTGGATATTTGGTGTGGATCAAGTTATGCAATGTACTGCTGTGACATCTGGAGATTAATTTTTGGCTCATTTCTGAGCCAAACTATGGGACCATAGTTAACATCCACATGGGGAATTTTTGTTTTTAAGAACAAGAAGTACTATTCTAATTTCAAGCTTTTCTGTGACCTCATTCAATTTGAATCATGTCCAGCATACCTCTAGCTGCATCATTTATAAGGAAGGAGGAATTGGTTTTTTTTACTGGTGACACAGGTTGCTTTGGTGAGTTATGTATTGATAAGAAATATCTTCCTAATGAGTTAAACATCACAGAAATGTAAGGACAATAAATATCACTTGTTCTGCTTAGCTAGAAAATTACAGTTTTCCTAGCACTTCCATTTAAATGCTATGATTATTCTTCAAAGTGATATCACAGAGATTTGTAGTTATTAAAATAATTTCAGATGATCAATGGTAATATGCACCAGCAGTGATCATCAATAAGAAGAGCTCAAAGAGCTTTTCCCAGCATTATTTTGGCACCACTGAACAAAGCAACATCTAAATTAGCCAATCCCAGTTTTTAAGTTGTTCTCAAGTCTGCAAAGAACTGAATGCTAATGATCCTACTCAGTTTACCTGCACTCTTGACCCATGAGGCAATCACCTATTCGTCTCAAAAAGCCTAAAATTAAAGGTACTTGTTTTGGGTCAGAGGGGAAAGTAATGCTTGTGTTTGCACAATGTGCATCAGTGTGTAACTTGTGAATTCAGACCTAATGCAGATTCAAGTTTGATAAATAATAGCAATCAGACATTCATGCTGCAAGAATCAACGCCCCAAACCACATGCAGCTTGCTCTGTCTTGTTGCCTTTATTTTTTGTCTGTCTCTGTCATTGATCAAGATGTCCTTCTGATAGATCATGAGTTTGTAAATAACAAAAAGATGTTGCAAGTTATTTTTTAATGAAATTGTTAGTATTCTCAGGGATAAGTCCCTACATTTTGAAGGAAAACCCCAAGAGCTTGAATAACTGTTTTAAGGCACAGATAACATGATCTGTAACTTTGTCTTCACTAAAAAGCACAGTGTGCAATACAAGTCAGCTGTGCAGCAAGCTTTTTACCATCTCTTCTCTCACATTTCATTGGAGCATTTAGTTTACAGTAGATTAACGTCCTAACCTCTTAGCTTATTAGTGTGAAACACAATCAGCCCTATGTAATAAGATTAGACAGTAGGAGCTTAAGCCAGTGCTATTTTTTAACAAATTTTCCCCCATTTAGAAAATGGGATAAGAGCTAGGAGACTGGAAACTGATTACATGTTTGTGAACAGTAGGAAACTCACTTTTATTTTTCACAAAAGCAACCGGTTGCAAATAATTATTTCTTGTGCATTGCATTTTTTTGCTGCTCCATCCAGATATAAGCTCTTTAATTTGAGAGAATAAATGGGTGTCAGATGGTTGGACAACATTAGTGAACAAGACTCAGTAAGGTCCTGAAATCTGAGAGGTTTGATCTGATTACTTTGCATAGAGGATTAAGAAATGATGGGCAGGTAACTTCAGTTTTTGTTGGAGACAGTGTTCCATGTTGCCAGTTCTTCTTATCTGTATCTCATTGTAATGAACAAAAAAAATTCCCAGAAAACCCCCTAGAAAAATCAAACAAAATCCACCAACCGAAACGACCGAAAACTAACAACATCCAAACCAAAGAAAAACCCCCAAAAAACCCCCAAAAACCAACACCCCCCCAGACTCTCCCTCTCCCAAAAGAAACAAAACCCAAACACCAAACAACAACAACAATCAAAACCAAAACAACCCCCCAAAAAACCAAACCCTCAGTGAACTATTTCTGAAACCCTAGAGCACAATTTAAGCAAATTGAATGGAATGTTTTTTTCCATGTGCTTCCCAGCCATCCATCCTCAGAGGGACTTATTCCTCTGTTGAAAGCCCCCTATAACCTTACTATCGTGATAAAGGACACAATTTTCAAAGAGGTGGACTAAAGACAAAAGGCTAAATTCCTTCAATTTAATTGAAAATTCCCCATTTCATGATTGAAAATCCCCAACTCTGATAGCAGAGCTTGCTTACCATGAGGTTTGTGGTTCTGGGAAGGGAGGAAGTTAGCTATACATAGTGGGAAACTGCTGTGGCTACATAATAATCCCCTTAAAATACTGCATGTTTCTTTGAATTTCTATATAAAAATCATGTCAATAGCAAATCTATATTTTTTTCCCATTGCCAAGTTTTATCAAATGCCTTCAGTATAACAGGGAGCTTTTCAACAACAGGAAAGTAATTTTGTCAGTTGAACATGCTGTATGATTAAAGGATTAGCATTTTCTCTGAAATGGAATTAAGACACAGAAATGGGTCCAGAGTTAACTCCTTCATGTTTAGATGACTGGCCAAGGAACTTAAAGATGTAGAATTTCCCTGGGAAATGTGCATTTTGGCTAGAACTGTGCAAAATACTGCTCTGAAGGTATTTTGGACTGAAATATTTGGAAAATTTTCTGTCGGAATTTTGGTGGAAGAAGACTGTTAGAAGAAGAATGATGTGAAAACCTGGAAGGAAGACAAGGAAACATGTATTTTCCAACCTAGCAAACTTTCAATCTTAACTGCAGACGATGATCTCAAACCCATACACATACTCGCTGGCATACTTTTACCTAAGTTTGAAAATACGCAAATGCAAACTTTGAGAAAATATGCCTTTTCAGTTTTTACATATTCAACATGGCAAGTCTCTAGGACTTCATAATAATTCTGTGTAACTTGTTACTGGGGTAACACACATGTCTGAGCATTACCCACTTGCATATGGATTTCTGGACCTGCCCAGGATAGCCAGACATCCAACAGTTCTGGCAAGGCTGTGTGTCTATTTTCTTACTGCCTTAGTGATGGGCTACAACTACTAAGACTAATTTTATCTTTCTTTTACAGGAAGTTAAATCTCATGAAAGTATGACTATTGTATTAGATTAAAAAGTGGCATGATAATTGATGTATTTTTACGGTGAGGGTTTTGTCACATAGATTTAAAGAGCATTTTTTATACCCAGATAGCTAACATCTTCTCAGTTTTGTGGGCCCCATACTAATTTGCAGGATTAACTGATAGGCAGCTATTAGGAGAGGACTGCATGCATGTTCCTGCCCTGATTACTGTGAACAGTTTATGTTTCCTATGGCCTTTGACTGTCAGGGTGGAGTAGTTTCCCTGTCACTGGACAAAGTGCAGTGATGGGTCATGCCATCTGCGCAGAGATCTCATGCTATTGCTTTTCCTCACTGCTCTGTCATTAATGATGCCACCATCATTTCTTTGCCACAACAGTTTGTGACTTGAATAATATCTTGGTTCCATCATCTGTTCTGCTTTTAGTCTTACTTTTGTCTTGACTTGTAACCCCTGGGGCAGTATCTCAGCCCCTGAATCTTCCTTCACACCAGAAGAGGCATCTTTCTCTTTATTCTCTTCTCAGGCAAAGCAGTTGTCAGGGCCTTCCCTGGCTCCCGCTCTGCTGTCTGCTGCCTCCTTATGTCCCCACACCTGCAGAGATCCCTAGGGATAGGCTTCTGGAGATGCTATGTCTCTCCTCCTTTCCTGCCACTCTTATAACAGAAAATCTATCTTTACGTGTCTTTGTTGACATCTCCTAAATCACCATGGATCCTCTCCTCGTGTCACCATGGGTTTCTGTACATCTCAGTGTCCATCCAGATTGGCTCTTGATGGACTGGTTTGGGGATTAAGAGCAGTATAGTCATAACTGCTCAGAGTCATCTCTTGTAATCTATCCCTCCTCTACTCAGTCCAGCTCTCCTTCACTTTTCCTTTGTGCTTCCTTCACAACAACTCTGGATGTCTGCATGGTACTTTATTATGTCACTCTGACACCCTTCTCACTCAAATATGCAGTTAATTCATTCAAGCCCTAAAAAATTGTCCTTTACATTTGTCTAGTGATGCCTTTTACTGATGCATGTCTTGCACTAAGTTTGATGCAGGATTTGTGAAACTGGAACATGTCTGAATATGAGAATAACTTTATTTTGAGTGTGAGTGAGTGCTGAACAGGTTTCCCAGAGAAACTGTGGAGGCTTCTTCACTGCAGACATTCAAAAACCATCTGAACACAAGCATGATTAACAATCTCTAGAATGACCCTGACTGCACAGAGAAGTTGTACTATGTGACCTCCTGTGGCCCATCCCAGCCTTACTCATTCTATGATTGTGACTAACATGCGCAGTAAAAACAGAAAAAATATTCTCTGTCAACTCTGAAGATTGTCATGAAGCTGAGTAGGTAAAAAAATAGATATGATTTGTTTGTGGAATGACATGCTTCATTCGACCCCTCTTTAAAAAATTTGTTGTCATTAAATAAAATAAAAACTGAAGTAAAATTTAAAGTCTTAATTTTGGAATCACCAAAATGCTCTTAATACACCTGCTGTTCTTGCACTAAAAATGGCTCAGGGCATAAAATTCCTGTCAGCTCTGTCTAGTAGAAGAGCTTGAGCACTGATTTTTGTGTCCATCTGTCACAGAGGTGTCTCTCTGCTTTCTTCTGTACTCATCACTAAGCATGAAACACTTGCAGCACTGTTTCAAATGGTCTTGACTGTCATGCAGAACTTGGCCTCAGACCAGCTTCTATCACAGTGTCTTATTTTAAAAGTGATAATTTAACAACCAGTCATTTTACGAACATTTTGTTTGTAGTGTTTTACCTTAACACGATACACTTCGTATTCTCCATCAATCCTTTGTATATATCTCGTTCCAAAAAAGCACTTTGCAATAGTGAAGGAGTGTTAGAATAGATCCTATTGGCACTGTACTATCATTTAAATAGAAATGTTAGAGTGATTTATTTATCTGCCAGCTCCTTATTGCAAAGACAGACATGAATGGAAATCAGCAGTACACATGGCAGGATGGGCCATGTGTCAGGGTGGACACATGCATGTCTGACACAGGACGTGCACACACTCACTCAGAAACACACATGCACTCTGCAACATTCTAGACTTACCCCAGGTTTTTGGGAGGAAGGTGCACCTATGCAAGAAGGAGAAATGGAGTCTTGCATAAACTGTCCATGCTCCCACAGCAGACATTTCATTGCTTTATAGCTTCTTTTTACACTAAAAGAAGTGACATTGTTTGGGGGGAGGATTAAAGCCCTTGTTGAGCTCCTTTTTTGTAAACTTAGGCCTGTTTACTTTAACAGAGAGAAGTCCAGCTCTGTATTTTTTTTCTGCTTTTGCATGAGTAAAAATAATGTCCCTTTACAAGGAAATTATAAGCCTCTGCAGCCTCCTTTCTTGTCAATAAGGAATTCTTGTTGTTTTAAAAACCTTAAAGTAGGCTAAATATATCTCACATTTCCCATTTACATATTTGGAGAAGCCAATTTAGCAAAAAAAATCTTTATGTACTGAAGGGAATGGAAAAAACAACTGACTGAAGTTTGTGAATGCCTAGCTGATGATTCTGCCTTGATCCTAATTTTGGTGCAGAATGATGTGGATGTTCACTTCTAAATCTTAGTGAACCTATGGATTGAAAGGATAGATAGCAGCTCTGCTTGACTGTGTTGAGACAGATACAAACAGGATTTACCTGTGCAGTATTAATGCCCTCTTGATGGATGATTTACGTGGTGAAAGACAATCACTTCTGAAATATCTCATTTTTACTTTAAAAAAAAAAGGGTGATGATGGTCCGTGCAGTTCTGTATAGATCATGATCATGTGGCCCCTGACAGTGCTGCAATGTTCCCTTTGCTCTGATTCAGCTCGTGTTAAAGCCAGTTGGAAGTTCTCTGCTGACTCTAGATGCAATCAGCTGAGACCCTGATTTAGAAAACCCCTAGAGAGGAGTTGTGAGATAGAAGGAACAAGCCCGATCCAGCATCCTTGACTGTAAAGTATTTAGTTCTCAGTGATTGCTACAGCAGATAGTTTCCTCCTCTACCTCATGCATTTTATTGATAGACATAATTTTGCAGTGTATTTCTCTACTGTTCTGAGCTTCTTCAAAGAATTGATATTTTCCCTTTTTGGCAAAGAAACTTCAAGATCTGCTTCTGGCAGGCTGGCTTTGTGCATAATCATTCTTGTTACATTTCAGGCCAGCAAACAGCACCAGGTCAGGCTTAGCAAACTGAAGTGCAGCTGTATTGACCAAGTCAGCCTACCATATATTCCCTGCAGGAATTTACACAGTTGCTTGTGAGACATGAAATAAAGTACCCAGAATTCAAGTTGCTCTCTCCCCCTCTCAGCTATGCACTGTGTAACCATACTGCTAAAAATTGGAGGAAGCCTCTCTTGACCGGTGAAGGCACTTTGTGAGTGGAGGTCATTCAGGGCCTAAATGTGTCCCATCTCTAGACTGAGGCTCTTTGGTTAAGGAGAGACATTTTAGCAGGTTGGAGGCAAGGGCTGCTCCTCCATCCCTGGGGAGATTCATATCATCAGACTATGGACATGGCTTTGGACAAGTACACTTTGATGCAGACCCTGATCCAGACCTGGTCTGGAGATGCTGTGGCAGAAAAAGCCAACTTTTTCATTTCCCAGGAGCTCTAAAAATGCCCCACGTGGATGCCTTGCAACAAAATCTTCTAGTGTGGCTACTGTGGTGCTTATAAACAGTTTCAGTGATTCTCACATCTCTGTGAGGTTTGGGAAAATGATGTTTTTTTGTAGTTTTTTTACATTAAAGGGAGAGATTGTGCATTTTTAATGTTAGCATTCCACTGATATACATATTGAGCATAGCATTGGGCTTTTACATCGCCAAAAAACTATTAACCAATGTCCTTATTGGGCCAAAACCTGTATTCTGAAGTTGTTCAAATGCACTGTGATTTAGCACTAATTCAGAATAAAGCAGTTTCAAAGTGGCTGAACTGGCTGGCATTAATGGGCCCAAAACATTAGCCCACACTGACCAGTAAACTATATTAACATATTTCAACTTAATTTCTTTAAAAATGTAGGTTAAGTCTTGAAAGGTGTGTTCTAACCTGGAACTAGGATTTTCAGCCTTTGAACCATTTTTAATAAAGAAGCTTGTATTTGATGAAGTTATTTAAAATAGTTAAGAGTTAACTTTCAGCAAATATTTTGTTCCAAAAGTGAAAATTTGAGCCTGGGAGGCTGGGACGAAGTCTGGCTCAGTTCTTTCAATTTGGAAGTATCAAAACACTTTTAATCAAAAGGAATTTTTTCTACATTCCCTATGGGAAACATAACCTTATTGCTCCATTCAACATTAAAAACCTTCTGCATTGCTGTGATGCTTCATGGAAACTGTGGTTCAGCTGCCACATATCCTCTCCCATCTGCCAGGATCTTTTGGTGGGATGCATAATGGATACAATCCCTCTGTGATATGCCATGAGGGACCAGTCAGATTAGTGTGTGTGATAGGTAATGTAGCACAGCCATACAGTTGTCATGTGGGAGCAGATGGGTCATATAACTAAAATATATATAACTAAAACACAGTTTTCTGAAAGCCACAGAGTTTGGCCACAGTGTGTTGTTGAACTGCTTCCAAATGAAAGGTTTTTCCCTGGTTCAACACACTAAAATTTTTCATGTAAGCTTTCCCAAGAGAAACTTCAGATTTTTAGTTCTGTTCAAAGTTTGCAAAATCCTGTAATCAGGTTGGTATTTGGGAAAAAAAAGGGAAGCTATTGTCTTAAAAATAAGGCAGTTTATTCTGTTAAATAAAATGGCAACCAATTATTTTGCTTTATTCTCCTGGATTCTTACAAGTCCTTCCTTAATCTGGCAAGTTAAACTCATCCTTCAGAGCACATTCTCCTTCCAAAGTGCATCATATATGAAAACATGATTCTTATGTCATGACCCAGGGAAATGTGCACAGAGAGTTATCATGAACTCATACTCTGTACCTGAACTATCCCAGGGTATTAGCTTGAGATGGAAAAGATGTATTCATAAGCCTCAAGAAATCACATTCTATACAAAACTTAAAACTTGATGCATTCTTATCAAGAATGTAATTTGTAGAAGAGGTGCGATCTCATATGTGTGATTTTAACCAAATGTACCTTACAGTTGAAACAGTGATCTCTGTCTTTGTTATTTTACATCTTAAAATTAATCTGATGCCTCTAGTTGAAAAAAATATTCTTAAGCATCGCTCTGAACTATTAGTGTAATATGCATAACCTAATAGCACAAAATTATTTTATAACTTCTCAAATATTTATACTATCCTCACAATAATTTATCTCTGTGTTTTTAATTGAGTTTATGTAAAAAAATATCTGCTAGAAAAAATAGGAAAACTAAACACAGCAACTAATGTATTATCAAAGCATTTTAGAGGTGTGGTTAACCTTCACTTTGCTGAGCCTTCAATCTCTTTGATCTACAATTCATCTTAGACGGGATTTCACAAGTGTCTCTGGCTAAAGAGTCAGCATATTGACTCATAAAATTGTGCACTTTTCCAATATGGTTCACTAGAACTGCA
This sequence comes from Cardinalis cardinalis, assembly GCA_014549065.1. Lineage (NCBI taxonomy): Eukaryota > Metazoa > Chordata > Aves > Passeriformes > Cardinalidae > Cardinalis > Cardinalis cardinalis. Next base: position 136,221 of record JACDOX010000172.1, read on the forward strand.
CATTAGGTACGTTATGTGGCCCTTACGTTTCCATTCAAAGGTTATTCAGGACAATGACTCAGGAATCAACTGAAGCTATGGTTTAAAAGCATAGCTTGTACTTAATTCTCAATGGGATTAAGCAAAACACCAAAAGAATATAAACAGGTAGAAATAAGCACCATGACTTGTACAGAATTAATTTATGCCACATAGGAACTGTACTTATGTACTTACATTTTCTACCCAATCACAGGAACGACAAGTTTGGCATCTCTTTTTGATGGCTATTCTCACACGGCTCGGCTAGAGAGTGTATGGATCTGTGGTCCATTATGCCTTCAGCACAGTGCAGGGGTACAGTTTCGTGTGAACTTGGTTAGGTAAGCATCTGGATCACAGGGTGTTTACCAAAATCAAGGGATGCCCTGAAGCTTAGATTATGACAGGTAAGAGATCAGAGAAGCTGATGCCACTGGAGTTTGCAGGAAGAGATGTGAGTGAGTGAGTGAGTGAGTGAGTGAGTGAGTGAGTGAGTGAGTGGAGTGACGCGATACACCCACAGCCCTGTGCCAGTGCCCCCACTCTCATGCAGGAGCTCTGTGACATACAGGAGGTGACATACCAAATCTTGCTGAAAGTATTGGTTAAAAAAATTTCTGATGAACATGGTTGGGTAAAAAGAGAGGAATTCTAAAAATTTTGCACAGTGAAATGATCACATGGGACAACCAAAATGGAAGAAATTAATACAACACTCTCTAGCTGTAAGAAGCTTTTCTGCCCTGCTAATGCTGATTTTCTTATAAACCAATGCTGAGAGAGTAGCAGAGGATTGAAAATTTTGATTTGATGCTAATATTTGTAAATTTAAACAGGATAATTACAGTATATATATAACTGGATACCTAGGTGTAGGTGTTGAGTGAAGCTGCAGAAGTGTTATTATGACAAATAATTAATGATAGTTTTGATAACACGCCTCATAGCCTAACCTTACTGTTCTGATGAAATTTGATCTTTGTGAGAGGTAAGAGTGCTGCTAGCTTATCGTCATCATTATCATGATAATTTTTCACCAGCATTGCCCAAAACAGCTCTAGGGTTTGTTTTGTGCTACCATGACATCCGTAAGTAAAATGTGTGGGAACTGGCAATAGCCATTTAAACAGTTTAGTAGCACATCAGCCAGTATAAGATCTACTATTTTTTGTGCAGAAAACCGTAGGTCCCACCAGACTGGCCAAAGTCCTGTGAAGCTGGATCTGGTACATTTGTGTCCTGTAGACAGTAAGCGCACTTAGGATGCTGCAGAAGCTTTTAATTTTTATGATTGCATGGATAGTAAAGAGAAACAACAGAGTATTGAGTGGGTCCGATTTGGTGTGCAGATAAAAGAAACACATTCCAGACTTAGGACTATTTTAAAAACAGAGATTATAATAGGTATTTATTGAAAGCTGTTTGAAAAGAATTGAAAATGAAAATCCAGTATACTAGAAGGTTATTCCCAGTATGCTACTCAGAGTTCTAATTTTGACCAAACAATGCCCAATGTCTTTTGAACTGTATGTGAAGAACTTACAAGAACAGTGCTAGGTGAAAGTAGGGAAGAATATAGAAGGGGAATTTGTAAAAAATTGTGTTGGTTATATCATCCATATGTACTGATAAGAGTCAGCTAGTAAATAGAGCAATATATCAGTACTGGTTCATAATGCTAACAAAACGGTAAGGATAGAATCTCCTCATAAAATATGGAGATTTACCCTGTGGATCAATCTGAAAAACACGTAAAAATCATATTGGGCAGCCCATGAAGCATGTAGTCTTATGACAAGATAGCAATTAAGTTTGTGAATGCCATCGTTTATTGCAGAAGCAAGAGGCAATCAAAATAGGAAAAGGGCTATTATCTCTGTCTCCAACATGAATTAGAGCATAACCAAAGTGGAAACCTTGTGTCCTCACTTCAAAAATGACATTGAGAAACTGGAAAAAGAAAAAAATAGGGAAATGTTCATAAGTTTATAAGCACAACAGAGTCTACAAAACATACCTGACACATTAAGACTTAAGCAAATTAGTCTATTTTATTTATCCAAGAGAAAATTTAGAAGTGAATTAATTTCAGACTAGAAATGCTTACGTGGAGAAATACTTCAGATTGTGACAGATCTGATTTAGCAGAAGAAAATCATATTGAGATCAAGTATCTGAAAACCAGAATGAGACAGATGAAAGCAGATGAAAAAAGAAACAGATATCTTTAAAAGATAAATTGCCTAAGCTTTGGAGTGATTTGAACATGTGATATTTTTTTCATGCACCTGTGTTTTAAGAGTCATAACTGGAGAGTCATTCTAAAAGATATGCATAAAGCTCAAACAGAAACTATAATCTTGGTGTAGAAGCAAGGTTTTCCTAGCTTGTAGGAGGCAATACTATATGACTGTAATGCTCTGTTTGGATGCCTGGCTCTTTCTGCTGGCCACATGAATGTGGAAGTAACATAGTTAAAGAGGATCTATGGTGAATTGTTATGCTTAAAGAACCTTCTAGTTAAAGTTATTCTAGAATTCCATCTCTGTTGGCTATACAGCATTCTATGAAGCTTGGTAAAGCAGCTGCTCTATATTTACAAAACAGGACCAGCTGAAACACATCAGAAACAAGATATTACCCTAACATCAGTTGCATAGGCTACTCTACCCTCATGTGATCGTATTTTCAATGACTCAGCATGTATGATAAGCTCTTTGTCCTGTTGCTGCCCTCAAACTAAACTGGGGAGGATTCACATGCTTCATGCATGAACTATGAGCTTTAACATCCTTGACTCACAAGTGCCCAACCATCTCTAACATCCTTTAATTCAAGACACCTCAACATAACTCACTGCTAATCCTGAGAAGCTAAATACACATATAGAGTGCTCTGAGCACGTTTAGAGTACAGACAAGAATATACTCTGCAAGGCTATGAATTGATGTATGTATTCATTAGGTACGAACACGTGGAACAATAAGGTAGAAGTAATATGCTTGTGAATTCAGAGCTCTGATTTCACTGCCAATTTGCAGTTCTCTGCAAATTCATAATTTTTTCTTCCATTTTGCTCTATCTGGTAATCTACAGCAATCCTTTATCACTAAAACATCCACGAAGCTACCTGTGAATGATTCAGATCAAACTAATTCTGCATGGAGTCAGTGACCACCTGAAGGTGACATTGGCAATGCCTCGTCCTTTTCGCCAGACACCATAGCTGTACCCAGCAGCCCCTCACAATGCTGCTTTTTTTTCTTGTAGGAGAGGATTTGCTTTATTCATGTCAGTCCTGCCTACTGTCTGGAAGGATGGGGAGATAGATGATTTGGACTAGTCAGAGGTCACACAAAGGCTGCCTGGAGCAGCTGCTGAAGGTAGAATATCTTAGGGTGAAGACACAGCAGAGAACTGCTGGTGTCCATGGTAGTTCAAGATGCAGCTCTCCTGATCACCATTCTGTTGCCTCCTCTGGGAAGATTGACATTTTTACCACCAAAGCTGCAAGTTTGCTTTGCTTTTTTGACTCTTCAGAGTGCTGTGTATTTTTTTCCTCCTTTAGGTTGTTGCTGGTCCTGCTGAAGGGTGATATGTGTCTGACCAGCACATACCAACCTGTGCTGCAGTGCCAACCATCTCCAAGGAAAGCTTTCACAAGGAAGCTATAATCCTTCAGCTGCCGCCCATCACAATTCCAGATTTCTAAACAGAGCATTTTCCACCATTCTTCAGCATTCCTTAATCAGATGAAACGGATTATTTGAAGGAAAAAGCATCAAGGGGGTGTTTTCTACTATTTTTCATTCCAAGATTTCTGCCAAGGTTTGTGGGCAATGGCTTATTCACTCCTGCTGTCCTGTGCTGGTTTAGGTAATTTCTTCCAAAAGAACAGTAAATTATTAATGCAAGATATAAATCTTTAAGAAGGCCTGTTTTTATGCTGACCCAGTAACTGTAGCTTATTACATACATTAACTCACATACATTAAATAGTTTTATTTTTCATTTTTGCACTCTGGAGTGCATGCTTACAACTATTGTCTCTGCAACCTTCTGAAACATGTTTGACATGCCCTAATTGCTTTTCACAATAACTCTTGGATGACAGAGAATAAGAAATCCTTTAAAATCAAGACCAAAGTAAATCTAAACTGTCTTCAGATTTTTTTTAGTAAGTTTTTTTCTCTTCTGTGTTATCTTATAGCTGCAAGATACCATGGGATAACTGACTTTCAAAAGATAACAGAAAAGTAGAGAGGGGGTTGACATGGTCTAGCACTGGTAATGATCCTTTTTTAAGGTGGAGACTGGACTCAATGACCTTCAGACATTCTTTCCAGTCAGCATTTCTAGACATCTTCCAACCTTCCACTGATATACACTAGTCTTCAGGCTAGAGTATATCTGTGGACAAATTTAAGCAGTTTTACTGACAGATAAGCATTCTGATCAAATCTAGCCTAAAGCAAAACTGTGCTTTCAGTCAACTTTCAGAGTGCAGAAGAGATAAAGAAAATTTTATTTATTACATTGAAAAAGGAAGATGGTGTAACAGAGCTGTGTGAGACATCCTTGTTTTTGTGCAGAACAGGTGTACAGAAAATTTGCAGGATTTGCAGATCCTAAAGTGTAGAAATGTATGGATTTGAGCAAATGTACCTTCTTCTTACCCAAATCCTGTCGTGAATCCAAGGCAAGATTCAGAATCTGTATGGATGGGTTGGTTCAACTTACATAAGGATACAGCCAATAATGAATAGCATCATTTGAAGGAGAAGGGTTATGGAAGATGACGGTGGGAAAGACTTTAGAAAATCAATAATTTCACCTAAAAATTCTTGTTAATAATTTTCATAAGGTAAAGTTGCTTATACCATGTTTGAGTGACTGGTACAGTGAAAAGTATTGGTAACTTACCAGTTGTACCTCATTAACACTTTCTCAAGAGTCTTATGTTACATAGCTTGGCACGTCTGCATTTATTGATAGCAGTCACGCAACCTAAATATGTTCCTTTTTCATCCACTTAAATTGCTCCATGGGGTTAAAGCCTACTCACATATCAAGGGCACAAAAAGTGTATGGATAATCTTTGCATTACTTCTACTTTCTTCCCTCCCTCCCTCCCTCCCTCCCTCCCCAGTTCTTCCTATCATATAATTTTCTATCCTTTCCTGGTTTTTTTGCTCTGACAGAGCATGTAGCTGCTGATAGAGATTCAGTTATCCTTTGTAGTGAAATTGCTTATCAGACCATAAATTTCAAATTCCCTAAGAAAAGTTTGCAAAACAAGACTTGCAAAGATATATGAAATACATCCTCAGCTCTCTCATGTACATGTTGTATGGCATACCATTATATAATTTTCCCTGTACCTGCCATAAAAGGCAAGAACTTCAGTGTAGAAGTCAAGGGGCCGATGAATGTGTGTAATTTACGGGAACTGTTGGGCTAATCCCCTTCCCCCACCCTCTTAGCTGAGCTGTGAGAGCCATAAGCCAGCTGGATGAACTCTCCAAAAGGAGAAACAGATACCAGCACTCTGATAAGAAACAGAGCATTCACTTGTCCTGGTTACAGTTAGAGAACAAGCAGCATGAGGAGGATGACTTTCTTGTACAAGACATGACCAGTATTGTTTTTAGCACAGCTTGAAACACATGGTAGGAACTCTAGCAGCATGCATTACCTTTTGTTTCAAGAACAAGGCTTTGCATGTTGTGACTTTAGTTTTTAAAACCGTCATTTGAATGCTGCATTACCCATTTGAGAAAAAAAGTCTTTTGGTAAATGAAGTGAAGAAGCACAGCCTATTCAAGTTCATATTTATATCCCAGTGTGTCTCCAAGCTGGTGACAATATACCCAAATGGATTCTGGTGCCTAGATTACAACTGAGGTGCTTTCAAACCCAAGACTCTGAAACTTCATCCATCTACAGCATACTTACAGATGCCTAGAAATCTTCTGCCCGTGATGCTGTTGTAATGCTCATAGTTCATATCAGCATGTATTGGTGAATATTCATGGATATTTTAGATATGCTAGAGATAGAAAAATTGCGGTCTAAACAGCAAAGGCCACTCATACACTATTAAACCAAAGGCACGTGAAGGCACATGAAATTAGGCATTTGCAGAAATACCTGCCCTTCCAGAATGGAGCTTGGAACAAGAGTGGCAGACATTATTTTATATTAAAATAGTTCTGTACAAGTGTTAAATTGGGAGATAAAAGATGGTGGTCATTGCCTTCTAAACAACAGCCTATCTGGATAATTTCTTCAGGAGCTAAAAGGCTTTGAACCAAATACCATTTTGGTCCTGACATTTTTTAAAATGTGTAGTAAAGACACATTTCTTTTCTTACCCACTGCAGGCTGAAATACTACAGAAATACTCTTCAATCTTCTAGTTGTAGCTGAGCAATTAGATGTATTGAGCCAGAAGAGGAAGTCTGTGAGAACCACAGAGAATGGAAGTAAGAATAAAATGCATGATCAGCTATAGAAAATTAATTGAAATAGCTGTATAATATTGACTTGGCATATCATGTAGTAAAAATTATGAAGCATAGGACATAGTTATCTGACACTATTGATTTCTCAAGTTTCTGGTTAATTTTCAGTTAATATCTAACTACTAACCATTTAGGAACAAAAGATGACTGGGAGCAGTTAGCAGAGACTTAGGAAGRGGAAATCATTCCTGACTAACTAGATAGCCTTCTGTGATAAAATGTTTGGGTCAATGGACATGTGGAGACTAGTGATTGTTGTTTATCTTGATGTCAGAGAGGCTTTAGATGCTTTCTCCAACAGCATTCTAATAGACTAGTTGCTGAAATATGTTTTAGGTAAGTGACTGCTGAGATGGACTGAAATCTGACTGAACACCTGAGCTAAAAAGGTTTTGGTTGGTGGCATGAAGTCCAGTTGTAGGCCAGTTCCTAGTGATGTACATCAAGCATCAATACTGGAACCAATGCTGATTAAGATCTTTGCTAAATTATGGGTACAGACTGTACCCTTATCAAGTTTGTAAATAAAACACAACAGGAAGAAGTGATTGACAAACAGGAAGGCTATGCTGCCATTCAGAGAGACCTGGACAGACTAGAGAAATGGTCTCAAAAGGATCTCATGAAGTTCAGCAAAGGGAAACGCAAGGTCCTTCCCCTGAGGACGAACAACTCTAGACATGCACCAGAAGCCTACTACCTGGAAAATAGTTCTTCAGAAAAGGGCTAAGGCATAGATACCAAACGGATCATTGAGCCAGCAATGTATCCTTCCGGCAAACAAAATCTTCCCGGGAGGCAAACAAAAGCTTCCCAGGAGAAATGTACACAGCAGGTCAAGGAGGGAGATCCTTCCCCTCTACTCAGTCCTGGCAAGGCCTCACCTGGAGTGCTGGGGCCAGTTCTGGGCTCCTCAGCACAAGAGAGACATGTAGCTACTGGAGCAAGTCCAGCAAAGGGCAATGGAGATGGTTGAAAAACTGGAGTATGTCTGATACAAGGAGAGGCTGAGAGAGTTGGGACTGTTCAGCCTGGGAAAAGAAGGTTCCACAGTGGGATAAAAAAAAATCTTGGTTTTATATTGTTAGTAGTAAATATTGTTTTGTTCACACAAAACAATCCACATCTTATCCATAGCATCTTAGAGAAGCAGACTTTGCTGATCCAGTAAAACTTTGCTTCCAGCAGACTTTGCTTCCACACAGCAAAAAACAGCACCAGAATTTGGAACACCTTGAATATGTCATCTGAATTATGGTGTTTAACATACCTTTTTTGATTCTTGCCTCTTTCCAAGTTTCACAGAACGTCGAGACTGATCATCAGGTTTTAATAGTAGCTTGTGAGTGTGCAGCGATCTCTCTCCTCCAATTCAAGAAAGCAAAACAATGGTCTTTAGCCACCAAATTCCAAGTTTGTCTCTGTGGTCTGGAGCTTTTTACCTCCTACCCACTGGGGTGGGAGACTGACCTGGAAGTGATGAGCTGCCCGTCTGCACTCAGCTGAGATATTAGCCTCTGCTAGGACAGAGGAACATCTCACCACCCCAGCATGGAGCTGGAGACCTGGCGGGAAAAGCAATTGTTTCCCAACAGGTGTCAAATTTCACTATATTTTGCTGTCACTCACCAATCCTATAGTTACTCACCCTAGAAGTTTAGTAGAAAGTTTCTATCTCAAGATTTTGATAATGAAGTTGATTTTAAAAGGACAAATATGGTAAACCACCAATATTAAAACCAGCCTTCTACCAGCCAGAAAATGTAAATATGATTCTTTCTCCTGCCTTGCATAACCTAAGTGACAGCCAGGTGTTGTTGCACAATTAATCTTTTTGTTTTCCTATATGGGCTGTTTTAATTTCTGTTTTCATGTCTAAGAGCTGAGAAGAAATGGAAAGTTCAACTTTGAAAACAATTTCTTCTTTGGATCATAACAAGGAGCCAGGGAAGGCCTGTTAGTGGCTGTCCGTGCAACTGTTCAGGCTGACCATGTAGCTCCTGCTTGGAGATGGAGAGGATAAACTCTAGAAAGAGGAGTATATCCATGTAAAATAAAATGTTGTTTTAACTGCAATACCTCCTAGCACCTTGGACATCTTGGTTGTATTTTGGACAAAATAACTTTTTTAGGTATTCTAAACCAGCAGAAGGGCTAAAACAATCTCCTCAAATTGAAAGGTATCAGTGACTTTTTGGATCAGTACTTCTCTCAGTTGCTCCAGATTCAACAAAATACATTTCTTCACCCAGAGAAGAGACTTAGTAGTTTTCTACTCTATGCAGTGAGTCTTCTGACAGGTCTTCTCCAGCGTGGTAAGACAGCCACATGTGCAAAGGCAGACATTGCAATTGTAGTAGCAGATATTTTCCTTCATTGCTTCAATTGACTTCCAGCAGGGACAAACTATCTTATTGAAATGTGCTCACATTGATTTTACATTTGGGTTGAGATTTTAGGCCAGTATTGACAGTATTTTTTTAGGCACTGTGGTATCAGCCCAGAACTGAGGGAGTAGTTGCGCTCTTGAAAAAGTTAAGTAACAGAGGGGCAAGTCCTGATGCGAAGTTGATTGTCTGCTTTATGGGGAGAAAGGTGAGAGATGTGTCCTGGTATGAGCAATAAGGAGCTGAAACAGAAATGAAAACCCATTCCTATAAGCATCTGCCTTTCAACTTTCCTATTTGTTTTAGCATAAGACCCTTGGCATATTAGAATGGTGTTGATACTGCATATGCAGAGTCTTGCTAGGGGATTGAGTACCTGCTAGGTAGCACATGTGAGGTCAAGGGCTGTGTTGCAATTGCCTGAAAGTGCCTATGTTGTGTTAAAAAGAAGTCTGAAGCAGAGGCTGGGTCTATCCTTGTGTTCAGTGTGACAGGCATAAGCAGGCCACAGTCCAGGACTAAGCCTTCATGGATAGTCATGGTAAGATTGTGACTATAGGGAGAAATGTGAAGATGAACCTAAATCTGATTTGTTTGTCAAAAAAGGATAGCATCTCTAGTCAGTAGGGCTGATGGAGAAAAATAACTGCGTATATTTACGCAGATGAGAGCTGCTGTAGCTGCTCCAATAAGAAAATGTTTTAAATTAGGAGTTGTGTGGGTTTTTTTTAATGAGAGGGTGGCATGGTGCAAATAATAAATGTATTGAAGATTTAAAATGCTGTTTAACAAGTTCTTTGAGTCCTGACTATTTTTGGTATTCTCATCCTGCTGCTGCTTTGGAATCCACTCATAAAATAGTTTCATAGAAGTCTCTTCTCATTTTATTTGTCTTTTGAGGTACAATTAGTTCTTAGGAAAAAGTGCTCTGTATTCAGATGTAAATTTATATACCCAGCTTTATTTCTGCCCCTTTGACAGATTAAATCAGCTATCTGTGTGTCTGCTTGTAGTGAGACAGTGTAAACCATTTTGAAGTTGGGCAAAATATGTTTTTATTGAGCTAATTTGCTGGAAAGCCGCCAGAACTTCTTCTCTGGTTTGAATATGATGTTGTGGAAAACAAACATGAGGAAGAGAAGCTGTGGAAGTTGAGATACCCATAGAGCTGCAAGGAGTTTGTGGGTAAAGCTATACTGATTTGCAGAACATTCTAGACACATTTTTAGGATATAACAAGTCTCTACAAATAGAAGGTTACACAGCACACAATGAAAAATATTTTCCTGACTGGAAGATTTCATTTATGTCTATGCCAAAAATAAAATAGTCTCTGATTTACAGTTCTGCTGGCTGAACAAATTGTTTGGTATGGAAACTTTGACAAGATTTTCTGGCCTTACTTTTTTCATTAGGCATCTTTTTCTGTCCCCTGAAAATATACTCCATGCTGAATTCAGCTCTCTTTATTTCTCTTTTCCTTTTGCTGCTGCTGAGTTTGATCTTTTCAACATGGTGAGTTAGATTTCAGCCATTATATCTGCTTTTGCCTCCAAAGTATTTTCTTCTTTCCAAGAGGAAGGCTTTTCCTACTGTGCTCTAAATAATTTGCCTTTATTTAGCACAACAGAGTGCTTGGAAGTATTTTTTTTTGGAGACCTCCATCTCTTTAAGGTCTTTGCAGTGTAGCTCCTGCTTTAGGTCATCTACTTTTTGTGACTACATTATCCCCAACTGTACCTGACTCGGCACCATTGGTACCATTTAATGCTCCAGGTGAGATTTCAAGGGGTTCCAGGTCTTCAATCTATCTCTAATAATTATTCTTTTCTTTCTGTGCTCTAACATGGACACTCTTGGTTAGGACATGCTCATTCACGCTGCTCTGAATGTCATCTCCTTGACCCAAACTATCACACCACCCAGTGCAGACTCACAGTACAGATCTCTAAATCTCTTCCAAATAAGCTTGAGTTTTGTACTTTTTTTCTTTTTTTGCAGGCAGTACTTCTATATTAGCACAGTTGGACATCCACCATAAATAGCCTTACATTGTAACAAGGCTAGGACACCCAAGAATGGCTCCATACTGGCACATCTATTCTATTCCTGGATCTGGAATATATTGGTGGAACTACAGGGACCTCCGTGTTGATCTCTGCTGTGCAATGTGAACATGCTCCTGAGCTCCCAGAACCCTTGTCACACCAAGACAAACATGCAGATGCACACATTTTATACTTTTCTTCGTTCACAGAGAGGTTTACACTATCATTAAAAATTGAATCTATGTTTTTCAAAGTCCTGACTTGGCAAGATAGCTAAGAACATGCTTAAAATTAACCCAATGGCAATTTATAGCACTTGCAATATCCACCGCAGGCAGATGTTTCTCTTTTAATGGAGAATAATGAACACCTGAATAAATATGATAAAGGCAAGTAATGTAACGCTCCAATTAATACAAAAGGAAGTTAATATATTACAGCATCTTCTGTGGAGTGTAACATATTGTTGGGTGTATTCTTAAATATCCGCTGTATTGCAGATCTGATAAGTATGAGCAATGAATCCTAAAATTTTACATTCCATCACATACACGGGGCCATATAACTTACATACAAGTGGGAGCCATATAACTTACATTTGTTCATCTTTTGCAGCAGCAAACATTTGTGGATGCCCCGGGATACAGCAGTAAGACCCATGTGTTGGTGTTAATGAAAGCCTTCTTTTTATTTACAATGGCTGGAAATACTGGCAGTGGAAATGTGCTGCCCGGAATATATCCCTCAAGCTACAGTAGGATCCTGTAGGTGCTGTTGCTTCTGTGTTGACTTCTGCAATGGCTAGTCACAAGTCAGACTGGCTTTAGTAAAATTCCTCTTCTTGAAGTTTGATTTACTAACCTTTTACAAATACAGTAATGATTGGGGAATGTGAAAATGGCTGTGGTAGAAAAACATTTGGTTACTCTCTATTTACTCTGGTTAATGAAGTTAATCAATTTTGCCAAAGGGAAAGAATGTGTTACTGTTTTAATTTGTTCTTCATGTAACTGTGTTACCGATATGTTCTAGTATTCTGTTTATAAGAGACACTCACTCTTACAGGGTCTCACTTCTTCTGGATTTCTGGATAAAGTATAAGACACCAATTTGAATAAGAACCCATCCTAAGTGATAAGTCGTAGTCTCTCCTACTATCTGCCAGCACCACTTAGTAAAAGGATTATGCTCCAAAGTATTTAATTGCAGTCTAGGGGCAGTTTTTACCATTCTGCAAGATCTAGCTCACAGATATCTCCACTTCTCTATTGGTGTTGAAACTATCAACATCTGGTCAACTCTAAGAACATCTTCATGGTGGTAGGATGAGTACTATTTTTAGTTCATATGTCACAATTAAGACATTTGATGATAAGTTAAGCAAAACAAAAAAGTCTGGAAGAAATTTTTTTATCCTTAAATTTGATGTCAAAAAATGCCCTTTGCCATTGTTTATCTTTCACATATTCTCAGTAATGAGGACAAGGTAATTGTAGAATGCATTCTGATGTATTTTGGTCAATGATGTTTGCACATGCCTCACTCCTCCACCCTCTCTAGCATTACACTAAATGCACAAAGACAGGACCCTTCAGTGCTTCTGCGGGCTTCAAAACATCACTAAGTGCTCCTTTTTGCTTTCTATGGCTGGTCACTGGGGAATTGTCCAGTAAATGACCAACTTCTAAAATTAAGATGGCTTGGAGATTTCTTTTGTGCTGTTACATCCAAGACATGTCAGAGAGAGAAGAGAAATACTTGCAATTTTCAGGCAAGGACAAAGCTCACTAATTTAGGACTAAACAGTAATGAAAAAAAGAGAGGAGTTCACAATGAAAAAATGAAATTAAAAAAGAGACATTTGGCCACAATCACTATAACAGCCCCTGCAGCTGTTCATACCATGTTCAGTTCCAGAGATAAAGAAAATGTCCTGAAGAACATGGTATTAGAATGGGGCAAAGGCTTTTAAATACATTTGTCCTTGGTGGCAAATCTTCTCAGAGCCTGAATATGGTTGACACCATATTCTTGTAATCATGGCATGACTATTAAGACAACCAAGGAATTCTTAAGTCCTTAATTTAGGAATTCTTAAGCCCAGTCGTCTTCCTGCCTTTCACAGCACAGGTAATTTACTGCTGGCAAAATGATTGTAAAGTCAACTGTCTCCATACATCTGCCACAGGACTTTGTTTGAAGCACCACTTTGTTGATTTCAGTGTCCTGTGCTAGTCCTTGAATGGCAGCTGCTTCAGGAAGGTTCCTGCAAATCACCATGGCATATCAACCCTCATCTAGACCTTGGAGCAAATTGTTAAGAAGATTGAGGGCAAGATCACCATCTGTTTGAATTCTAGGTGAATGGTTTCTTCTAAAGGGACTGTGGTTTGGGAGGTGTTACCAGCTGGAATCACTTGGGATTATTACTCTTATTATGGTCAAGCACATCAGTCTTCAGCCAGACTGCCTAGGTTTAGATAGTTCTGTGCAGAATCGGGCTGTTAATACACATTGTGCTTAGGCACAATGGCTTTTTACCCTGCTAATGTCCACAAGTGATTTCTTCATGCTACCTTCTTGAAAGGTGCAATATTAAATATGTTCTCTACAAAGCTGAAAAAGTGTACCCTATTTTCACAAGCTCCTTCTTTTCCATTGGCTCAAGAAAATGCAAGTAACGGTTGGAAAGTTCATGTATAATTTTGTAATTTTATGCAGAAGGGCTTATTTTCTGTTATGTCGAAATCAGTGATGATTAATTATGCCTCAGAGTGGTCAAGTTTCTGGTCTTGCTGGAAACAGCTTCTCATATTGTAGGGACATATAAGCATCTTTTCCAAAAAAGTGTGAGAGTGCATGTGTGAGTATGCCTGCTTTTCTGATCCATTTGTTGATTGATAATATTTCAATAAAGAAACAGTTCTCACTCCATTTTCATATTAATTAGACAAAAATAACTTACCTGTCACTCACACATGACTCAGGGATGCTGCTCTGCCCCTTTGCACCAGTGTGGTTGTGCACCAGAGTTTGTTGGGCTGGATCAGTGACCAGTTAAGACTTTAATTTGTGGCTGGAGCAAGATCCACTACAGCACTGGTTCTATTTAAAAGACACAGGCACATGATACATAGATATATTGTGTCATCATTGGATGGTTCATATTATTCTCTGGAAAAATAATGCATCATTATTTATTATGAAACATAACTGATTTTGTTCTGTGTCAATTTTATTTGCCATCAATACTGTTTTAGTTTTTGATGGAACCCTGCCAACCTTTCCTGTTCTCCTTGCTCTAACCAAGGCCCTGAAAGCTGACTTTCACAGGCTGTCTGTGATTAGACAGTGGGGTCTCTGTAAGTGTGGTCTCATATGAGCAGCTGTATGTTTTTTCTGTAGAGGGAACTTGTCATTAAAGAACTGAGAAGATGAGTGGGTGGTACCTTGGGCTGTTTTTCTTTTAATTTGGCCCTCATTTACTTTAGACACTGTGAAGGAGTCCACATTAGTTGATGGTGCCCACAATTCACTTGTACTGATGAGGGCAGCTTGACAGCTGCATAAATCACTGTTAGATACCGCTGATAAATTGCTGCATACGATTTTGTAGAGGACCACCCAAGCACAACTTGGAGGCGGCCTGCAGTCACACTAGGCTTGCCCATGAGTACACTAATGCAAATTTGCTTAACTCTTTATTAGCACTTTGTATAGTTTTCCTTTCAAGAAAGGTGTTGACATTTCTCCACTTGCTTATTTGCTGGACCGGTGAAGTAAATTGCCAGGATCCAGCACCTCCCATCATCTGTAGTTGTGGTATTAAGATTTATTTATTTGTTCGTGCAGGGATACCAGCTTACCTCATTTTGAACTGTACAATCTGGCCGTAGAGAGGAGGAGAAGAAAGGGGAAAATAGAAATGAGCTTCTAGCTCAGTATAGGTACTTATTGTGTGCTAGAGAGGGCAAAGTGATTATTAAAAAAGCTGCAGATGCTGCCTAACAGCAAGGAATTGTATCCTGCCACTTCTAATTGAAGATACAGTGAAGGTCAGGACTTGACTCCATCAAAAGGAGTAATATAAGAGCACTGTAACAGGAAGTTACTTTTAGTGGCTGTATGTGCAAATCTCAGTGAGGAGCTTGGCTGCCTTATTAAAAGCTAGAAAGCTATTGATCTATTGCCACCTGACATGAGTCGAGCCCTGGGAAACATTAATCAATAGCAAGGTTGTATTCCTATAATGAGATATGGGACTAGAATTTGCAAAGCCTGATTCTTATCAGATGTCCTGTGTCACCTGCAGGGCTCTCTAGGTCTGCTGTGTCACTCAGCTACTGGTCTTACAGCTTTCTTAGCAGTGCCTGCTGCTAATGGATTCTTGACTTTTTTTCTGATGACAAAAGCAATATGGTACCAGATGCTTTGTGGATGCTGTGTGTTTTATTAAGGAGTACTTTCCTCACTTTAAAGAAATTACAAACTTGTGTTACCTGAGATCATTATTCTGGCATTCCCATCTCAGTCTGCTTCAGTGCTGTAACAGAAAAAATTCCCTGTCTTTCTTTCTGGTATAACATTAATCAGAACACAATCAGAACCATCTGAAACATTTTTCCTTTATCTGTTAGTTATTACTACAGACAGTAGTATTTTAAAAAGAGATTTCCGTATTCCACTCTCAGAGTCTGATCTCTAACCTGGATAGATGTACATAGAGTAAAAACTTCAAAAACATGCATTTCTAAAATTTGCTGGTAATTACATAAATGTGCAAAATTACAGTTCACAGCTGGCTTTTTAGTACCAACAGTCATTTATATGGGTAATTACAAAGACTGAGTGAATGATCATGGTAACAGTAACTGTGTGTGCGTGTGCGTGGGTGTGCGTGTGCGTGTGCGTGTGTGTGTGTGTATGCGCCTGTGCTTGTGTGTGTACCTGTTTGTGTATCCATGCACTGAGACATGTGTCTCAGTTCCCATGACCTGTCTTGTGAGAAGGAAGGCAAAGTCCAAAAAAGGAAAGCATTGTAAAACTCTTGTGAGGGAGTCATAAAGGGAATTCCTCTGGATTTCCTTTTCCTTAGGTGGCCTTTCATTTCTTAACATCATACCTGTTTCCATTCTATCATCTGGAAATTCCCTCTACATGTCATGTGGTTTGATTTGACCAGCTTTTGACATTTAAAAGTCAATTAAAATCTCCTCTGGCATGAGAACCTTCAGCATCACTGTACCCTACCCCCAAAGTTTGAGTCTCAAGGAAGTGAGTAGTGAGAAAGAAGACAACTTTCAAGAACTGACATGCTTGTTCACACCTGTGGGGAAAAAAAAAAGAATTTAAGCAAACATTCACATTTGGCTAAAGCTTTAGCCTGTTTAAAGAAGTCTTCGTGTTTCAATCAGCCACCAGCAATACTACTTTCTGACTTAGAGTTGCTCATATCTCTGTACTACATGTGGTAGATTACTATGTAAAATGACATTGACCATTAGTGAATGGAAGATCTGTCAAGCAGGAGTTTTAACTGCAGGAAAAAACACTCCAGCAGTCTCTACTAGCAGTGAAATAAACTGACAAAGGGCCTTCATTTAGTGTATGTTTCTTGGCAATAGTCTAATTAGTTTCATGTGCCATCAGCTATTTTTCATAATATGCCAAAGCTTGACATCACACCTTTCACAAACATAAAATCACAAGTGGTTTTGATAAGTCTAAAATGCCTTCATCAGTTTTAAGTATTTGCTGCATTCCCATGCTCATTTACATGTTCTGAGAAGCTGGCAAATGGGTGCAGCTTTAACGGATAACAAGAGTGCTAAATAGGGTGGTAACCAATGCCATACCAGCTCTCAGGTTACATTTATTGACTTGGTACCTCTGAAGTAAGGAAAAAACCTTATTAAAAAAAAAAAAGTCTAAACATATTCTTATGCGCATCTGGTTTGGTTTTATTTCTTCAAAATTAGATTTGTTTTTCTCTTTCTCTCACAGGAAATATATTTAGGAACAATGTTCATCTTGGAATGGCATGCAGTGGTATGGCAGCCTGACACTTTTTGAAATCTGTTTACTTTCTACCAGTCAACAGTTGCTAAAATGTTCTTGGAATGAACAGTGGTTTTTATCCATTGAGTGTTTGGATCTTTGCATCTAATTATAGTACTTACACTCAAAATTGACTTGTAAGCTTCCTTGGTGACTGGGAAACCCATTAGCAGGCATGGAGGAAGAAAAATCTTAAATGAGCTTGTGAAGTGAAATCCTGTGTTCTTTAAGGCTGCAGCAGTGTTTTCCTGCTTGTGATTTCCTGGAACTCAGCTCAGAGGGGCTAGCTGGCTCCTGTAAGCAGTGATCCCAAGCTGTCCCTGTGAGACACTAGGCTCTCATGCTGGTCCCCTTCCTGCTACCAGCTGCTGACGATTTCACACCATCACAGTGAGGCAGTTCTTGGCTCTAGCAGCAAAGCTGTTACAGTTTCAGGTATGTACCAAGGTGGTCCCGAAGATACTTCTACATTGATTTGGTTCTGGCATCCCTTGGCTAATACAAAGGATGCAAAAAAACCAACACTAAATTTTGGGTCTTCTCTGTCACTGCATCTGTAAAGAAAATTTTGGATCTCAGCTCCAGAGCAGCCATTCCCTGGGTTCAGAAGTTTGGTTGCAACATTCCTTGCCAGATTTGGTGGCCTCAGTCACAAGCCAGACTCTTGGCCATGCCTCAGGCCAAAGATCCATGTCCTTCAAATGTCACAACAAGGCCCCAATGGGATGGTGCCATTGGAAGAGACCATGAGCTGCACCTTCAGGGGACCATTTATCCATTTATCCAGCCAACACACAGGGCTGTTTTCTTCATCTCTTGGGATGGCAATTTAGCCATGTTGGCCTTGGGGTTTAACCAGTGACCCTGCTCAGACTCTTGCCTCTCCATGGGTATTCTTGAAATCTCTTGAGATGTCTTGCAGGGAGAACATGACCTCAAATGATAATTGGTGCAGTGGCACAGATATGCACTGGTGAGAGCAGGACAGGCACTAAGCCTTTCTGCTCCATATTACTGAAGCTGCCAATTTCAAGGGTTAGCAGTTAACCCTTCCATTAGTCACCCCTAAAATGGATTATGTAGGCAAAACTAAGTTTTGTCAGACACAAAAGGGAATCAGTTCTACTAATAACAAAAGGACATTTTCATCATGACTTAAGTCTGAGTGCAAGCTGGCCTTGGGGCTGTGCAAATGTGTCTCAAAACCCTGGGTGCTAGACTTGTGCTGTGGAAAGCCTGCCTCCATGAGGAGTGTGGGAAAGCTAGTATCCAGTCTAGAAAGGCCATTTCACAGCTTTCCTCAACTGTGTGCTCCTGTATAGGGCATCTGGCCTCTAAGCCCTTACTGACCTGGGTGATGACAAATGTTTTTTTGTCAGGAAGAATGGTGTAAGAAGAACTCATCAAATACTAAGTAGACTAATGAGCACTTGAACCAATCATAAGCATTTTGAGTATTTAAAATTACTTATTTTTCCATAGTACTTGCCCAGTAAGTCCTATGGATGTTTCTTTTTCTTCTTGTGATTCACAAGCTGTTGCTAGTGATTCTTCAATGCTTAAAATTTGAGATATGTTCATCAGCATTTTTAGGGGATTTTTGGAAGAGATCATATCATACAGTGTGTATCTGCTCCATGGTTGGGCAATGCCATTTAAATTGATGGAGTCAGTTATGTTTACCAGCTCAAGTATCAGAGTCCACAAGCATTTCCTAATTTCCACAGAGACATTGTTGGCATCACCAGAATTCCCTCTGAACAACTCAGTGGCATATTTGAAACAATCAAAAAAAAGGCACTTATTGAAAATCTAGGGTGAATTATTACTCTTAATTTGAGATAATGTTTCTGGAAGGGTTTTGAGCTCAAGTTCTATGGTTATACAGAGCCATCATTGCCTACCAGGATGAGTGTTAGGATCCTTATGACCTTTTTCTGTTAAATTGCCATTTAATGAGGCATACCAGCCTCTGCTCTGATGCATTTCCAGATGCTTTGTTTTATGGTGCTCCACTTATTTAAATCATACAATAGTCAAACCCACTACCTCACTACAGTACTAAAGTGATAGCCTGATTAACTGAGCAATAACTGAGCAATGAACTTTAACACACAAGAATCTTTACAAAATAACTTATAAACAACTAGCTGCAGTTCAGTTACCTCATGGAATTGCCCTTGAAGAAATGGAAGGGGGAAAGAGCGACGTATCTCTGACATCTTGTTTTAGCTATGAAGAAGCGAGGTAGTTTTTAAATGGCTTTTGAGAAGCTAATGAGAAGGTAGCAAATATTGCAAAGAGATTGCAAAGCTGTACTACAGGTTAGATTCACTTAACAGCCTCTTTAATATGGACTTTCAAAAGATTTTTTGTAACGAAATTGAGGAAACTAGAAAACAACCATCAGTGTGATCTGGTTAAAGACTCCTGTTTTCTGCTCTTGTTTTCTTTTAATTAAATTTTTGTCTGTGTTTCTTTGTCAGTAAAGCTCAGCTAATCTCCTGTATCTTGGAGCCAATATCTACTGACAGGGTGGAAGGAATAAAAAACTCCCACTCTCTTGGTGATAAGTTATCTTATGAAAGATCATGCATTGCAAAAACTTTCTCTGTTCATCCTTCTCAGATGTTTTGTACTTTGGTAAGGATTAAAAGGAAAAAAATACGAAGAAGGATATGTGCCTAAACTTAAAATTGTCCTTTGGGAAGGTATGCAGCAAAGTAAAGCCTTCTTCTCCAGTCATGTACACTAATGTGACCCCAAAAGAATTACACAGGATTAAAGAGAATAGCATCAATGTAAAACTAGGATGAAAGTGAGAAAAATCATTCCCAAAATGCTTTAAAATACATGGGGATTGCAGTCAAATGGATCAGGATTTTCACAGATTTTTTTATATGACTGCTGCTCACCATGTAACCTGAGCACACAGAAACATTTAAATTAAAAGATGGAGCCAAATTCTATAGCTACAACTTGTGAATGCAGCAGAAGTACAGATGTGAGGTTGGCTGCTGGAGCACAGTTATATCATGGCTTTGGCTAAGTTTCGAAGTACAAACACATTATATTTTAAGGAGATTGCAACAATAGGAGACATCAAACTTTATGATTTGGATTTATTTCTATTAAATATATAGTTTTGTCAGTGAACTCTCCAAAGCCTGTGTTGGTATTTCAAGTGCAGCACATCAGTATAACGTTACAGAAATTACTGAAAGTTCATCAGTTGATCCAGCCATAGATACAAAAATTGTAACTGCTTCCTAAATTGGGATTTTACTCGAGCAAATGGATAGCTTTAAAATACTTTATAGGGAAATAACTAGAAATGACCAAAAGCTGAGAATGGATAGTTTTTTAAAAATTATTTTCTTTACAGCTTTCATGTCATGGAAATTCTTATCAAATTTACTAAAATTCCACTGAAAATACATTTCAGCTGAATATGATCCAGCATGATCTCTGATGATCCAAACTTCAGTTGGAACAGGAGCCAAAAAGCAGCACAAAGCTTAATAAGGCTTCCACCAAGTCCAGAACTTTCTGACAGAAGATACGACATCTTAAATGTGTTGATTGCCATCTCTCACTCGGCTGGGGAAAGAAAAACTAGGATTCATAATAGTTCTAAGATAAGAGTGCTGGTGAATCAACATCAACAAGATGAATTGTAAGTCAGTGTGCCTAGCCATAGATGGGTATTTCTGAGGAAAGGGAAATCTTTGAGAGGTACTATAGAGAAATAGCTTGAATTTGTACACGAATTTGAATACTCTCAGAACTCCTTGTATGGCTTGTCTGTTACCAAGAACTTTACAGGAAAGTTTTCTTGGACACAGTCTTCCTTTAGTGCTGCATAAAGAGTGGTGCTTAATATCTTCCAGATTAAATACAAATTTGGTGTGCAAATGTTAGGTCCAAAACCTTTGTCCAATGCAATCTAAAGGAAGCTGGATCATCTTCTGAAAGGGTTAAAGGGATGAAGACAAAGCTGCAACATCAAAGGCAGCCTTAAATTGTGTTACTTATTTAGGTGGAAGGGTCATATCTTATCCTGTGAAGTCTTTTGTCCTTGAGAATACATTCTCATACCCTACTGCAAAGATCTGATTCTTAGCTGAGGAGCACATCCACTGCCAGAAGTCAGATAGCCACCAAGGAGTCCATTATAAAGTTGGAGTTTTCTGCCTTGTGGTAAGAAAGGAACATATTGTTATCATTACATTATTTTAACAAAGGGAATGTCTGACTCACTTTCATACTGGTGTTACTTGTATTTACAGATTCCTTGTCCTTACTGACCTCTGAATTTCAGAAAGCAGCACGGAAAATAAAATGACTCGTTACAGAAAAAAATGTTTTAGCTTAACTTTTAAACAAATTAAATTCAGAAAGCAAAACTTGCAATGAGGATGATGATAGGACTGAAGGAAACCTGAATAAATCTTCAAATTTGAATATCAAAAAGGATAGTCAGTAAGAATGACTATACCCCATAATGATAATAATAAAAAAACTTAAGAGACGTGATATTGATGGAAATAGGCTTTTCAGCAATTTATGGACATGAATGCTAAAAACAGAGAAGAAAGAATATTACCTAAGTTATGCCACTAACCCTTGGCCACACAGACGCTGCCTGTTACAGACAGTAATTCAGGAAAACACTTCTCATGCCAAACCTCTTGGCAATCTGGGTCACAAATTTCTCAGCAACAAGGAATAGAAGCTAAACTTTCTGTTGAGAAAACAACCTCTTTCCATGCTTTCATGAGACATGCAGTGTTAAAGTGGTATATATGGTCATTTTCTCACTACAGATTGGACACCATCCTTTCCCTCAGCAGATGTGGAGATTCCAGCCTATCCTTGTGTACTGAGAAGAGTGTCCACATATGGACTGCTGTGATATGACAAATGAGTTGCCGCCTGACTTACTGCAACACTGTAAAGAGAAAAGATTTCTTTTATCAAATGACACCATAGCCATCCATTTCTCAGCAAGTATCAGTCATCAGAAAATAGAAAACCTCTTTTATCCTGACAGGAAAACCATCCCTGCCTGGTATACAGGGGAAGAAATAATGTGGCTGGTTCTAGCATATCCAGATCTTCCTCCTTTGACTGGCCCCTGTGGTGAAGTGCAGAAGCACCTGAACTTCATCACTCTCCTGCCCTGTTCAGGCTCTCAGACATCACTAGTGGAGCTTTACGATGCCTGGACTTTATCCTATCACATCTTTCACCCCATGGTGTCTTAAAAAGCAGCATGAACCAAACTCATCCTGGTCCTTGAATTTCTTGACGCCTTACTCCCTACATGTGATTGATGATGGCGATTATGCCCAGCTTCTCTCTGTGACTTGGTGAGTAAGTAATAAGAGAGAACTACCTCTATCACCAAACTTACTGTTATCACCAGTATCAGTCACCTCAGACAGCTGATTGCCCTAGGTCAAATGCCTCAGTTCAATAAAGAGTGGCAGAGACTATGCCTCTGATGGATGTAATTTTGTGTACAAAATAGCTATTAAGTTTCCAGGTGGTTTTTATTTTTTTTTTTTTTTTTCTGTAGAACCCAATCAACAAATCAACCAACCAACCAACCTCAAAAGACCTCAAAAACCCCCAACCCAAACCTCAAACCTCAAACCAAACCAATCCACCCCATGCCTTTTAATATTGAACAGATATAATTTTTAGAATATTTATCAAGCATGACATTTACTGGGAACAGTTTGTGATTGAACTTTAGTAGCATTTTAACTGCAATGAATAGCCTAGACCCAAATAGTTGCATGAGAAATGCTCCCAGCTGTAACATTCTTCTTCCCAGAAATAATATGCTGGGATACCAATTCAGTGTTGATTGAGAGGGATGAGTGTTGGATCGTGCTCTCAAAGCACATTCTATTTCTGATCCATAGAGTAACATAGTACAGTTTTGTAAAAAATATTTCATATGCTAAAATAGTAAATTTCTCATTTAATTCCCCAGCCCAGGTGATAGAAGAAAAGAAGGACACAGAATTGATCCTTTCTTGCTGAAAGGCTAAGCCATCCTTTAATTATAACCAGATTTATGGGAAAGGTATACTCTATCTTCTTTGTCCTTACATGGGATTTCACTGTTTCTCAGTGAAACCTCTACCAGAGTTACATACCTACTTCCTGTGCTTATGTACCTTTAACAGTTGTAGGCCTGAAGAAGGAAAAGATTTGAGAGCTTCATGTTTTCATCCTGTCTGGCTCCTGACAACAGAACAGAATGATCCTCCTGAAGCCAGAGGGTATAGGTGAAATGAAGCTACATTAGGAAACTGCTGATTGAGGAATGCATTATAAAAGCGAAGTATTGCAACAAGAATCATCTTATCCAGGGATAAAAGCATATAAAGCTCTAATATGCAAAGTCTGAGCAAAACATGAGATACTCTAGGATTCAAAAGGCCTTGGGTTAGCTCTGATGGCATCACTGTTCTTTGATCCCACTGAGAATGAGACTTGGGATTAATAAGTGGCTTGCCTTCTCTGAGGGTACCATTTAGGATGCTGGTCTGAAAGTTGTCAGCATGTTGCCTTCTGTAATCCAACTTATATTGAAATTTCTTACAGATGTAAGATATGTATGTGGCTGCCTTTTTCAGCCATACAAGTACTTCATTTTTTACTCTGTGTGGAGAAAAAAGGAGAGAGGAAAGCTCCTAGGTAAATAGGTAGTGAACACAGCTTTCAGAGATTGTTGAAATTAAAAAAGCCTAAATGATCCTAATCAGATTTAAAAAATTTTATGCAGCAAGAAGGTTATATAAGTAAGCCAACTCTCCTTCTCCATTGGCAGAAATTATGCGCAGCAGCACCAGGCCTTATTTCCTTTTCTCTTTTGTTTAGGAAAACTTTATTGTTGTGAGAAAGGTTTCTTTAGGCCCATGAGAGTAAAACTGCTCTTCAGATTTCACGTGTTTGATACAGTGGATGTGAGAATATGAGCTGCTAAATGAGAGACTGTGGTGTGTTAGGGGGTCGGGCATTTTCATAAGGTTTTTTTGTCCATGATTGCATTGTGATACTTACCATATGATAGAGTTTCAGTACCATGCAACTGTGAGACTTCTTCTGTAGTCCTTTAGCACAGGAACCAGAGAGTTAATTGATCTATTTGATGGAGAGTTAAAAAAATGTAGCTAAGCATTTTATTTTTATTGTTGGTAAGTAATCAGGAAAAGAGAACTAGGGTTGCAAAATTAAGGATGCTTGTAGATGCAAAAGCATGCTGTAGTGGTACAGCTGATTCTCTTTATGCGCGCTACAATGAGATACATACCAAGACTTCAATTTTTTCCTATCACATTCCTCTTTTTCAAGCAAGGTGTAATACATCCTTGACATTTATTTTGAAACCACTCCTTTGAACAAGTGATCACTTTAAACCAGAGCTGTAGTCTGCTAATGGTTATTTAATACCAGTTGTGCTATCATTCCAGGGATCTTCTTCTGTCATTCTTGACACTACATAGTACAAACCAGTGAGATCATAAGACTTTCTCAGGTGTGAGTCCCACTCTGCTCACAGTCTCACCCTTGCAAATTTAGACTGACGTCATTGACAACAATGGGACTGTTACAAACTGACATTAGCTTAATTGAGAGCAGGGCCTGTAGGGCATAATAAGTTTCCTCTATATTTCACATCAGGTTAGGGATGCAGGAAGTTTGATCAGCTGCAAGAGCAGCATTGTTGTGAATTCCCTCTTGTGAGGACTATGCAGGTGCTGCTTGGGTTCAGTTCATATTTGTAGGGCTAAATTAACTGGATTTCTTTGGAAGGGTTAGTAACAGTACTTCCTTATTTTCTATAATAATTTCGGATACTATTCAAGACAGAGGGAATATTCCCTTTTATTTTCTGAGGATCAAGATTGGATTCCTGCTGCTTGCTCCAGTGAGATGTTGAACACCTCTTTTGAATTGTGCAATTGTTATTGAACATCTGTCAGAAAGTAATTAACACTTTGGGGAGACTGGACCCATGTGCATCTCTTACCCCTGTTAATAAGCTGCTTTACCCCTGATAACTGCACCCCATACTTCTGAGTGGACAAAGGTTGCAGTGTTTGGTGCACTTCATCTAGGTGACCAGCTCTTTAGAAATAGCAATTGATTTAAAGGGTACAGCCCTCTCCAGATAGTAAATGGCTCAACATTCATGAAGACCTGCAGAAATTTCAGTGTGTTTCAAAAAAAGGGTTTTTTTCTGTGTGTGTGTGGAGGGGGGATTGGTTTTTTGTTAGTTTGTTGGTTTTGGTTGGTTGGTTTGTGGATTTTTCTGTTTTTTGGTTTTGGTTTTGTTTTTTTTTTTTGTGCATGTGGCTTTTTTTGTTTGTTTTTTTGGGTTTTTTTATTTGTTTGTTTTTTGTTTTTTTGTGTTTTGTTTTGTTTCTGATTTGGTTTGGTTTTGGTTTTAGTGAAAGAGGAGATCCATAATAATAACAGGTTTGTTATAGGGCAAATTCCTAACTCCTCCCTGTAAAAAAGCCTGATGGCCTAATGTCAAGTATGTTCCTGTAAACAATTAATACTTCACTACTTTTGCCCTTGCCATACAGGTTCTGTTTTAAAAGGGCATGAAAAGTGCACACAACTGATATTTCCAGGCTTACTTCAGCAGTTTGCTGACTGGCCTTTCATGCTAATATAGATGGCAAATATATGGTAGCTTCAACAGATGAGTGAGAAATGCATGAAAAGAAGGGAGCAATGTTTTCTAACTCATGTCCCCATTTCAGATTATATTTGGATCATTGTTTCAGCTGGGAACGTTCTTAGAATTACCATGCCAAATCCCAATTAATGTTGTTATTTATACTGACCATTCAAATTAAATACTGAAATTATTTTTTCATATAAACATTTATATGATTCCAAGTTTCCCATATTGAGGAGATCTTTCCTGACTGAGGTTTCTAAGCAACAATTGTTTTCCCCCAAACATTTTTTTTCATTAAACAAATTGATGTTTGACTTTGTTTGGTGCCCTTTCAGAAGAAACTTCAATTCTTTAATAATTTGGTCTTTTTGTCAAGGTGGAAACTGGATTTTCTATGCCTATGGATAAAGGCAGATTGGGATACAGCAGCACTTTGGTGGACAGTGTACCTGTTATGCAGGATCCCGCTTAAGTGCACACAAGGCACAAGAGACAAGAGAATTATGAGGTAAAAATATTAAGAATTTTGAGAAATGCTGTCTTCTCTACAGAGGGGTTTTCCTATGATTTTCTTCATACCCTTTCCAGTTTCTAAATTAATTGTATAATTTAGCTGACTTTCCCCTTCCTCTTCCAAAGTCCCCAGTAAGTTTATATTTGTCTAGCAATGCAAGTTGAGTCCTTGTCTTCTCACAGTATCCTTTACCATATCATATTTTTCTGTATTCTGTAACAAAGCTTTTTGTCTCCCTTGCCTCATCCATCTCTCCCCATGTTGCACAGGCCACCTGTTTAAAAAATATCTCCATGCTTTCTTTTGTGTGGCTCTTCTGCATCAGAAGACACCCCCAGTTCTTGTCTTCCCTCAGACCAAGTCACCATTCATTCATTATTTTGATGCCTCTTAAAGCCCTTTGATGCTAGTTGAAGACTTCATTGATTTGTACAGACCTTTCCTTAACAGCTCACTGATGACCTCTCTCTATCACTGAACTGTGTCTTCCTGAGGTGGGAGCTAAATTTTCTTCAGTGAAGAGTATAACAGCTTGAATCACAAAAGAGAAAAAAAAAAAGGGGGAAAAAAAGCAAAAAATACCAACAGAATGTTTCAGCTTGAACTGCAAGTTTGTGTTAACAAAGTCAACACTGATACATTTCCATGGATGAAACTCAATTTCAGGAGACAGATTTCTCACTTCTCATTTTTTATCAGTTTTACTATATTTTCTGATCCTTCCCCAATCCCCAAAATGAGGATATTCTGCTAAAAAGTATTTCCTCCTGTATCATTCAGTGTATCATGCCTTGCAGAAGTAAGACAAACCAGGCTAAGGTGATTCCATCAGCTGTGAGACTCAATTTCAAGATCAAACTTGATTTAATGATGCTGAAAGTTGTTCAGTTGTTGCAGATTTTGATTTTGAGAGAGAGAGAGAGCTGCAGTGTGTTGAATTACTGAATGAGTTTTTCCTGTGAGGCAAATTTTCTCTGTTAGATGGATTTTTACTTTACCATGTTTATCTCTGCCAGAGGAAGAACAGGTGCTTATAGTAGGATACCACAGCAACAAAAAAGGAAGAATAAACAATAAACATTTGTTCTTTACATGCCATTGCTAATTTTGAACATTTCCTTCTATTTGAAATACAGCTTGTTTTATGAAAAAACCTCAGTTTGTGTATATCTTACTTTTCTCTTTCAGGGATTTCATAGCAATCTTGCTGTTTTGGAGATCTCCAGATTGTACTCTCTCCAGATGGATGTCAATTGGACCTCAGTGGGATAGAGGCTATTTGCAGATGCAGTGTTTTCAGAGGCTATTTGCAGATGCAGTGTTTTCAGCCACTCTGTGGCTTTTACTATCCGGTTTTTGTGCCTGTGCTGTGAAGTCCTCATGGAGTGAATGGTCCAGATACACCTCTGGGTTTAATTGAGATGCTGAAAAAATACAGATACAAAATAGCGTGGGAGGAGAAACACAGAGTTTATCTGTTTATCTGTTAAATATTTTATGAGAAGCATTATAATCAGACAAACTGTAAACCCAAGGAGTAAATTAAACTTAGACTGTATTAAAATATTGAGAGTAAGATAAATGTAAAAAAGGGCAGAAAATGCAGAGTTCATGTGCCATTCCATCTTATGTTAGTGCTGCTCTGTGTAGTGACACACCTGAGCAGTGACCATTGTGAAAGGGTCTTCCAGGTAGAGTTTCACCTTGAACTCTGGCTTTCCTGTCTCAAGCTTGTGTATGTGACATTTTGGAATACTATTTTTTCCACCCCTGTCTTCAAATGTGACTAGAAAATTTTATGCAGCTTTTCTTTACAAATCCTGACAGACGCAAACTGTGCCTTACACTGAGCATCTAAATCAAGCTCAGTACACACTAGTCCAACAGTGTTTATGCTGCCAATTAAAGGCATCACTTTTTTGAATTATACAGGGAGTGAAATGATCTCTGACAGCTGTGAATTGCAGAAAAAGGGCTCTATTGTTCAAAGAACTGCCTTTAATATAAGAAACGCTTGCTAAACTTTTGATTACCAAGTATGGCAATCATTAATTGGCCATAAACTTAACAAGAATCAGTTCACTCATTCCACAACTTTTGCTCCACTGCCCCACTTTCCTTCTCATTACTTCCCATTAGCCTCTCCTAGCAAGTGCTTAACTCAGAAACACCCCACCCCCCACATTCCCATGTTTCCATCCTTATGCCTTCAGCATTCTCAGTATTTTATTTAGCTCTTTCAGCCATGTTTGCTCTGCCAGATGACTTCCCCAAAAAAAACCAAACCAAAAAACCCACCGAAAAACAAACAAACAAACAAACAAACAAACAAACAAACAAAAACAAACAAAAAAATCCAAATTAAAAAAAACCAAACAAACCAGACTGAGTACAGACAGCCTGGAAAACTCTCATGAATTTGTCCTAAGTCTTGTACTGTACTGCTGTGTTTCTTAAAATCCAAATCCCAGAGATGTTTTAAGAGGCAAGAAGGTCACATTTTACACCTTAGCTTTCTAGTCCATACATTTTCAGGGAGAAGATTAAAAATGTTACCTGAGTGCTTCTTAGAAAAAACAAAATGTGACAGAGCACCAAAAGGTATTGCTTCCTTTAAACCTCATACTCTTTATGCAAATCCCATGGTTGTTGGATTCCAATTTCTTAAAGGAGCAGCAACTTTTCACAAGCCTGAAGCTACATATGTAAATCCTTTTCACATAGTATTTGCCTGGTGTGCTATGCAGAAGATAATCATAGATTATGATAATCACAGACAAATCCACTTCAGCATTCTTCTAATAAGCTTTGAATTTTGAAAAACAAGAGGGTTATGAAGAGGAGAAGATATTTTTAATAAACAGCTTCAAACAGTAACAACACTGCTTTTTAGACTTTTCTATAAAGAGTTAATTTTTTGGGCTTGTAAGGCTCTGGGAAATATATGCAGAAATGCAGAGGGAAAAATTGGAAACAGAAGAGAACAAATGTCAGAAAATGTTACATACTGTGATTTTGAGTAGAAATTTGAGCATGACACTAATTTTATAAATTATAAAAGATATCTCAAGTTCATTTTGGGTATATATTGGTAGGAAAAGCTGCATCATGCTCTGGGCATGCACATATGCAATATGGTTCTTCACGTAGAAGCATTATTTAGATGTATTTACGATCATAAAATGAAATCAAGGCCATTTGTGCTAGCTGCTCTGCAGACCCATTCTACTTTCTGGGCCCCTTCTGGATGAACTATCCAACTGTGCAGTAGGAGGAGGGATTAAATCACATGCCGGGGGCCAGAGAGATGGGGACAGTTCACCGTATCTGGTTTCTCAGCGTCTCCTGTAGCAGCTGAATGAAGTTCCTCACTCTGTTTCTCTGCCATTCTTGCATATTTGCTTTTCTTGTGTCATCATTCTGTCTTGTGGATAGGTTGCAGTGCTGCATTTTAAGAATTTAGTACCTTCTGTGTCTAGGATTAGGCTTCTGAAATACTCCGTTTTTTTGTTGCTGACCTTGCCAACAGTGTCTGCCATGCAAACAGAAGAAATACTGCCCATGACATCTTCATGTTAAAAGATAAGGTGTAATCAGAAAAGTCTGTATATCCTGGCTAAATCTTTATTTTTCATATGGCTTCAGAAATTGAGGCATCTATCAGCAAGTGATTTTTAAAAGGAAAAAAAAAAGGAAGGGAAATAGTCTGTGGGGAAGATATGGACAAATGACAGGTGATACTAACCAGTATAGGATGTCTTTTTTGTTAGATCAGAATTATTATTTTGACCTACTGCCCAGTGCTTGTGACTCATTATCAGGTTGTCTGTGAAGAGTTCATGAGTTGTTGCATCTTCCCAGAACAAACACAGACCTGTTAGATTAATCTCAAATTACTTATAACTAATAATTACCTGCAAGAATCTATTTTTGTGATCCATGGCCCTTCAGGATATCAACAAGAACAGTGCAAGTGCAGCAGTTTAAGTGATGATGTGGGTTAGAATTTGCAAGACTTTTTTATCACCTCAGGTAGCCAAATAAACAGTTTATGTTAGTAATTTCCTTGTACAAAGATTAACATAAGTTTAACTTGAAGATCTTTACTAATAGCTATTATTCTCATACTCATAAATTTCTGGATTTGTGTTGTATTTATGAAAATATTGCAAATTATGTGTGGTGTAGCAACCAAGTCTTAAATAATGGTATACTTGCATATATCATGCTGAATAAGAAATGAATGTGCAAATGGCAGATATAAAGGCAGAAACTTGTTTTTGTTTTCTATTCAAAAGATAAGGAATTAAATCACACAGAAATTAATGTACGTCAGACATTTCTTTATGGTAGTTTTTAACAAAAATTGCTATTTGATTAAGTAAATGACCTTGTGATGAAGTAACGGTTATGGAGAAGTTGTCATGTTTGGAAATCAAAGTCATTTTATGTGTTCTGCACATACCAACCATGTCAGGCTTGTGGACTAGTGCATTCTTATTTTCCATCACAACTTCCCCCCCAAATAAACTTGCCTCTTTCATAATGTTATGAACTGTTATTGTTAAGAAAAAATAGGAAATACCCCTCTTCCTTGACTCAGGCCTATTAACATGTGGAATGTGAAGTGCTGTCTCTTATAATATAGCAAAAATATAAAAGAAAAAAGACATGATAAAATACAGATAGTCTTTTATTAGGAGCCACATGATTTGCAATTTGAGCAATGGCAGGTAATTGTGGGTCTGCAGGCTGTCTTTTGTCTGGCTGCTCAATAGATTGCATAGCAGTAAATAAATCTGTGATTAAATGTGATACTTCTGACACCAACTTAAATCACATTACTGAAAAGGGAATACCTTGTTAAGAATGAAAGTCCACCAGGATAAATTCTTTCTCTAATGCCAATGAAGTATGTAATAAAAAGCTTTCCTCTGCGAGAGCAGGTGCAGACATTTGTGCAAGGTGGTCCTCAAGTGAGAGCCATGGAGTGCCTGCATCTTGCAGGCAGCAGAGAGCTAACCAGGATGGGAGTGTTGCTGCTCCCTCCTTCCCTTCAGTACACTCCAGGACTATGGCACTGGCTATAAGTAGGCATCACTCAGAAGGCTCGTTCTTGGTCAGTGTGAGACAACATTGGACTTTCCCTCAACAATATCTGCAAAACAACATCTGTGAGAGTTTTTTTGCACTTACCTGACTTGCTGAGGCTGCTGAGGCAGGAGGAGAGAGAGGGGAGGTCTTTTCTTTCCTCTCTATCTGTTTAAACACATTGCATTAAGAGAAGAACACAACCTGACAAGGCTGCTGCTACTACAGAAGCGTTTCTTGGTTGGCACCAGCAGCTTTGCAAGAACTGAGGAAAATCTTCCTGCTTAATTTGTTATTTTTGCTCTGTCTCACTCCAGAGAATATCCAGACCCTTGTGGAGTTCACAGAATTTGCACTCTTGATTCAAGGCTGCTAATGGCTGTGACACATGCCTACGTCAAAGATGACCGCTGTAGAGTCTGTGACAGGAGGACTTGCAACAAAGCTAATGACAATGCAAGAAGAGGTGAAAGGAAAAGAAAGAAGGAGAGGCTCCTCTGAGAGGACCTAAAACCCATTCTAATTCCTGATTTGAGCACAGAATTGAACTTCCAGCCTGAATTATCTTATGATTCTGTAAAGTGCTACATGTAACATCCTAACACTTTCCCTGGAAGTGTTCAAGGCCAAATTGGATAGGGCCCCAGGCAACTTGGTCTAGTGGAAGGCATCCCTGTCCATGGCATGAGGTTTAGAACTAGCTCATATTTAAGGTGCCTTTCAACTCAAACCATTCTATGATTTCATGATAAATGAAAGGCATAAGGTGACCACAAGGTTCAGAAGACTCTGGTACTGTGTCCTAGAAGTCACTCTACTTTCTCATCAAGTTACTTCTGTGAAGTCATGAAGAGAAAGATAAAAAGGCCACATAATTGGCATTGTCAGGTTAATGGTTGGACTTAGTGATCTTAAGGGTCTTTTCACCCTAAATTATTCTGTGACTCCTTGATTCTATTTAGTTCAGGTTCCCATTTGCATAAGTGCCAGTACTTATGCAAATGATTTACATGATTTGACTGTTACACTTAGTGTTTGATAATGCTTCTATATTTTAGCCCTTGAGAAAAGAAGCAAGCCCCAAGAAGCCCTAGATTTACTTCCAAGTGAAAGACAATGCCTAGTAATTAACTTTACTGCATCCTTTGTAGATTTCACTCAATGTTGTAAAGGAGGATAATAACTTGGCACTTCCTGCTGCACATCATCACAGGGACTTACAGGATAAGGTCTGTGTCTGGGACAGATGCTGACCTGGATTAGTGAAAGAACCTGAGCTACCAGATCCTTTCACACAGTGCCCTGGGGCTGCATATTTGGGTCATGGTGCCTGACTTTTCTCCAAAAAACTTGCAAATGGAAAGTACCTGCTAACCAAAGTTTTCCATCAGAGCACCACCATCTTCTGCATGGCTGAAGCTGCCAGTGAAATAAAGCACTTGAACTGAGGTATGCATTTGTGACTGTGCATATTACAAGTTTGGGGTTGGGGGTTTTTTAAGCTTTATTAGTATAATTCCATTAATTTTCCAATAGAACAATATATTGAATTATCTATAATACTTTTGGCAAATGTTGACTTGAGACATTGATTTTATAATATGAGAAAATCCAAGGCAAGTAACAGCAAAAGAAACTGATAATTTGAGAGTTCCAGGTTTCTTTGCCCAAATTTGCATAAAATTTCTGTGCACTAACAGAAAGGTTATCACAAAAGAGTTCACAGAGGGAGCTTCTCGTAAGTCTAAATACTCACTTGATGCAGATTAATGTAAGAAAGACTAAATAATAAAAATAATTTCATGTGATTGTTGTGTCTGATCCATCTGTAAAGGGTATAATGCTTACTAAGGGAAAATACATGTCAGATATGGAGCTACAATTTATGCCTACATTTTCATGGACTTCAGTGGAGCCACCCTGGCTCTCCCTAGCTGAGTATGAAACCCCTTGAAGCTCTGTGAGGAAGTACATTTTTCAGCTGGAAAAGTGAATCCAAGTCTTTCAGTTCTGGGCTCTGAGCCAAGCAACATAGCTTTAGCTTTTCCCACATTCAGCATCTACTTGCATTTCAATAGCAAAGCCTGGAAACTGTCAAAAAACGCTCTGGAGGTGGATCTGGTCCTTGTCTACAGCTACATTACTGACACGTATATCAGTGCTTTCAATACACTTACAGTCAAAAGGCTTTAAAGTCTGTGGAAAATTGTATATACATCTTTTAACAAGAGAAAAACAGATGTTCTTACAGTCAGTATTATGGGACTCAGAGTGCTCTATCTGTGCCACCCTTAGCTGCAGGTCTTTTGAAAGCTGGTCTGAAAAAAATGAATTTTTAAAATGTATATGTTTATTAAATGAAGAGCATCAGCAAAGCTAAAATTCTCTGTATTTTCACAAGCTGAAAAGATCCTGCCTTAGAGGGGGTCCAGATGCATTGGCCTCAGATGCTGCTCAGGCCCATATTTGAGCCTTCTGTGAGTTAAGATTTCCTTCTATGTGGATGGTACAGAGCAGTGAGTGAGGGCAGAATGTTTTTAGTGAGGAAGAACTGGATGCTCACTATTAAAAGTTTAAGTGAGTGAGAATCCCTATCAGGTTGGAATTCCAAGCCTTTCAAAGTGAGTGGGAATTTTGCCATCCCTGAAGATCCTAACATATGCCTGTGTCTGCTGAAACCACAGTAAGGCAGGCTTGCTTTCTTCTTCTGTCAACTCCATAAGCCTTAGAGGACACGTGTTTTGAATGGAAAGGATTTAAGCAATATTTGAAGGTTAAAATTGCTACATAAATAGCATTTCTTGTAGTTGCTGTTCTTTGGCATAGAAGCACTTCGGCCACAGCAACAAATATTCTTGCCAGCACATATTTGCAGCTACATCATATGTACGCAGATTGCTAACTAAACAACTCAGAAATACAGAAAATACTGGTATTCAGAGGACATCAGCAATTAAAATCTGTGTCCAGAGCCTGTAGTTTATTAAATGTTAGATGGCAGGAGAGAGTTTCTGCCCAGGCCGTGCCACAGCTGGGCTGTTCTTCAGCTCCCCACAGCCCTGCCCTGACTGGCCTTGAGCTTCACCAGCAGGGTCACTCATGGGCCCATGGCTTGGCCTGGCTTTGGGCTGCTCCCAGGGCACTGCCCAGTGCTGGAGCTGTGGCTGCCCACGCGCTCCCAACTGTCCTGCCCATGGCTGGGGTGGTGGATGGACCCTGGCTGCCAAGCCCTTTCCTGATGGACTTCTCTGGGACCCCACAACCCCAGGGAGTCCTTGGCCCCATATGGCATCCTGATGGTGGCAGCTGGAGCTTCCTGGAGAACTTCTGTCCTCTGTCATCGGTTCTGCTGCCTAAGGACTCTGTAACAAAATCTCTTGGCATGCATGGGAGAAAGATGAGTGGGAAGCTGAGGGTGGAGAAAAAGGGGATCTGATCTGCTTTCAGCACACAGCTGCACATCTGCTTCTGTCTCACCTTCAGGAATAAATGAAGGCAGAGAGACTGAGACAAATGCAAAACCTGCAGAAAACCCCAAAACACAGAATCACAGAATCAGCTGGGTTGGAAAAGTCTTCTGAGATCATTGAATCCAACCACTGACTGATCAGAACCATGTCAACTAGACCATAGCAGTCAGTGTGACGTATAGTGGTTTCTTGAATTTCTCCAGGGATGGTGACTCTACCATATCTGTGGGCGGTCCATTTCAATGTCTACAACTATTTCCATGAATAAATTCCTCCTAATGTACAACCTGAACCTTCCCTGGTGCAACTTGAGACTCCGTCCTCTTGTCCTGTCGCTTGCTGCCTGGGAGAAGAGGCTGAACCCCTCTTTGCTGAACCCTCCTTTCAAGCACTTGTAGACAGCAAAAAGAGTCTTCTGAGCCCTGAGTCTACTTTCTTCCAGGGTAAACATCCCCCTCAGTTCCCCCAGCTGCTTCTCACAGGGCTTGTGCTCCAGACCCTACCTCAGTTCCGTTGCCCTTCTCTGGACAAACTCCAGCCCCTCAATGTCCTTCCTAGAGTGACAGGCCCAGAAGTGAATACAGCACTGGAGGTGTGACCTCACCAGTGCCCAGCACAGGGGGACAATCACTGCCCTGGTCACACAACTGCTGGAACTCCTCAGGATGCCATTGCCTTCTTGGCCACCCAGGCACACTGCTGGATCATGCTCAGCCCATTGTCAACCAGCACTCCCTTTCCCACTTGTCAGCCACTCTGCCCCAAGCCTGTAGTGTCCCATGGAGTTGTTGTGACCAAAGTGTGTAACCCAGCACCTGGCTATTTAAACTTCATACCACTCAACTCAGCCCATCAATGCAGCCTGTCCAGATCCATATTCTGATTCTTTTGACCATCCAGGAGATCAACACTTACACCCAGTCTGGTGCCATCTGAAAACTTATTG
The DNA here is from genome assembly GCA_014549065.1 of Cardinalis cardinalis. Taxonomy (NCBI): domain Eukaryota; kingdom Metazoa; phylum Chordata; class Aves; order Passeriformes; family Cardinalidae; genus Cardinalis; species Cardinalis cardinalis. Next base: position 171,992 of record JACDOX010000172.1, read on the forward strand.
AAGATTCAGTCAATTCCCTCATCTAGATCATTAATAAAGGTGCTAAACAGGACTGGCCCTAACACTGATCCCTGGGGAGCCCCACTGGGTTCAGTGATAGGCCACCAACCAGAGGAGGCATCATTCATCACCTCTCTCTGATCCTAGCCAGTTCTCAACTCAGCAAACAGTGCACTCATCCAATCCATGGACTAGCAGCTTTTCCAGGAGAATGCTGTCAGAGACAGTGTCAAAGGCTTCCCAGAAGTCCAGGTAGACAACATTCACAGCCTCTCCACATCTACTGGGCAGGTCACATGGTCACAGACAGAGATCAGGTTGGTCAGGCAGGACCTGCCCCTCCTCAACCCCTGCTGGCTGGGCCTGATCCCCTGGTTCTCCTCTGTGTGCTGTGTGATGGCACTCAGGGTGATCTGTTCTGTAACCTTCCCTGGCATCAGCATCAGGCTGACAGTCTTGTAGTTCCCCAGATCCTCCTTCCAATCATTCTTGTGGATGTGTGTTGCATTGACCCCAGCTGGATGCTGGGCATCCACCAAAACTTCTCTATCCCTTCACTTCACAACTGTACAGGGGAGAAGAAATATAATGAAGGGTTTATGAGCTGAGATAAGGACCAGGAGAGATAACTCACCAAATACCATAGTGGGAAAAGCAGATTAGAATTAGATATATCAATTGAATTTATTGCTGACAAAATCAGAGCAGGATAATGAGAAGTGAAATAATACTCTAAAACCCCTCACTCCTTTCCTGCTCTGCCTCCTGCCCTTCAACAGTTCAGAAGGGGTAAATGGAAGTTAGGGTCTGTTGTTTCTCACTCTGTTCAGGGAGAGGAATCCTTCCCCTGCTCCACTGTGAAGGTCCCTCCCACAGAAGACAGGCTTCAACGAACTTCTCCAACATCCCATGAGCAGCTCTCCATGAACTGCTCCAATGTGGGTCACTCTTCCACAGGGTACAGTCCTTCAAGGACAGGCTGCCCCAGTGTGGTTCCCCCCCAGGGTCTCAGGTCCTACCAAAAAACCTGCTCATGCATGGGCTCCTCTCTTCTGCAGGCTCCTGCCAGGAGCCTGCTCCAGCAAGGTCTTCTTCTGTGTCCACAGCCTCATTCAGCCATCCACTTGCTCCAGTGAGGGTCTCCTCCTCGGGCTGCAGGGGGACCTCTGCATTCCCATGGACCTCCATAGGCTGTAAGGACACTGCTGCTTCACCATGGGCTGCACCACAAGCTGCAGGGGAATCTGGTGCCTTGAGAACTTCTTCCACCTCTTTCACCACTGTCCTTGGTGTCTGCAGAGTTGTTCCTCTCATTGTTCTCACCCTGTTGTTCTCTGGCCACAATGACATCAGTGCAACAGCCTTTTCTTTTCTTTCTTAAATCTCTTATCACAGCAGTGTTACTACCATTTCTGACTGGCCCAGCTTTGGCCAGTGGCACATCCATCTTTGGTTCTGCAGGGCATGGAGGAAGCTCCCAGGAGCTTCTCACAGAAGCCATATAAACTTAAATACAATGGGCATCACATTGACCAACCTCCAGTAAGCTGTTAACCAAGACTAATGATAAATGGTGGAGAGTAGTTTAGTGAGCACTACTGCTAGTTCCTGCAGTACCCTTGGGTGAATCCCATCTCACTCCACAGACCTGTGATTGTCTAAGTGGCAGAGCAGGTCACTCACAACTTCATGCAGGGGCTCTGTTTTGCTCCCCATCCCTGTCTACTTGCTCAGGGGGCTCACTGCCCTGAGGATAAAGACAGAGGCAAAGGCATTAAATACATCAACTTTTTCCTCATCCTTCATGACTCTGTTCCCCCTAGTGTCCAATAAATGGTGGAGATTTTCCTTGGCCCTCCTTTTGTTGTTAATGTATTTTAAAAACACTTTTTATTATCTTTTACACAGTAGCCACACTGAGTTCTAGTTGAGTTTTGCCTTCCAAATTTTCTTTATATATAACCTCACAGCATCCTTGTACTCTTCCTGAGTTGTCTGCTCCCTCTTCCAAAGGCCATAAAGCCTTATTTTATCCTTAGTTCCTGTGAAAGCTCCCTGCTCAGCCAGGGCAGTTGTCTTCCCCAGTGACTCACCTTTTGGCACTTAGGAATGGCCTGCTCCTTCACCTTTAAGATTTTCTTCTCAAGGTGAGTCTAGCCTTCTTGAAACCCGTCGTTGTTAAGGATAGCCTTCCTTTTTGTCAATTATCTTTAAAATGTGACTTCCAGAAGCTTCAGCTGGGGTTTGGTGTGTACCTCTCACTGAGACATCAAAGGAAGAGCTCATGCAGATGTGTTTGACTCTCCCCAGCAATGAAAAGTTTCATCGGTGCTATCTCTGCCTGCTAGACCATACAATAGGCAAAGAGTGCTTCATTCTCTGGTGTCAAACACAGCCACCACCTTTTCTTTCAAACTGCAACTTTGTGCTGCATTCCTTATCTCCACTTCTGAAGGCCATTCATTGCCTTCATTCTTTCTTACCTGACATACACCCACAGATGTCATAGTCCCTTTTAAGTCCCTTTTAGCAAATATTTTTATCAGGTAAGATGGGATGCTAAATATATCTGGCTACAAGTGGTATTTACAGTCATTTGATTTCAGTGGGAGACTGCCTGAGGGAATGCTTTTTTTCATGCTCTGCAGACAAGGAGTTGAGGCATAGATTATAAGTGATGCCCACTATCAAGCAGCATATTTGTGACTGAGCTGGGAAAAAGGGCTTCTGATTATCAGGCAGAATTTAAATGAACTAATAAAACTAGTAGGTTTGCTTCATATGATACAGGCACACAGTTGATTTAATGTCACAGAGGCCAAAAGTATTAATAGATTGAAAGAAGGATCAGACAGCTCCTTGGGTGAAAAAAAAAGTCACCAGGTTTTATAAAATACAAAACCACATGCACAACCTCCAGTTTAGTAATTTCATAAGCAGCAGGAAATTGGGAGCTGGGTTATTTCAGGGAGATGGCTATTCTGGTCTTGCCCTGTTGTCAGACTCCAGTAGCTGTTGTTAGATCTAGGACTCTGGTTTGTATGTATGCATATGAATAGATATACTTTTATAGATACAGCTAATCTATTGATATATTAATGTATAATCTCTCTCCCTCCCTCTCTCTCTCCTCCCCTCTCTGTCTCAATGATCTCATATAATGTCATGTAAAAGTCTGCCCAATAATAACTAAATTAAGGCCTGCCTAAGAATTGATAAACTTTTACTGGTGGGTTACATGACTTTGGATGCAGACTCCAACAACATTCAACAACAGCATCCACACAAGAAGGAAAGAAACGAGCAAGCATCTGCTCATCTCAGGTCACCTTTGAGTGGTTTTTGCTAGAGTAAGAGAGAAGCCTTGCTCCAGGTGCTCTGTCAGACACTGCATGTGGTCCTGGATGGAGCCAGCTGGTGTCCAGTCAGCAAGCAGTGCGGATGGAAATCTCAAAAACTGACCCACACCATCACTGATGAGACAAACACCACAGTACAAGGCAGCAGTGCTGGATTCAGCCATGGTACTGACATTTTGAAAGGCTGTATTTGGAAGCCCCACCTTAAATATCTGTGGGGCTCATAGAGTCATCTTGTTTTGAGACAGGAGATCTGCAACTTTGTCTCAGCCTACTATTGACACACAATACATTCTGGTAGCCCCAGTGCAAGGACCTCTGCCCTTCCCAGTCTCCTTAGTCACTAATGTTTGTAGTTTGTAGCCCCTAGCACTTACCTTGCCCTTGCCTCCCACTTGGGAGCACTAGGAAGAAAACTGTTGACAAGGCACTGAGCACACTAAAGCCCATGGATGCCTATTACACCAGCTATAATTTTGGACCAGAAGATTTAGAAACAAGGCAGTATCCTTTCAGCTTCTGGCACTGGAAAGGTAATTTTAAATTGAAGCAATGTCATGGGATGCAAATACAATGTGCTAATTAAGTTCACTGAATTTCAGGTAGAGGATGTATATTAAGACCTTATTATTTTTGCCTGCATACCAGGCTCCATTTTAGAGAGGCATCCCTTGCCTTTTCCCTCTTTGATGCTGTGTTATTTTCACTGTACTCTGGTGATTTATGTCCTCTCAGAGTACTAGCTGCACTGTCTCTACAACCAGGATGAGAAGCATTTGCTTGATGGAAACTTGCAATATTTGCCACAAATTTATTGGAGAGTATGCTAAGAAATGCCATGTTAAAGGAACATGACTCTCTCTATGAACATAGCTTAGAGAATTCTCTGTATAAATTCTGCTTGTTTTAAACTGTTTTACTATGGTTATCAAAACTCTTTGTCATGTTTTTCTTTTGATTCTAGCTTGTTCAGCTGTCTCTTTATGCAGGGTGAAGCTAATGGATGATTACACAAGTTAAAAACCAGGCATCCTAGAAGTGGCAGAAAGGAACTCAGTTGTTTTTTTTTCATTTGTTCTGGTTTACCTCAAGCTGCCCTTTGGGATGTAGTATTTGCCTGGTTACTCTTGCTCACTGCTTCTTTTCTTCTCACATCCATTTTTTTCGTTGTTGTTGATGGCATGTCCTAGGCCATAAAAAGAGCTGGGAGATAGCATAGACAGGAGAAGGGTGCTGTGGTCTTGATCTAGCAGATTGCACTGCAATTTCAAAGAGAAGAAAAATCTCTTCCCAAATTAAAGCTTCAGGAAAAACAATATAACACAATATAAGAGTAAGAGAATTTGATCATATCCCCTTCCAAATACAGAATTACAGAATCAATCAGGTTGGAAGAGTCCACAGTGGTTCTGGTTCAACTACCCTGCTCAGGCAGTCACTCTAGAACACATCCCCAGGTTTCTGAATATCTCCCATGAGGGAGACTCTGGAACCTCTCTGGGCAATCTGTTCCAGTCTCTGGTCACCTGCACAATAAAGAGGTTCTTCTTCATACTCAGGTAGAACTACCTGAGCATCAGTTGTCACCGTTGACCCTTGTGCTATTGCTTGGCACCACCAAGCAGAGGCTGGATCTATCCTTTTGACCCCTGCCCTTTAGATGTTTATACATATTAATGAGTTCCCCTCTCAGTCATCTTGTCTTGAGGCTGAAGAGGTTTGGCTCCCTCAGCCCTTCCTGCTGAGAGATTCTCCAGACCCCTGAGCACTTCGTTGCCATTTGCTGGACTCACTTCAGGAGCTCCATGTCTCTCTTGTTCTGAGGAGCCCAGAACTGGACACAGCACTCCACATGTGCCTCACCAGGGCTGGGTAGAGGCCCAGGATCAACCCCCTCACCCTGCTGGCAGTGCTTTTCCTAATGCACCCCAGGACAACATTGGCCTTCTTGGCCACCAGGACACACTGCTGGCTCATGGACAGCTTGTGGTCCACCAGAATCCCCAGGTCCTTCTCCACAGAGCTGCTTTCCAGCAGATCTACCCCCAGCCTGTGCTGGTGCCTGGGCTTATTCCTCCCCCAGTTCAGGAGCCTGTTTTTGCCCTTGCTGCATTTCAGATGATTTATCTCTGCCTGTCTCTCCAACCTTTCGAGGTCCCCTTGAAAGGCTGCACTCTGGGGTATTGGCTATTGCTCCCAGCTTTGTGCTGGCAGTGACCTGCTGAGGTCACTGAGTCACTGCTCTGTCCCTTGTCTGAGTCTTGTCTGAGTCACTACTGAACAAGTTGAGCACACTGGACCTAGCATAGGACCCTGGGGAACACCACTATTGACAGGTGTTTAAAAACAGATAATTTGTTTAAAACGAATGTTTTTTAAAAATATAAAAAAGATTGGGGTCCAGGTTTTCCTATATCGTGTGCACTATTTCTGATCATTTTATTACTGAACTCAAAACCAAAATTGGCTTATAAAATGGCTAGGTCCCAGCTGAAAGACAAACATTATAAACGTATTGATTCTAAATAGCTGGGTCATTTGAATTTATTTAAGACAATTGTGTGTTTTTTTGAGGAAATGTACTTCCACACTCTTTTTAGAGCTAAGTGAAATCATAATTGTGGATAGCCCTTTGAATGGCTGACTGTGTCACTGAAATCCAAACACCTGGCCAGTCTTTCTGACTTTACTGGAACTACTAAACTTCACTGTCTCTGAAAATCAGACTAAGTGTCTAACTATTCTTTGGTACTATGGGGCACGTCATATTTGTATTTCAGGAGTAAAGGCTGAGGGACAAAAACTGAAGACTTAAGTCAGCATATGGCCACTATTATTGGAATCTGAAAGAGTTACATTTACTGGGCTTTTTTCCCTAAAGGAGCACATTTGTCATTCTTGAATGATTATTTTAGGTCTTCTAACTCTTGAAAGCATACTGCATTTGGAAAGGTTTCCCTTAGTTAAGATAGTACAAAAGTAAGTGATTTAAAGATATTTCCACTAACCTGGCCAAAATCTTTTTCACATAGCTAGCTACCACATAATTTGGTATTTTCAAAAGCAAAAGTAACTTTCATGCACTTTTCATATAACCTGGTTTATAAAACAGCCAACGTTTCCCCTCTGTGTAACTTCTCTTATCTCTAAATTTTGGTATGTTTTGTCTTTGATTTTACAAGCAGAATATGCACATGTACCCTTCCACACTTCAAATTTTCCCTACTATACCCCTGATCTACTGTGACTTGACAAACAGTTAGTGAATTAAGTCACAGTTACTTGCATTTATCATTAAAAAAAAAACCTATATAAATCTGGGTGAAATTCTCTATGTGATTAGGCTGTGCTTGGGAAACTTGCTGCTAGGCTGTCAAGCCCATATATGTGTGCTGCAGTGCCATCAGAGCACCATGAAGGATTTAAACTGTTTGCTTTTGTGGTTTTGGTTTTCATGCTTTACAGAAGTGGGCAAAGTTTTGCAGTGTTCTTGGATAATATGACCTAGTTTGGTTGAGCAGCTGGTTAAACCACATCTCTGAGCCCTGGGGTTTCAGTGTAGACATGGTTCGGCAGTTTCTGTGAGGCACTTCTGTTGCTAGACCTGGATTCCAGCGCTGATGAGCAAGCCCTGATAGCAGCTTGGGGAAGGAGGAATAAAGATGGCAGTGGTAAGCTAGCCTAGGAGTAAAAGACAACGACTTTCACTAGAGTGGTAATAGATGCTTCTTGAGCTTAATTACTCCCCTTCTGACAGCTCTCTGATCAAAAGGTCATAATTAATCATATCGGCTGTCACATAAATCCAGTGAAAACAGCATCCATAGTATTGTTGCACATTCATGCCTTTGCATTCTTTTGTCTTGGCTACTGACACTGGAGTTTCATGTCAAAAGAGTCTCAGCCGTAAGACTGGATGTTGGCTAATGATGTTCTTCTACATAATGGTTCAGGGAGTCTGTTGGGACAAAGGGAAGAACCCTGAGTGCTAAAAGGAAATACTAACTGATATGGTGTTTAACTGAACTATAGGTACTCTTGCCTACATGTTCCTGATTTTTTTTAACAGGTTAGTATCTGGGTGTGTGCAAACATAATTTGGTTCATTTGGAATGAATTTGGAATTTATGTGGATGCCACTGAAAAAAATGGTCATTCTCTCAGTGAACTTAGCTAAGCTGAGCTATGGGCTGAGCTCTGATAACTTGCAGGTATTCAGCAGGTAGGAAGACAACTGCACTGCTGTAAGGTACAGACCAAAATCAGAAACTGAGACACTTAAGTGGAAGCAGTGAGAGACCAAACCCACATACAGAATGCTCCAGAGGTTGGGAACTTTGATCATGCTCAGCCCCTGCCACTGGATGCACCATCTTCTCTGTCAAACCCATGGCTGATTTTCACGAGCTCTTAATAGCAGGAGAAGATATGAGAAACAGTTCCCATCTGGTCAGTCTTAGTTTGTCACGTTACACTCAAAAATCTAACCTAGCAAATTGTTAGTCATTATCTTAAAGGAATGCTTCGTGGACTTGATGGATTTTTATATTTTTTTAAATGGCAGAGGGGCTGTAAAGCTTACTTTGGGTTCACAAAGGAAATTTGGATGGTTAGTGGATGGCTAACTAAGATCATGTGGGTGGGCACTATTGCCAGACATGCAAAAAGAGTATGAAAAATGCGTAGCTTCCTGTATCTCAATATTTCAGAAAGTGAAGGCTTTTCCAGGTTATAATAACCCATTATGGTGTTGTGTAGCTTCCTATCATGTTGTGTTGGTTTTGGTTGGGGTTGAGTTAATTTTCTTTTTGGTGGCTAGTATGGAGATGTGTTTTGTATTTGTACTGAGAGTATAGGGAAGTTTTTGTTGTCACTGAGTAGGGCTTGCAGAGAGGAAAGGACTGTTCTGCTTTATGTGCTGCCACACTGGCAAGCTGGGGGTGCTTGAGAGGCTGGGAGGAGACACAGGAGGGACAGGTGACCCAAACTGACCAAAAGGATATTCCAGACAGATGGCATCATGAGCAGGGGAAGAGGGAAAAAGAGGGTGATGTTTGGAGTAATGGTGTGTTGTCTTCCAAGTCACCATGACACATGATGGGCCTCTGCTCTCCTGGAGATGGCTGAACACCTGCCTGCCCACGGTGTTGCTGTGTGTTGCAATTTCCTGTTTTAGGCTTCCCATTCCTTCCCAGATGTGGCAATACCTTTTCCCCTCCCCTTCCCCTGCCTCCTGCTGAGAGCTGTCCATTCCAGCAGGGGCCTCCTGTGGTTGGCAGAATTTCAAAAGATGCCCCTCAGGTCTGGGCTCATTGGCCTGTGCAAGTGTCTTTATCCCTTGAGCCTTCCCCCCTCCCACCTGGTTGGTGCCTCACCTGTCCCTTCCCTCCCCCTGCCCGGAGCTTAAAAGACAATCCGGGCACGTGGTCAGTATTGTAAYGGAGCTGTTACCAACATTCAGATGTCGTGACCCTGGAATAAAGCTCTGGATTTAACCCTCCATTGGAACCCACTCCTATTTTCTCCTCACCTAGCCTAAGACTTCCTTCAGAGGTAAAGCCTGAGTTCCTACAAGCCTGGACTTGGTTTTGAGTGCCTGGCTGCTACATCCAGCCAGCCAGAGGTATCACTGTGATGAAATACCACAGCAGCTGCCCCCGGCCAGGCGGCAAGGGCCAGACGAGCCCAGGCACGTTCGACTTGGCAATACTGGAACCATATTCCAATACCACGGGAAGCAGAGAATTAATTCCTTGTTTTGCTTTGCTTCTGTGTGTGGCTTTTGCTTTCTCTAATAAACTGTCTTTATCTCAACCTATGAGTTTTCTCACATTTACGCTTCCAGTTCTCTCCCTCATCCTGCTGTGGTTGGGGGCAGAGAGAGTGAGCACCTGTGTGAGGCTTGGTTGCTGCCTGTGGTTAAACCATGACACATAGAAAACCTCAGAAAGGAGTCAAGTCCTTCTGAGATGTTTGCCCATGGCATAGGTCAGCATGTTGGAACAGTTTAACTAGACACACACACTTAATTGGCTTACTGTCCTGAATTTAGTAGTAGCACCTCTATGGAAATTTCCCATCACTTAATTGTCTCTCTGAGCCTCTGGAATACAATTCACATAGAGGGTCTTACTCATCTAGAAGCCAACCTCAGTTTCAGGAAAGAATGCCTGTGCCCCAATTCCACTAGAGCCACTAAAAAACCACATTGGAAAATATGTGGCTGGCATTCCTCTATTTCTGTAAAGGTGAAAAGGGCAAAAAACTGATTGTAGCACCAGGCTGGTTTTATGTTGTTGTTTATTCCATTAGGCAAGAGAAAAAAAGAATGACTGCACAATACATTGGTGTCTAGAGACTCTGTCTGTAGAGATGGACTTCTGTCTTACTGCCATTAGGGAATCCAGTACAGTATGATGACAGACTGCAGGTTAATCTTGAAAATTAAGTATTGTTTGCAAATCAGAGAGAAGGGATCGGAGTCACCTCCCGTGGGCAGGAAGTGAGTGGTTTCCCTTCTACAACATTGTGACTAGAGCATTGATCTGTGTCTCCATGTGAAATTCCAGATGGAAATAGTTTGGAGATTTTAAATATTCACTTCCAATTGGTTTTCTGTGAGCTCTCTGTTGTTGTTGTTTGTCTGTTTTTCTTTTTCTGAAGGATCAAAGTAATTCAGCATAAACTGCTCTGCTGCAAGGACAGTAGAAGTGTCACCCTTTTATATATAACTCCTCATTTGTGCTTAGTTTCCAGATCTGCTAGCTACTATATGCTTTAACCCCTGAAGTCCGAAAGGAGCTCAGGAGTAGCTTCTAACTGGTGTCTCTATAAATATACATGGGCACAGAAATCCACTATACAGCATAATTTCCCGGGAATACAGTCCATCTTACTGTCTTCCTGAGACTAATGCTGAATCCTCAAACTCAGACACAGATAAGATATACTCTTTCCAAAATCCCTGAGATATTTTACATACCTTTTAACCCTTGAGAAACACTTGATGATAGAAATTAGACTTAGACACACACAGCTGTATTAGTCCATATACACAGGGCATTTCTGAAAACATTACCCTTCACATAGATATATGTGTAGAAACTCACTTTGCCTTTTCAGTTTCCTTACTGCTCTAAACCAGTATTTGTCAAGGGGTCAAACTGCAGTCCTCAGTACAACTCATGCCATTCCCTCTGAACCACAACTTGTCTTGTACAGCTTGCTTTGTCACTTTCACTGCAAACCGTTTCCCTCAACCTTGTTTGACTGTGGGAGACTGTCTAAATTTCATTCAACTTGTGCTTTATGTCTTTCGTTTTGCAAAACACTTCTGTGCAGAATGAAGGGCTATTGCTTTTCCTCTCCTCCTTATCATGTCTTTCTCTTAGTCCAATGGCTATCTACTATCTATTCCAGGAGCAATGTAATATATCCTGCAAGGTACTTGGGAGTCATCAAAATGGACAGCAATACCATAACTCCTTTCAAATGGACAGCAACTGAAAGAAGGAGCATATACATAAGGAAATCCCACAAATTGTCACAAGGAGTAAGCCATGAATGATTGCCATGCTCTCAAACTGCATTTTCAAAAAGTAAATTATTTTTATAACTTAGCTTTACATATGTCAGACTTATGTGCTTGAATTATATGCAACGGACTACATCATATTATTTGTGTATATAATATATCTTCTCATACAGGCTGAACAAGCAAAGCATACTGTGATATACTTACATCTCATGTATACTCTATGTATATCATATGTGAAGTTGATTCTATTATTGGTCCTAGCCCCCCATGTGTACCTGTATCCCTAAAAACTTAGGCATGCCTTTGAAAGACAAGCATCTGAAGTTAGTGTCTTGAAGTCACTGCCTCAAGTTGCACATATATGAGATGTAGTGAAAGTGAATTGATGCAATATGTGCCATGCCTCTGCTTACATGGCACTAGCACACTTGATTCACTGGTCTGTCCACCTGTGGGGCCTAGAAGTGGCAAGAGTCAGGAATTCCTTGTGGCCTACTGAACATGGGAGACCAGAATTGAAAAATGTGTTGTTGAGAACACCTTTCTCTCTTCCTCATTTTAAACAGGGTTAGGTTATAAGCAAATCTGCATGCACTTCCAAAGAAGACACACATTTGTACAATGAATATAATATTGGCAGCTGCAAAGGAAAACAAATGATATAAACAAGATTTTTCCCTTGAATCAGGCTACTGTTTGAGTAGCGTTTCTTCCTTTCTGTTCTCTGAGTCACTCCCAGTCTCCTTTAGCTTCCTTCCTTCTGTCTCACTCTCCCCTCTCTCTTTCTCAGGTGGAAAATAAGATGTGGCCCCCTCAGTGTGTCTGTCAAACATCTTGGCTCTTCAGATAATCTTTGACTGGACCTGACTGTGTTCCTTTCAATGAAGCAGAGGATTGGTTTCCAGTTAAGCCTTTGGAATCCTAGTGCTCAGGAAGAATAACTCCAAGCATTGCATTTGGGAAAGCTTTATTAACAAGTTGAAAGTGAAAGAAAGGTAATAATTGCATTTAAACAATCAACCAAAGCAAAGCTCACCTCTGGGTTTATAAATTTGTGGGGAAGACATAATTACAAGGGGTCTGTGTTGCTACATTGCTTTTGCTTTGAAAACCAGATTGCCACCCCACTCCCACTGGATGGATAATTGGGTCCTCATAGGTCTCTTGAATCAAAGTAGTGTTGCAGTAAAACTTTATTTCTCCAGTGCTCATTAAAAGAGAAGCTGAATGGAAAACTCCCACTTTGGGGATGGGATTAGATAGCCCTAGATTATTCCTCCTCCCATGCCCTTTCAAGGTTTTTTGTTTCTAAATCTGCTCAGCAAGAAAAAGTAAATTGCCAGAAGTGAGATTAGTGAAGAATATTGTCCCAAGGACAATAAGGCTTTATTGCAAGGCTGGTATGAGATCCCTGCTTCAAAAAACTACAGGACTTGGAGGTGTGTGAGCTCTTAATTGCCTACCTCTGATAAACTGGCAGTGCAAAAAAAAAAAAAAAAAAAAAAAAAAAAAAAAAAAAAAAAAAAAAAAGAAAAACCCCATTCAGACATGAATTAGCTTGGATGAAGTCCACTTGCTAATCAGAGTTTAATGAGGATGCTGCTGGCCTTAACATATTCAAAATGTTCAAAACTGCCCCGGCTTCAAGTTTGCGCAGTTAGTATTTCCTCTCTGCTGTCAGTTCTGCACACAGGCTGACATGAATCTTTAGAGAACATAATTTTGTCTGGGACAGGCATGGTAGGGAGAGTAGGAGAGTATGTACCTCAGAAAATGTGGAAACATAAGGCTGAGAGTTACTCTGCTAATGCACTCCCATATGATCCAAATTATCTATGCCTCAGTTGCTGGAACAAATGCCATGATTGGCACACTGTTAATCACACTCATAAAGGTTGGACATACAGTTGAATTTCTAGTACTGTATCACAGTCAGCCTCCATGTGCCCTTCCTGTCAAGGAATCCATAGGATAGTTGTGTGTGTGAAGGCCTCAGGGTCCAAGAATCACAGATCTCACTATTGGCGACCACAACTGCCATTTGCTGCTTAAAGTCAATATAGCCACTGTGCCAGGGAACTCAGTGTGTTTCCTTTGACTTTGACTCCCTCCAAACTCAACAGGAGATGCCCTGACTCCTGTTGGCTATACCGAAGTTAATGGGTTAGCTCACTGCAGTAGCTGCATCACTGAAAGCTATGCCTTTCTGTGTGCAGTGGGCTCCAGAGCACTGGCAGAAGGAAGCAGGCGCTGGCAGTTACCCTTCTGATGCTCTGTCCTCATTCCCATCCTACTGCTTTAAACTAGATGCTATAAAGGCACCAAATTAAAGAAAAAAAATCTGAACAAAGAACAAGAACTCAAGATTTAATACCTTGTAATTATGGGTTTGATTTGGGTTGTGGGACTAACCACATGGGGCTGTAAAAGCTTTTACATAAACCTGTCAAAAACAGAGTAGTTTCTATCCAGAAGGCAGTATGTGACTCTTACATTGTGAGAAAAAAAATACCACATCCTCTGTTGGCCAACACGATTAGGGCCATATGGTTTGATCAGACACTGCTGACCAGCAAAGATGCTGTTGAGGGCAGTTACATCACATCATGTACACACTGTCTTCTGCTCAAATTTTAGTTTATTTCCAGCCTACCCTCCATAGTCTAATCAATCTTACAAACTGCCTATAAGATTGTAATCTTTATATATTGCAAAGATCCAGCTTTGCATCCATCAAAGATCCATTTATATACAGCCTGATCCATCTTACCCCAATTTTATATTGCTGTTGAGTTCAGTGGAACAGCTCATGATTTGCAGCAATGTGAACAAGAGGAAGATCAGCTGCAGGAGACCTCGGATGTCTTTCTAACACATGAACTTTTCTTGAGTGTTGTGTAAAAATTGCATTAACCATGCTTCCTGTCTACCTTTGTAGAACAACTATTCAAGATGGCAGGGAAATAATGAATTTACTATCAATGCCACTAATAATTCTTGAGGGGAAGTTTTGGTGTTTTTGGGGGTTTTTTTGGGTGGTTTTTTTTGGGTTTTTTTGTGAGTTTTTTTTGTCATTGTTCTTTCCATTTTTTTTAGACAGAATATTTTCGTGACTTTTGGTGCTGTCGTCTCACAAAATCCAACACTGCTATTGGTTGAGAGAAAGTAATACATTAAGGCAGGATATTTTTCATTTCAGGTTGGAACTATAGGTAAAATGTACGCTAAGCGAAACTGATTCTAAGTTTTCTTACCCTTGACATTCATGCCATTTATTATGCAGTTAGAAGATTTCAAGTACTTTTTTTGCAATTATATCAGACAGAGAGATAAATGAACAAACCAAATCTATTTTTTCCCCTTCTCTAAAAACTAGAGGAAAAACATCAGGGTTGCAGCAACTTAATTGTTTATTTGTAAAGCACTATCTTCTGGTATTAAGAAAGGCAGTATTTATATTGACAAGAGATATTTGAAAAATTAAAACTTGCTCAGTAATTAAAAATTGACTTGGTTAAACAATTTTTATAGCCATTAACATTTTAAATCAAAAGTCACTTTTAATCAAATGGCCATTGTCCAAAAGAGAACTTCAAGTCAATTTCCCATTATGGTCTCTGTGAAAAAGGATTGTCTTCAAAGAATATTTATGCAAGCATGGTCTAATACTAAAGAAATGCAAAATGAAAGCAATTTGATGTTATTTGACCCCATCACAAATAATGCTTTAGAGCAGCAAGAAAACTGAGAACTGAGAGGGTAAGCAGCATATATTTTATATTTTGAAGTATAAGAATTTTTAGAAAATCTTTGCAAAATCTTTATAAAACCTGGATTGTTTCTGTAATACTTCTATTCTAGCTGTAAACTTTCATCAGCTTTAATCTCTGACATGTTGGAATACCAGAATTTCTTGAGCTAATTAGTTACATCTTCATTTTTTGAGTTATGACATAGTTTATCATTCAGTTTTCCTCCTCTTTCTTCTTACTAAGAGGTGCAGCTTATCTGAAAATCTACATTATAGAAACATTTGGTGTCTAGATATTGAAAGAAAATATGTTCATGTAATCTTAATATATCAGGACCTTTTTAAAACAGCACATACTTCATGTACCATTTAGAAGCAATAGTCTTCTTTCCAGCAAGAAGTAATTGTATCTGGTAATTGAGCTTTGATGAAGAGGTCTAGGTAAGCCCAGAGAGATATGAAATATTTGTGTTTAAGAATGCTGAAGTGTTCCATCTGGATGAAAAATTCTTAACTGAAACACTTAGACATTTCTAAAGTTTTTTTTTCAGACATTTTCAAAATGAAATGTTTTGATTTTTCTGAATCAATCTTTTATCCGCTTTTCGTTCTATACATTGCTTTGCCACTTTGACATTTTGTTTCAGTTCAGGACAAACCAAAACATTAAAACATCCCTGCAGCAAGACATTCCAGTTTTGGACCATGTCTGCTTCTGATAATGAATGACATATAAATTTGTTCAAGATGTTATGAATCTAAAAAACTGTTCGTATTTCATCCAAATTACAAGGGGAAACTTGCCAATGACTTTAAAAGTCCTTTGCAAGATAATACAGAATCCTTTTGTTTCAGAGTAACCTGCCAGAATAGAAAATATATAGTATATTCCTAGAAGCTTCAAGAAACAACCATAAAATAAGGTTTATAAGACAAACTATTCAGGCAGTGCATGGTCATACTAAGGCCCAGTGCTTATATTATAGCTAAAAATATTACTAATATTTGTAGAAGGTCAGTGTGTATTTCCACATCTAAATTACTATTATATCAATGTAGTTATAGAAGGCTTAATTTTTTCTATGTGTTGCCCAGTTCAGGCTTGATTCTTGTGTCTTTCTGCAGATGTCCTGTTTGCTTGAAGACAGATACATGAGAAGGATGGATGGAGGCAATGCAAAGCCATCACTAGAACTGTTGGACCTCACTCCATTTTTATTTCCCCCCCATCCAGGATAATTTCCCACTGGAGCCAGTGAAACAGAGTTGAGCTCCCAATATGGCTTTTTGCATCTGTCCTGTGCATGGAGCCGGCACTAGCCACCCTAGCAGAGCATTTGCAGTGTACAGCTGGATGTCCTGTCATCAAAGAAAGAGGAACAGTTGGGACACTTTAATTTCAGCTGCTTTGAGCTACAGACTGGAACCAACAGAGCTGCATGAAAAATCTGCGTATCAAAGCAGCCACAGGGCTGCTGCTGCTGTCTGCAGGGGACTGCGTCAGCCTGGAATCTGTGACATGAAAAAGGTAGCGCAAAGAATGCTTGAACTCCTGGGAGGTGCAGGAGGTAATTTAATATCACTCCATTGGCACAGAATAAATGTGAATGAGGGGGAAAGAGGCCCACAGTTTACAATAGGCTCAGTAATACTGCATGCATTTTGAGCAGGCGCAAAAGAGCAGCACAACAAATGCTTCTAGAAGGTTCCTAAAAAGCAGCCTTTCTGCTTAGATAGTTTTTCAAGGACTTGGTATGCAGGACTGAAACAACATTTTAAAAGGGAAATTTCCAAGTCACGAACTTCTTCTTTGAAGGAGTTCCCAGTTCCTTCAAAACTGAGAAAGGGTTTGTGTTCATTTCAAGTTTTGGGTGAAAATTTGGGTCAAGTTTCAAGATGGTTTCTCGACCTCTAATTACTATTATTAGCACTCCTAAATGGACTCTTTAGAAAATCCCCTGACTAAGGAGGGCTTGAGTGAGCTAATGAGTATGAGAGTGAGAAGAAGGTCCTTGTTTGAATTTTAAATACTCCAGCTCACTAATTGGGGACTATGGAAAATGCTTCTTTTGGTATGGAAGGAGTTCAGGGGCAGGTGAGAACAAGAACAATATTTTTTAGACCTGTCACTTTAAAATATACCCAATGCTACTTTGACATGGCACCAAATGAATTTTTAGGCAACAATAAGTAACTTTATCCTCCCTTTAAGCACTTGCAGGACTTATTTTTGTTTTTAAAAAATGAGCTGGGCAATGTTTACCAAGGTTTCATGGATTTAATGAAGAATAACATTCTTTGATGATCCTGGCAATGGGCATCTTTTCTTTTCCAAATAAAAATGAAGAGGCTGAGTCTCGTGCCTACAAGTCTGTTATATGTTAGACCAGCAGAGTTCCCACTGACAGTACTGTTCCAATTGGACACTCTTCCTGTCTTATATTGTTGTTTTCCATTTTTTTTTCATAAATAAATTTCTTTACATTGTTCTCATCACTGCATACATATTTTCTACCCTCAGGACCCATCCTGATTTTTTTCCTCAGAGGAGAGAGATTTTTTTCCCAGTTGTGGCACTCATCCAACATGAAGACATCTTTTTTTTTTTTTTCCCTGCAACAGAAATTTGTTTTAGTGATCACTACCTAAACACAGCTGACACAAACTCCATTTCTTTTCTGCTAAAAAAGAAGATAGGGAATGTGCTTACAAATACAGGTATTTATTCTTTTTGTCTACAGGACTTGGAAAAATGCTAATGTAAAAATTTATGAGTCCCTCACAAACTTGGAAATTATGTGAACTCATGCATAGACCATGAAAACTCTGCAGATTGGCCTGTACCTAGTATTTCAAAAGGCACTTCCAAATTATGAACAACACAGAATAAAAGAATCTCCAGTGACATTTTGTTTTTTCTATAAGCCAAGGAATCCAATGAATTGAAATGTTTCATTTTGACTGATACTTGGCCAATTACATTCTCTTTTACAATTCAACATACATAGTCAATTCCCTCCATGTGAAGTTATGCAAAGTTTAAGAATTAATTAATGTCAGCCCAAACTTTCCCTAGTGTTTTTGCTTCTCAGCTGTAGAGTCAATTGAATCCCACAGTTCCATGGTGACAGATTAGCTGGGTATTGATGTCTGACTTGAAGTAAATTGCACACTCTTTTCCCACCTTACACGTATGCCTCTGAAAGCCTGGTTGTCATTCTACTGATGACATAAAGAAAGCCTTATTTGTATTTGAAAAATTTGCTTCTGTCTATTGCAATGTTTTAGCATCAATGGAAGGCAATTTTGCTCATCCTTTTGTGTTTATAGAGGCTGATCAAAATCTGTTGAAGGTTTTGCATCATGATTTCACAAAATAATACCAACAAGAATGAGCTTAGTTAAACTAAACTGTCTCAGAAAGGGTTAAAAGATGGTGATATATTTTACAATCGACATACCATTACACTGTGAGTTGTGGCCCAGTTCTGCAATGGGCTGAAGCCTGTTTGTTTTCTTCTGCTTCTCCAAGGCCCCTTGGCCCAGCCTATCAGACTGCATAAAACTGAAGAAACAGCATACTGCTTTCCTCCCATTCCAGCATAGCAGGATCTCTCAGTTACATGGTTTTGCTGAGATTGTGATGATATTTTACTTTAGCTAGGGAAAGATAGGGCAATAGGAATAGGACTAAGAGGAGAGACTGCTTCTTGTAATTACTTTTACAAAATGTTTATAATACACTCCACAGAGTATCTTTATTTTTTGTTGTTTGCATTTAAATTGCACAGGAGAAAGAATCTGACTGGAGTAAAAATGAAAGCAGAGGTGAGTATGATTCTACAGTGGAAATAGACTCTCATTCCAACTCTCAGCTCTATAGAGATGTCTTTGCTTGCTTTTCACATTTTCTGGGCAGAATTCACTCTGCTGCTTAGGCAGAGGGAGGCAGCTGTTTTCAACATCTAAAGGACAAGAAGACCTTGAAAGAAGTTCAAGGTGTCATGCTTGCACTCTGGCTAAAGATTATGAAAAGATTTGATTGAGGCATGGGGTAGAAACAAATAAGAAAAGTTGGCAGCTGCTTTCTACATGAGCTATGCAGTCAGCCTCTTGGAACAAATTTCAACAGCTTCAAAATTGCTTACCTAAATTTATTCTCTCTTTTAATCAGGTTTAAATAAAAGCAGATTTCTGTTTCTCCTTCCCTGTTTGCTTGACATCCCAGGCAATACTGACTGTGGGAAGCTAGGCATGTAGCATGGGGGATACATGGGACATATGGAACTGGTTTTCACTGGTGATAGGCCATTTTTTTTTCATTGGTGACAGACCAGGTTTTCATGTGGTTCTTCTCCTTAGACCCACCATAACATCAGTAGTTCAAAATTAAGTTGGGCACCAGAAATGGAGCATGAAGTAATTGAAGAATTTTCATTAAACATTCAGATTCCTAAAAATCCCATATGCACACAACATATCTTTTTCTTTGTGGCCCTGTGCAGATACTTACAAGCCTGCTAGGAAAAGGTTTAAGGATCTGGTCCAGCTGACCAACCTCAGGTTTGCCAATGGTACCTACAGGCTGGAAGAAAGGATGTGCGTGGCTTTTCTTGAATGTTTGTCCAGGTTACAATCTTTGAGGTGGAGAGGAGTTCTTGTCATGCCTGGTGCAGAGCTCGCACTCAAGAACCTCTGACCATGCCCTTGTCACCCCAGCCAAATTCACAGAGTCTGGAAAGCCCAAGAGCATTCAGAGGTAGTTGCATTAATTGGTTAATGAGTTCAGAGCCAAGCAGACGTTTGTGCAACTTCCTTATCCTTGAGGAAGCCTGGATAGAAATGGCTCTGCTAGCTATGCTCCTGCATAGAAGGCCAGGCCTCAACTCTCCTGGAGCATATGGAAAATATGCAAGGTCTTGGTTGTGTTCATATTTCAAAGATTCTCATTGCTACTTAGGAACCTGGGCATCTCAAGAAACCCAAGACCAGTTGACAAGAAGGATAGGTATTGAGGAGATCAATACTCAAGATTCAATGTTGAAAATCTGACCTAGAATAGTTCTAAAAAAAATATGATATCTCAAAATACAGGTACTTACATCCATGGCTATGTATTACAGACAGTCATTCTCATGAGCACAGGTGCTAGTTGGTTCTGGGGTAAAAATATGGGCCCCTACTTAGGGCTGAAGAACTTCAGTCCTAAGTGTGTAGGCCGTCAGCAAACATATGAGATATACCTACACATCCTGCAACAAAGCTGAATTCTTTCTGCCTGGCCAGCATATGTAGGGCAGCTTGAAGGCTGAACTCTACCAAATGCAGAAGCAGTGCTCCTTGCAGGGACAGTTCCTCAGCTTGACTGTGTGATTTCAAAACAGCAGCAGGGCCCTGCATCCTGCCAGCCTCTCATCGGAACAGTCCAAAGAGTCACACTTGGGATACAAGGAATAGGCCTGTGCACCTGTTGCCGGGCATCTGTATGCATGCATGCCCTGATTACCTACGCAGATAATTATGTAGAAGCTCTATTATTATCCTATTACATGAAAATCCAGCCTTCAGGGCCTCTGGTGTGCCTCTGCAGGCATGAAGAGGTAGAAAAGCCACTATAAAATCATACTTCAGAAGTAGATTTTCAGAACTGAGTTGTGGAATATACACAGTGGTTTAGATTAGAAAGAAAGCAAGGAAGAAGAAAATTATAAGAAAAAGGTGAAAAAAATGGTAGAATAAAGAAATATTGTGTATGTGGATGTTGCTTACAGAAACAAGAGACATCTGTTAGGAAATGAAATCTGTCCAAAGAAATGAGGGGGCAGGGGAAAAGGTGAAACATTGCCAGTGAGACAGAAAAAAATCTCAAACTTTCCCACAGAAGTCTTAGTCAAACCAACACAGAAAGAGAGGAGTTAAGAACAAGGGATTTATTTCCAAAAGGGAGCCAAGACAAAGATTTCCAGACAGAAAAAATAGTGTCATTAACACTGCAGGAGTCAGGAATGCTCAAAACCACTGTCATCCAGCAGGTCTGGTTGCATTTCTGTTACTTTTCACTTTTTATGTGGAGAGCTTTAGCAGGCCTCAAGTGTCAAAGTTATCTTCTCTTGAGATCATCTTCAGTGGTCTTTCCTCCCATCAGGCAGATCCTGCCTCCGCTTTGGCTGATTTATGCACCTTCCAAGGCACAAAAAGCAGAAGAAAACTACTAGCTCTGGCCCCAGAATGCTGTCCTTCTGTGGTACTGTCACCATATCAGCCTCTCCCCAGTCATTCACAGTGAGAACTTGTCTTAGAGTGGTGGATGTTTTCAGGCTCTATTCTTCCCTAGCAATCCCAGGCTGTCAAAGCAACCCTGTGGAAAACTGTCAGACAGCATAAAATCGATCAGCCTCCAGTTAATTTGTGTGACGTGAGCCAGCAGGTTTTCTGTACCAGCATGGGAGCAGTATATGGTAACAATATCCTTATCCCCAGTGCACCTAAATTGTGCCCAATGCAGTTCAGTTTCAGAGTCAGAATCCAAAGGTTACTACTAAGGTAGAAACAGTAAATTGGAAGTTTGGTGCCTAACAAACATCCTCTGGATTTTTGTTCCTATTATACAGCCAGTTCACTGTTGTATTAACAGAAAGCTGCCATAACAAATCTGCAGCACCGTGCTATTTGGTTATCCTGTTGTTGCTTTTAGTAGTGAGGATTTTATAGGCATTCCTGTGAAAACCCCACCTGCTGTGGGGTTGCTTTCTTCTTCATAGATCCACAATCTGGCTCCTTCTTTTCGACTGAATTACTAGGCTTCAAAGAAGAAATGCACAGTAGTTTATAACGAGCCAGGAATCATAGTGACAGAGAAAGCAATTGGTGTTACAGATGCATTGTAATACCTTTCTTTATTAAGAGAAATTATGCTTAGAAGAACATATTTCTTTAGGAATAGGCTGGTTTTTAATATCCTTCCTAAAATAACCTAAGAAAAATGCAGAGATTCCATAACTTTAGCTATTTATTTTGTATAATTTGAGGTGCCTAACAATTCAAAATAGACATTGTCATCATCACAAAACATATAAAACGTGGGTGGTAGGACTGCAGAGGATCTTCAGTCCTGATTCAGATTTCATTATTGACCAGAACAGAATGTGGCAGGAATAAAATTTCCAGAACGTCTTGGAAAATGAAATCTCAAATCATAAGTAACGCAACGGAAAAAAACAACCAAACAAGCAAACAAAAAGCAATGGCAAATGAGAAAAGTATGGGGAGAATTCCAGTGTCTCTCCCTGCTCATGGCATTCCCACTTGCAAAACCATTTTTCATTCCTTTCAGCAGAGAAACATTTATAGTGTACTAAGCTTACATTAATCATGAAAATCACCCTAAGGCAAAAAAAAAAAGGAGGGGTGGGGGGGAAAGTGAAAATAACTAGGGTTATTTTTTTATGTAAGGCACAAAACACAAATGGAGATTTTTTTCTTTCTTTAATCAGATCTTGGCAAAAACCATGCCAGAATTTAAAAATTTGTCTCTAAAAGAATAAGCTATTCTTATTATCATTGCATTTTTAACATTAGTCCAAACTAGCATTCTGATTTAACCCACATCAAAGTTGATATTCAGGATCCAGGACACAAATGTCATTCCTGACGCATTTCAACTCTTTTCAAGCACAGCCTGACTGTAAGTGGTAATCTGATCTGATATCTATAAAGTACCATATTGTGAGTATCTCTGCTCCAGAGATAACACTCTGAAATCATGACACTACCTAGATCCAAAGTATCACTTTTCTTCCTTAGAAGACCTTTGGAAAGAATCATACATATTTGATGCTTTTTACTCAGTTATTACGTTTGAAACTGCAGCCATGTGCACTGAATGACTGATGGCAAGACCATGTATTTTTAGTTTTGCAGAAATAGTAGCAAAACTGTTGTATGTTTTGCAGTCTGCAGTGTTATTCCTGCACTTGCTTTTTTTTCCGTTTGTGACAGAGGATTGTTAGGGTTCAACTTAGGGTGTTGTTCAAAGCAAACTCAACAGTTTAGTGTTTTCATTAGGGAAGGATATATGTCTGAAAGAATAGACGTCATCCAGAAAGACCTAGACAAGCTCAAGAACTGGCACCATTGGGAATCCCATGAGGTTTAACAAGACCAAGCGCAGGTTTAACAAGACCCTTGCCTGGGTCGAGGCAACTCCTGGTACCAGCACAGGCTGGGGATGAACAGATGGAGAGCAGCCCTGCCCAGAAGGACTTGGAGGTGCGGGTGGGTGAGAGGCTGGACATGACCCAGCCATGGGCACTCCCAGCCCAGAGAGCCAAACGTGTCCTGGGCTGCATCCAAAGCAGCGTGGGCAGCAGGGGAGGGAGGGGATTCTGCCCCTCTGCTCTGCTCTGCTGAGAGCCCACCTGGAACCCTGCATCCAGCCCTGGGCTCCCAGCACAGGAAGGACATGGACTGTGGGAGAGATCCAGAGAAGGGTTACCAAGATGATTAGAAGGATGGAGCACTTCTTCAGCTTAGAAATAACTGGGATTGTTCAGCGTAGAGAAGAGATGGTTTCAGGTTGATCTAATTGGGACCTTCCAGTATCTGAAGGGACCCTCCAAGAAAGAAGGAGTGAGACTTTTTACAAGAGCAGATARTAATAATACAAGGGGAAATTGCTTCAAACTAAAAGTGAATAGGCTTAGACTAGATGTTAGGAAGAAATTTTTAAAAGCGAGGATGATGAGGCACAGGAGCAGATTGCCCAAATTTGTGGGTGCCCCAACCATGGAAGTGTTCAAGGCTGGATGAAACTGAGCAACCTGGTCTAGTGGAAGGTGTCTCTGCTTATGGTAGAGGGGTCTATGATCTTTAAAGCCTCTTCCAACCAAAACCATTCTGTGATACTATGATACACCGATCTCTTCACTTACCCTGGCCTTGTTCTTCTCTTTTGTTGACATCATAAACCCTAAACATATGAAGATTTACTTGTTAACACATGCTAAAACTCATCGGGTCATGAATATGGAAAAGGAACTTTCATTTCAAACTCTACATAAACAGAATGATTTCTGACTAATAATTATGGCCAAGGTCCACCAAAATAAAGAGCTTGAGACCAAAGACATTGGGTGGCTCAAAAGCAAGCCCTTGAGGCAGTCAAAACTATACTTTGAGAAAAATAGAAAGAACTTCTAAATACATAAAACTGAGGGTAAAAATAAAGGAAACCAAAACAGAACTAGATCTTGTCTTGTTATAATGCTCAAGTAGGGAAAGGAAAAAGTATTTCTAAAATATATACAGAGAGTAACCATGCCTTGCTCCACTTGCTGTCTAGGATTCATGACAAAACAAAAACTTCAGGCAGGGAAAGTAAAGGGGAAATTATACTGAACAGTGCCTTACTTTGTTGTGCTACCTAAAGGAGAGAGAATATCTCAAAATAATTTTGATGAATTGTAAGTTTGACACTATGGGAAAAGTGGACCCTTCACTTTCTAGTTTTCAGTTCAAATGAACCAATTATTTTGCTGACCTCAGGGTCCAAATTTCAAAGAAAGCTGAAGACAGGCTTAGGCCTGCTGCTATGGCAAATTCCAAAATACCCAATTACTGACCTCAGGAGGAGTCAGCATTCCTGAGATTAGAGTCACTGGGAGTTTACTTCACAAACTCACTTCTAATAATATACTATAGTGCAGACACCATTAACCTGCCTTTTCCAGTTAGCAAATAAGATATGTCTCAAGGCAAAATAGTTATTAGCAGCCAGTGGTAGGAGTTACATCTCTAATTGGAAACAGCAACATCTGCAGGGGAGTGTAATAAAAGCATATAACAAGTGAATGTGTCAGTGGATTACAGGGACTCTAGGTAATTTTTCCATAAGACAGCTTTAGCAGAAACAATGAATGTTTCAGGACTTCATAGGTCCAGACTAATTCTGGTCACTGAAGAGTATACCAAGGATTAACTCTGTTCTTACTAGCCAATTTGACCAGCATTAAACTGCAGACATCCCAGATTTCCTTATTATTTGCACTGTATTTATTTCAATGTTTACATCATTCTGTAGCTAGCTAATTCTCTTCTTTTTCTGTCAACTCTTATAAGGATGCTGTTCAATAACAAAGCCCATTCACATCAGTTGCTTGACGCAGAGCTATTGTGTCCTAGCTGTCAGTTATTCTAAAACATCTTTAGGCCTAAGTTATTCTAATATGAATGACCTGCTGCTTCTATATACAAAACTCTTGCACTGCTTTTATAATTAGATGCACAAAGCAAAAGCCTGAAAACTGAGCACCTGCTGAGCACTCACAAACTCCTGGTGAAGCCTATCAGTATTGCAGATACAGATGCTGAGATACTTAAACATACAGAAAATGTTCTTTGTTATTCTCTATATCTGAGGTCATATTTTGACTTCTGGATCAAGCTGCACTCCACACAATTGGAAGAGATTTCTAGACCTCTTTGAAAGAAAAACTCTTATAGAGTTTTCCCTAATTTCTTATTTTACGTTTTACTCAGCCCTTTCTGAGTCTTTCCTGTGCACCTACTTCAGATGACTAAAGCAAGTATGTATGTTACAGCTCTTATGTACACCATTCTAGTGTTTGTCTGCATTTTAGAGGTGACTTTTATTTTGTGGGTGGCAGTGTTAGGTTTTATATTATGATTTACCATGTGCTGGCTGTTCTGTGGCATAGGACTTCTCAAGATGGACAGGAAATACATAGTTTTGTCCCTTCTTGAAAATGTGTATTTGGCTCTGTTTCCAGAAGCAGCAGTTCAATAGATAAGCAAACGTGTTCTTTTTGACTTAATGCCCGTTACTGTCTGGAACCAGACTATATTTCAGGCATCTTTTAATGCCTTTCTGTGCAAACTGTGAAGGGAACAGCCCACATCCATTCAGCAAAAGCAAAAGAATCTATTCCCATGTTCAGATGAGGGGGAAAAAGCATCAATTTCCTTGTCCCTGAAGTTGCAGATGGCAATGGTGCTGACATTCTCAAGTTTTATAGAATAATGCCTCCATCCACTTAAAAAGGCAGTCTGCCAGGGGTATAGGTTGCAGCTGATACACCTTGGGGCCTTTCCATTTCTCATTACCACCTTCTTATTTCTTAAATCTTAAACAAAGTTTGTTTCAGTAGGACTATCACAGGCATCACAGTACCATGGTAGTCATTCACAATTTAGGAAGTGAGATGGTGAAGCAGCTCGGATGCACAAGGACTGCCAGACATCAAGAGGAGCACATAGCTGCCTTCTGCTTCTTCATATATCTGCTCTGAGATTTGTATAGATAATAATGTCCTTTTACTAGATATTCCACTTAAATTTACAAGCTGTAAAAGGAAAGACAAACCCCTTAGATGGTTTGAGAAGTAGATGAAATGCTTATTAAGCCTCCAAATGTTCCAGCTGCACTTCCAAGAAACTTTGGCCAAGGCAGGTGGAGCTGGCTGGGATATGGGGCTATTCCCACTGTGCCTTTCAAATGCCTTTTCAAGAATCTATGGCTCTGGTAAGGAAGTATTTAAGAGAATGTAGGAGAAAAATTAGGGAGGCCAAAGCTCTGTTTGAACTTAAAATGGCAACTTCTGTAAAGGAAAATAACAAATTTTTTTACGAATATATTAATGGTAAAAGAAAGGGTAAGACCAACTTTTGTTCTTTACTGGATCAGGGAGGGAACTTAGTAATTGCAGATGAGGAGAAGGCAGAAGTGCTTAACCCCTTTTTTACCTCAGTCTTTAGTGGGAAGATGGCTTGTCCCCAGGACAACTGTCCTCTTGGATTGGTTGATGGTGCCAGGGAGAAGAATGGTCCCCCCATTATCCAAGAGGAGGAAGTCAGACAACTTCTGAGATGCTTAGATGTTCATAAATCTATGGGACCAGATGGGATCCACCCCAGGGTAATGAGAGAGCTGGCAAATGAGCTTGCAAAGCCACTCTCCATCATTTACCAACAGTCCTGGCTCACTGGTGAGGTTCCAGATAGCTGGAACCTGGCCAGTGTGACACCCATTCACAAAAAGGACGCAAAGGAGGATCCTGGTAATTATAGACCAGTCAGTCTGACCTCAGTACCTGGCAAGGTAATGGAGCAGTTTATACTGAGTGCCGTCACACAGAATTTACAGGATGGCCAGGGGATCAGACCCAGCCAGCATGGGTTTAGGAGGGTGAAGCCCCAAAACAGATAGCCTTCAAGAAATAATGAGTTAAAACATAAGAATGTGAGGCGTTTGAAGAAAGCATAGCATTGGGAGACACAGCATTGGGAAACACATAAAGCAATAAATCGGCTAAGGTATGAAACACCACGACAGGAAAAAAAGATAGGGATAGAGAATTGATAAGCTAAGCATGTTCGGAGCCAGCAAATGTCAAACTGACCCTAAGAGCYTTGCCAAGCTATGGGGACCAAGCCAAGTACACCGGGAATTGACCAAATTAGGGAAGGAGTTCAAAAGTTTAAGGAGGAAGACTCATCAGAAGACCACCGCCCATGATGAAGGCCACAGGAACGACCCTCAAGATATTCCTCAAAAGAGATGTCCCCGCCCACGCTCCGCCTACACCACGCCCCCTATGAATATGCATGCAAGGATATGATTATGTATGTGATATGATGTAATCCTGTATTCAAAAGTGYATAAAAGGCTTGCTCTGTTACGGGATTCTTAGAAATCCCTTTTGTGATTTCTCCAACGCGTTGCTAATAAAATACCTCCTGTCTATTGGACTTAAACTGAGTCTCTTAGACAGTTATTTTCGCCTTT
Source organism: Cardinalis cardinalis (assembly GCA_014549065.1). Lineage (NCBI taxonomy): Eukaryota > Metazoa > Chordata > Aves > Passeriformes > Cardinalidae > Cardinalis > Cardinalis cardinalis. Next base: position 199,441 of record JACDOX010000172.1, read on the forward strand.
TGGGGCAAAATTCGGCATCAAGGGGTAGGTCATGTTTAACCAACATGGTCACCTTTTATGACCAGGTGACTCGCCTGGTGGATGCAGGGAAGGCTGTGGATGTTGTACCTGGACTTCAGTAAGGCCTTTGACACTGTGTCCCAGAGCACATTCCTGGAAAAGCTGGCAGCCCACAGCTTGGACAGGAGCACTCCTTGCTGGGTTAGGAACTGGCTGCATGGCTGGGCCCAGAGAGTGCTGGTGAATGGTGCTGCATCCAGCTGGTGGCTGCTCACCAGGGGTGTCCCTCAGGGGTCTGTGCTGGGGCCAGTTCTGTTTAATATTTTTATTGATGACATGGATGTGGGTGTTGAGTCTTTCATTGCAAATTTGCAGACAACACTAAGCTGGGAGACTGTGTGTCAATCTTTTGGAAGGTAGAAGGGCTCTGTAGAGAGACCTGGAATGGTTGGATGGATGGGCAGAGTCCAACAATAAGTCCAAGTTCAGTAAGTCCAAGTGCCAAGTGCTGCACTTTGGCCACAATAACCCCCTGCAGCGTTATAGGCTGGGGATGGTGTGGCTGGATGGTGTGGCAGAAAGGGACCTGGGGGTGCTGGTGACAGCCAGCTGAACATGAGCCAGCAGTGTGCTCTGGGGGCCAAGAGGGCCAATGGCATCCTGGCCAGTATCAGGAATGGCGTGGCCAGGAGGAGCAGGAAGGTCATTCTTCCCCTGTACTCAGCACTGGCGAGGCCACACCTTGAGTGCTGTGTCCAGTTCTGGCCCCTCAGTTTGGGAAGGACCTTGAGGCATTTGAGCACGTCCAGAGGAAGCAACAAGGCTGGTGAGGGGCTTGGAACACAAGGCCTGTGAGGAACGACTGAGGGAGCTGGGGGTGTTTAGCCAGGAGAAAAGGAGACTCAGGGGTGACCTCATCACTCTCTACAGCTCCCTGAAAGGTGGCTGAAGCCAGGTGGGGGTTGGTCTCTTGTCCAGACAGCAACTGACAGAACCAGAGGACACAGTCTCAAGCTGCACCAAGGGAAATAGAGGTTGGCTATTAGGAAAAAATTTTTTACAGAAAGGATGATAAAGTACTGGAATGGCCTGCGCAGGGAGGTGGTAGAGTCACCATCCCTAGATATGTTTAAAAAAAGACTGGATGTGGCACTCAGTGCCATGGTTTATTTGAGGTGTCAGGGAACGGGTTGGACTCAATGATCTTGAAGGTCTCTTTCAACCTTGTGATTCTGTAATTATATGGTCAGACTTTTTTTGCTTCCAGGAAAAGAAGGTAGCAACTGCTGGAAAAGGGAGACAAGTATCCTGAACATCAGTTCTTAAAAATGTCAGTTTTCTCAAAACTCTCTAATAGGGATGTTTTTTTCTTGTTACTCTTCTCTGGTTGTAGCCACATCCCCATCCGCAGGATATGTCAGAGGAGTTGGAAACACAGGGTCAGATCTACTGCTCTGCTGCTAGTGAACCGGGGCAGAAATCAGCCACTCATTTAATTTGTGAACATTAAAAAAGTCAACAACAATTTTTTTCAAATCTACAGCCTGCCCTAAGCATGTAATGTAGTCAAATTAAAGCCCTAATAAAGTATCTATGAAATGAAAACCAAACATGTTCATCTTTTGTAGTTCCAGCCTCCCCTAATGGAAAATGGCTGCATTTCAATCAGCCACATGTCCAAGCTGTGGTTGTTCTCACAAGTCTGATTTCTTCCCTTAAATGGGATCCATCCAAGAATGTGACACTGTTGTTTGTCTTCCTGCAGACCTACATGACAGTCAGAAACAGCACTCAAATGAGCTCAGTCTCTCAACAGTGCTCCTCCTTAGAGACACTGAGCCCTTCTAGAACAGGATGAAGATGTTCAGACATTTGGAGAAGCCAGCAGTGTGGGGTTGCTCAGGACAGCTCTGGCAGCCAGGTATAATGGTGCAGTGCAGCATTTTGACATGCCAGCAGCACTGAAGGCAGCTTTGAAGAGCAAAGTCCCTCTAAACCACCAGAGTGGTGTAGAGAGCTGTGAGTGGGAATCACAGCTGAGCACGGAGCTCTGAGTGCAGTGTCCTTAAATGGGAGAAGCCAGGCTGACTCCTTGGCATCTCCCACCTAGTTATCTGCTGTTACAGACACTCAGCATGACACAGCAGAAGAGAATGGGTGCATAGTTACAGGGCTCTAGTGACTCTCATTTCCATTTAACTCTCTTTGCATTAATCAGGCTGTTTAAGTGGACCCTGATGTAAACATGAATGGAGTTTCTCTGGAGCTGTTTGCTTCCCTGGGAAGTTTTTGCACAGCAGAGACAAAGCTGTCTCTTATTAAAGCTTCATCTGGTATAAAATACAGGAATAACTGATGGTTATCCAGATATAAATAACAGATTGATTCTCCTGACTTCTGCCTCACCTCCTCTCATCCTTCCCCAGGAAGCATCAGTATAGGGCAGATTGCTAGAAAATATTGCCAGAACTTACCTCAGTGTCTTGTCACTCTGCAGGTTCATGCTGTTTGCACAGTCAAGGTGTCAGGATTTTCAGTTTTGCCAACTATTTTTCACTCAGCCTTTTAATGCCATTAATTTCCCAGGCTGTGATATGACACTGATATGATCCAGGCAGTTATTTTTTCAACTGTATATTGTGTGAATTAAGCACTGGTAAGCCTTGTTGTTTGTACCCTTCCCTATGGTTCTACAAAGCTAAGTCAATGACTTTATGTAGCAGATGAAACTGGCCATGATAATTTTAAACAAGTATTAGTTATTTATGATAGTTAAATGCTCCCCATGGTATTGATAGCAACAAGTGGCCTTCAGGAGACATGGTTTCTTTTTCACATTTTATTGCATTTTCCATGTGGAACAGTGTTCCTGTCTGAACAGTCCCTTGCACCTCATATTTCCTAATAGCTACATCTGTGTCACTCTGTGCTTTAGACCTTCCTCAAAACATCAGGGATTTTTTCTCTTCTACCATATCTAGGGAAGGGGGTAGAATTTACACTGCCTCAATATGGCCTTTCCTGTGCTATTATCTTTCCTGGAGGCTGACTTGTTTGTTCCATTTACTGACTTGCTGCGTAACATATAGAGTGATCCTGATGGTACTGGTGGGCACTTGACTAGTAGTTGCAACTTGCTGCTGCATGCAGTGATGTGGACTATCTGTCAAGTCCCCTGACACTGTCTGTCCCAGGTCTGGTTTCCTCTGTAGCAGGTCTTCCCTGCATTCAATTTCATCAATTTCACCACACCGCCACAAAGGAATCCACTTTGGGAATCCTAGAATTGTCACAGCCCTAGTGAGAAGTAAGTTTGAGCAGCAGTTCTGGACAGGAAAAGAGCAGAATGTCTCATCCACCTATTTGAAGATGAGCAGCTGGAGGGAGCCGAGAGGCTCTGCTTCACCTCTCTCAAGCGGTTCTGCCCCTGTGAGCTGGGCAGAGCCCCCTGGGGGCCTGTGTGCCCCTATGGCCCTTGGACACGCTGTGCTTCTGCCCAAGGCTGTACCAGCCACGGGCCTGTCCTTTACACTGGTGCTGAGCAGAGTGTGAGGAGATGTGCTCCAAGAGAAGGATGCCAGGAATCAGCTGCCATGGCAACAACGCAACACTTTTCTACCGCAACTGCTCCTGCTGACCTGGTCGATCAGCATTACAGTTTTAAGAACACTCTGGTTTCAATAGTTTGCTCTAGCATTCTTCTATCAACAGCTTTTCAGAGGCTGGAAATGTTTGGATATTAATACTTTAAGCTACTTTGAAAATTATGAATACAGAAAAAATGCAGACACTTTTGTTACAACTTAAGCCAGCCTAAGTTCTTATTCTCTTCCAAGCCAAAAAAAWTTTTAATCAACCCTTTCTGAACCTGGCAAGAAAATGCCCCTCTGGCTGAAGGAGAAAGAGTGTACACACTATATAGGCCAAAGAGACGCTTTCCTCAGGCTTTAATTGTCTGAAAAGTGGGGTGCCTTTTGCTGTGATTTTGGCACAGTAGGAATCTCGTCCCTACTGGGTGATCAAGTGAGTGGGGGCTGCCATGGTAAGGCTGTTTGAGTCAATATGTTTGGCTGTCAGGGCTCTTCCTCAGGCATGGCTAGGATCTCCATGATAGACCTGCCAATTTTGTGGTTTCATAGTTTAGGCTCTTCTACACAGCCTGCCTGATTTTCAAGTGCTGCCCCAGGAGTATTCCTGGGCTGCTTTAAAAACAACTCAACACTCAGTACCTTGAAAATCCACACTTTGATTTCACACCTAGAGCAAAAATGCCAATATCCTGCGCCATTTCAACTTGAGAAGGTGGGAATGGACCCACTATTAAAGGAGGCAAATTAAAAGATGAGAACGTAACTCATGAAGGAGATGAACAAGAAACACTGGCTAATGAAACTCAGGATGGCAAAGTGCAGAAATCATGTTCCACCTCAAGGCTGCTAATTTACTTCTCCTTGATACACTCAGCTATGTTGTGTTCTCTGACTTTAAAAATCCTGATGGAGGGACTTTAGATTTATTTGAGTTACTGGGAATGGTGATTCATTAAAACCACAACTCCATTATAGAGCCCTGCTGCTCCTGCTTCTGTAACAGTATTTCAGGTTTGATACCGTCCAAGTTGTTATATTTGCTTGTTAGAAAGCCATGGTGCTTTACAGACAATTGATCTGTTTCTAATGAATCATTGAAAGAACTAATGAGCACGCTCACCTCACCAGAATTTGGAGACCCGGTGGCAGGGGGGCTGGCAGGGTGGGAAGTGCAGGAGGAGGAGGAGGAGGAGGGGCTACTATGAACTGGATTTTCAGAGCAAGGTCTCAGATGTACTATTAGGTAACAAGTGGATTAACGAGTTATTGCGCATCAGATGAACTGTAGTAATCAATCCTGCATTCATGTTAGTCCAGGACAAACTGAATCTAAACACATCAGCTGACTTTTGCTAAGGGCACTGACGTGGCCTTGAATCTGCCATTAGAACTCAAATGCAGTCCCTTATGATCTGTCTGTCTGATTGTCAGACAGGATACTGACAATCATGCTCAGGCTTAGAATAAATTTGAGGGCATGGAACAGGTATCAAATGTGTGATACAGATGAGTTAAGGGACACAACAAATTTAGAATTGCAAACTAAACCTGCAGTTAAAGAGAGGAGATGCCATCTCTAAAGAGACAGGAGAAAGACATAAGGGTAAATCCATAGGGAATGTCAATCAAATAGCTGAATTTGCTTCATGTTCTTACCCTAGGCTGCCCAGAATATGTTAGGAGAATAGAGAACCGTTGGGCTGGAGGTGGGCTGACAGATGTACTTCCAGTATTTAAGATGTAGATATCACTGCTTCAATTATATCTCATTGGCTACAGTTTGCTTGCATGGCTTGGAAAGGGGAGACCAGGTGATTACTTGCAATATGCGGAGCTGTCTGTCACTTATGGTATGTTGGAAATAGTAGTTTCTGCAGCTATTGAGAAGCTTCCAAATGTGTAAAAAAGTTGATCTTTGTCCCTCTGATCAAATACAACAACAATAATAATAAAAATTTTTTTTCAATCCGTACTAGACCTTTCTCTCTCAATTTCTGCCCTAGATTTTCAGGCTCATCTAGACTGAAAACTCATGAGCTTTTTCCTGTTGAGTGATCAGTGGTAAGTCTGAGTAACTTATTTAATTTTTTTCACATATATTAGGAGAATAGGAGAAGAGAAGAGAATGAAAGTAAAGAATCCCTAAGAAAAATCACTGGCCAGTTCCAATTCTGACCACCTGCGCAGCACACACAATGCAAAACCAAGACACAACCTCAGCTGATGGGAAGCTTGGCTAGAACTGCCCGTCTTTCATAGCTGCATGCATTATATTGCACAGAGAAGTAAGGATGTAAAAAAGTAACTTGTGCAAGTAATTTTCCTTGCTTTCTTTTATGAACGAAAGTAGAAAGAGAGAGATCTGACTGACAAAGAATTTTTTTAATCAGGTGAGCAGAAGATCCTCAGGTAGTATAAATCTGTATTGCTCTGGGGCTGTATGAACATCACACTAAAATGCTTGATGCCCTGATTGAAAACAAGTAGGAAATGAGATGAAAAGTCTACTGTAAAATCTAAAGTATAAACAACACWAAAAAGAGAAATCACAAGAACCCACAATGCACAAAATTTATAATCAGATGGTGTTTAATTCAAACCATCTTGACAATTCATATGGAATTTCAGGTCAGATTCAAGACAGAAGGTTGAGAAACTGCAGTGTAATGCCATTTTTGTACTCTCTGCTTTTGTCTCAGTGGGAAACAAAGAGCAGAATTTAGCCTAAGGAGCTAAAAGCCTATCTTTTTTAAACTCAAGCCCTTGCTCTGTTGTTTTTTGACATAGTTTGGGGTGTCTTTTTTGGAAGAATGGCAAAAAAATTCTGATAAAGGAGGACATACACTTGCTTTATTTTCTTTGCCTATATGAATCCCAAACGAAGACAGATTGAAACTCTAAGTAACATTTCTGTATTAAAAGAAATTATTCCTGACAATTTTAATGACAAGTTTCAGCTTGATGTGATTTAAAATGGGCAAGTTACAAAGCCCTAAAAAAATGGGGTTTTATAATGGAAATGCTGACAGACCCTTAACTACGGCAGTGTTGCTGGGCGCCACTCTAATAAAAGGTGGCAAGGATCCAGAAGTATTCACAGCTGCATGTCTAAACTTTATTAAGTATCTGACTATAGTTTGCAGGTCCTCGCCAGATCATAACTCACTTAATTCTGACACATTCCAGTTTATAATTAGTGTTGTACTAATATGTTCCTAACTGGTACCAGCATATTCCTATTTTTTTTTTCCTCCTGTAAAACAAGGCCCTTTCCCAAAACCAAGGATGCACTGACGTTGGTGCTTTTTACTAGTGCTTTTTATTTTTTGGTCCTTGGGCTTAGATAATTCATATGTTAAAGGCCAATGTCTGTAAATGTAGCACGATGAACACTGAAACATCTGTAATTCCCAAGGCAGAAGAAAGAAATTTCCAATTTTTTCTAAGGAAAGTATTTTGCTTGCCTTTGCATTCAGTGAGAAAGTAAATTATTCTGAAAATACATCAGTAATAGTTTGCAATTAGATAATAATTGTATAAGCAAACATAATTGTTTCAGTAATTTGCCAAGTAATAAAATAACTGTACTAGTACATTGAAGGTGTAAACATATTTATTTAGATCTACTGTTGGGTATCTGCCACCTGAAAATTGGGACATTTTGGGTAAGCACATATTTCCATAGTTAATGTTTTATGATACCACCAATGTTTGGAACCTGAACCCTTTATATGCAGGATTGATCATTACTGACATGGAAATCCTAGCTTCTTGTTTTCTATGCTCTTGGCAGTTCATTTCCGGTGGCTGCCATTCATTTCCAAGCTTCTTCATCCATCCAGGCACGTATCTAGTCAATGACTTCTGCTAATAGTGAGTTTGGAGCAGCCAAGGAAGGTGTACTACTATAGTGTGTAATAGAAATTTCCAAATATTGATATTCTATTTGAGCACTGTTCTGGAAAGCTTTCTTAGGCTGCTTCTGCTGAGAACTGAAAGGGCAATGGGAGCAGCACTCATGGTGGAGTAGCTATACTCTTATGACATTGAAAGACTGAATTTTCAGTGAGAATTCTTCCCTTCCTTCATAGAGGGACAATACTCCCACTCTCTTTTGGAAGAATAATCTTACTGTTCTTTACAACTAAGATCCCAAACTCAAAGCAAAAGTCTAGTAGGATTTTGCATTCTGCAACCTGAATTAATGAGGAACTGAAATACTAAATAAAAGACTTTTTTATCTATCTATATTTGCCACAGCAACATGATCAGGAATATTCAGTTGCTGATCTGGTAAACAATTCTATTTTATCAAGTGTATCAATAAAGAATGCAAACAGAGAATTTATACTATGAGATGGATTAAGTTATCATTATGGCTCTTTGCTTTGGTGGTATTAAAAGACAAGACAGACAATATACTTGTATGGTGATCAGTATTGTATTTCTAGTTCATCAAATGCATGATTTGGAGTCTATGAATAAATAATTGTGGAGGTTTCTTTAACACAGTGGTTTCCTGGCTTTCGGTAAACAGTGTACATTAGCTCCTCAGTGGCTAAAAAGTTACCACTTTTCATTAACTACTTTAGAGAGAGAAACCAGGGTGGACAAAGCCCTCCCATATATAACCCAGGGTTTTGTAATTTGAAGAGCTAACTGACTTTCTCCTTCATCATCAACTTTATTTCACAAAAAAAGGCTTCGAAAAAGCTCCACATTAACTTGAAACGCTGCCCCCCCCCCTTTTTTTTTTTTTCTGATTTAAGGCCACAGGCACAACATGCAGCTGCTTAGCACTCAGCTCAACATAAACCTTATAGCCTTCAATTAAATTAGAGACTAATGTTTGACTCAAATTCAAACAAGTATGAACACACATGGAGATGACAACAGGTGATAATTCTGCAATTTTCAGAAGAAAGCGAAGGAAAGAAAGAGGAAAGAAGACAGAAAACTAATGAGATTAAAGAAAAACTGTTTCAGCTCTATATTTAAAAAGGCTTTTGACACATATTGTGGAAGAGATGATTTCTATTAATATATTTTCCATTTTCCAAATTACTGCTTTTAGAAATTTAAACAACCTGACAAATCAAAAATATGTTGCCTACCTGACCAATATTTGTACACAGAGGCTTAAGTGTTTGCTGCTGGCAGGGTTTCTGTTAATTTCATTTCTACATTACCAAGAATGAAAAAAAAATACTCTTTTTGGCCTCACAGTTTGTTCAAGAATCCAACTGCCAATCTACAATCACTAGTCTTAAGGGAGTAAACTATGGATTTACCATACCCATGGCTGTATCAAGCTTCATGCTGAAAGGAGAGAGAACAATTTCTACTATTGTGCAAATTTCAATGGATCAGGCTCAGAAACACCAGACATGGTGTTTAGGTAAAAATGAATTTTCTTAAAATTTACTAAAAAGTATTAATTTCCTTCTGAGTTGAAATAGCTTTTGGACTATTTTAAAACTCTCTTTAAAGTACAAGACTCAGACCTGGATCACATCTGAAGTGATCATAGTGAGATCACAAAAGCACTTAAAAAATTGGGCTATTCAGCCTGGAGAAGAGAAGACTCTGGAGAGACCTTTCAGCAGCCTTCTAGTACCTTGAGTGGGCTTAGAAAAGGAGATAGAGTGACTTTTTATATGGGCAGATAGTGAAAGAACAAGGGGCAATGGTTTTATACAGAAAGAGGGCAGATTTAGATGAGATATTAGGAAGAAATTCTTTACTCAGGGACTGGTAAAGCACTGGAACAGGTTGTCCAAAGAGGTTATGGATGCCCTATCTCTGGAAGTGTTCAAGGCCAGGCTGGATGAGACCCTGAGCAATTCGATCTAGTGAGTGACATCCCTGTCCAGGGCAGGGGCAGGGGGGTTGGGACGAGATGATTTTTACGGTCCCTTACAAATCAAACCATCCTATGATTCTATGATCCTAATAGGCACTTTCTTTCTGCCCACTGCTCTCTCTCAACAGTTGTTCACCATTCTTTTGAGTTCTTTCCATTGGTTTTTATAGCTAGCAAGTCTGACTTCATTTCTGAAAGATTCCGTTCTACATGTTCAGGGCTTTGAAACCTTCATGTACATGATCCAGTATTCATTTCTGCAAATAAGATTTAGATTTTTTTTGTGTGTCTTTGTTTTCTTAATGGAAATTAAGATTCATGGAAAAGCATTTGAATCTTCAGGAAATACTGGAGTTGTCCTGGAGTTATTAATCTCTTCTGAAATAGAAAATTTACTGCATCTAAGTAGGACTGAGTTACTTTAATCACTGGCCTTTGTGTAAAAGGCAGGGAGACATATTGATTGACTAAAAGGCTACTTGGCAATCATTTTGTCTTCAGTCATAGATTAAATTGTTTCATGTGTATCATTTTTCAATCTATCATTAATATTTCTCTCTTTCATCTTCCTTTGTCTTTCCTGTTTTCATTTTAATTTTCTGTTGCTGGAGACTTTGAAGGGAGAGCCAAAATGACTATCATCTAGAATTATCAGTTCTGTGAGCAAAAAGTACTCTCCCAGCACTTCTTGGTGATTTTTATTTCCTTTTCTGGCACTGAGTTCTCTGCACACACATGCACAATGTGGTGTGTGTCCAAGTCCTCTGCAAGATGAACTCCATGTCTGTGGATGTAAAAGCAGAACTTTCTTCTGCTCTAAATGATCCTGGTTTCGTGTTTAACTTTTGCCAAGATGATGACACAATAAGCAACTATGCACAGGGAGAGAGTGCAAAAGACTTCAAGACTGATCTTGAAGATGAGGAAAGATCCTTTACTCTTATATTTCATTTAGTCTGAACTCTTTGTTTCAAATAAGGTTGCAAAATTTCATAATGTTCTAATCATTGTATGTGGTCTGTGCTTGTCTGAGCTTTCACTGAATTTTTTCCAGTTCAAGCCAAGAAGAGAAGTCCCAGAGCTGTTATCACAATTGCTGATACCTGGTGCTGAGTTTGCTGAATCACGAAGGAAAAACCAAGAAGTGAGGAACTCAAGCATTCATTTCTGCAGAGATATTTGTGGCTTGAGTTCACCAAGCCCTGGAATGTGCTGTAGCCAACCCTTTTGAAAATACTTGTTTCCAAGGGAAAAGCCCAGCTTGTGTCCATGTTCGTGACATTCTGGAGGAGCAGAGGTGCTGCTCTGCTCTGCAAGACAGCATGGAGATGAAAGCAGTAGAACTGAGCTGCTCAGGCAAGAAGAGGTTTAGTCGTATTTAAAAACAAAGAAACAGAGGATGAGACAGCTACATGACAGAAGCAGGCCCTTCACCTGCCTCCTCAGAGCCTCCACAAACTATTTCTGTGTGACTGCTTTGTCTTTCCAGGATCATGCAGCTCTCACCACCACCACCACCACATTCCCATGTCCCAGCATGATGTACTGGGAATATGTCAGTACTGAAGAGGTGCGGGACCCCACCAGCTCCCAGAGCTCCTAGGGCAGTGCTGCCACTCATGGCAACCTCTGCCCTGACCTAAGTGGGGCCATTTGACACACCATGCCCATAAACTCCTTCCAGTGCTGCTTCTTTACCACTGCTTTAATGAAAGTGAGCTCAGCTTAAGAAAATATACTGTATTGAATTGTAAAATTTTATTGTGTGCCATGGCTAAATAGTTTTCAAGCATTGAGTCATGTGGAGTTTTGTTTTCCTGTTTAACACTACTGGTAACCAAAGCCAATTTTTTATGCAGACCACATGGTGGTATAAGAAAAGAAAGTCATAAGAAAAGTCATAAGAAAAGTCATAAGAAAAGAAAACCCTCTAAACCTTTGTAATCTAAAATTACACTTGCAAAGCATTATCATATACCTTATTTAAAGTGGGGTAAAATGTTGGGTTTTGGGTTTTTTAGGCAACTTAAAAATCTTCTATTCATGTTAATTTCTGATAGAGCAGAATCCAAGGAACTGAGAAAGAGCAGATGTTGTCCAAATGGGACTAATTTACCCAGACTGTTGTTTTAAAACATAGTGAATGCAAAGAGCATTTAAAATTGGTCATGCCTCAGGCAATATCTTTTGCTGAAGCTATATTAGCAATTTTGAGGCAATAGCAGTCTACAATACACAGGTTAAATTTTCCCACCCTCTCAGAGTTGAAGCTCCTCCTGTAGCCAGACAGCGTATGCATTTGTAAATATACAATTAAGCATTTGTGCACTTTCAGGTGCTCTCAGCTTCATCTCTGAGCATCAGGCCTACAGCATTCTGAGCAATCCAAACATCGTCTATTTCATGGTCTGTTTCTTCACTTTATTTCTTCAGTCTATATAAAGATACATAATCACAGTTGATCTGTGTGGAGATGTTGGTTTTCTTGACATCAGAAGTTGTCTTTGCTATTTTTATCTAAACTTTCTGTGAAGGAGCAAACTTTTCTTGAGTTTGCTGCTGAGGTTAGCAAAATGTTCAAAATGCATAGAGAGGCTGTGCCTGCAGTGTACTTTCATGTCACATAGAGATATTTGATTCAGCTAATATATTGAACACATCAGACCTTCTCTCTATATATTTCTCTTCTAACTTTTACTGTAGAGTTTATCAACACATAAAAAAGTATCTCAAGAGATGACAGCTACAGCAAAGCAGTTAACAGGAGAAGCCAAGGCAGTTGGTCAGGGTGATGGAAGGATGTATTAAGAGCAGCTGCACTTTGTACCCACAACATTCATCATACCTGTACATGGCTGTCTGCAGCCCTAATCAAAGAATTACAGAATATTCTGAGGGACCCACAAGGATCATCAAGCCCAGCTCTTAAGGGAGTGGTCCACTTGGGGATGAACCCACAAACCTGGTGTTATTAGCACTGTGGTCTAACCAACTAAGCTAATTCCAGTATTTATTGCTGATGTCTGTCCCTCCCTGTGACCCCCCCACCCCTACCATGCTTCCCACAGCCCTCACTTTCACACAGAGGTTCATGACTTCCATGGGAAAAGAGCAAAGTACAGAGTGGCCACAGGAGTAAGATGCAAAAATGAAAGGATGGGGTTTTACGGGCTGAGTCTGTGGTGGCAGGAAAAGGGGAAATGGCAATATTTGCCAACCCAAGGAGATCCCATCCAGGGCAGCAATCATAGAATTAGCAAAGCCAGCAAGTCCCTTGCAGGAAGCACGCAAACCATGTACTTTATGTAGCATTAGGCATCTGACCTAATTACACAGAATTACCCTGTACCTGGGAAGTGCCTACATCTCTCTCTGTTGACTTTAAGGAATGTGGTGTTGATCCTCTGAATCATACCTAATTGAGATGTCCAAATTTGATGTTGTGAATAACCCTCTAGGAGTAATAAATAAAACTGTGCTCAGCTTAGCACTGGCGGGAAGTATGTTTTGATAGTAGTCGTGTTTACAATTCCCAACTGAATAAGCATTACTCTTAGATTTGACATTGTTATGAGAAGACTTACAGTCTATAATTTCGGTATCTCTTTCTACAAATGCTGTGAAGTTAACACAGCATTTCAACTGGTTCCCTAATTGTTGTGGACAGTAGTATTTGCAATGATGCCTTAAGTTTCAGCTGTTATATTTTTCAGATTCTGTGCTGCTTTAGTGTGTAGTTTTGAGATTCTTATTAAGTGTTGGTAAGCCCTCTTCACAGAGTAGGTAGACAAAACAATTCCTTCTCTAGCTGGGGACCAAGGACAGCTGATCCAGACCTCAGGCCCAAGAGCGTAAACAGTGGTGAATGGAAGAGAGAAAAACAGGGAGGATGGAACTTCATAACCTGAAGCTGTAATTGGACAACTAACCCCAATATGTAAATGGACCAAAACTACTCGCAGTGTGAGACCCTGTGACCGGTTGTCCATTTTGTGACCTTTTTGGGTTCATCTTGGGTGTAGCCCTGGCCGGCTCCTGTGCTGCCCAATGTATACTCTTTAAGGCCTTTTAATAAATACCTACTTTATTCTTTAATTCCATCTAGTCTCTGTTCCAGGTCAGCCTCTCAAGACATCAGCAAGGCCAGAGTTTGGAAAAAGTGTCTCATTAGGCTGTCCCATCTCCCACACACCGGCAGTTCAATTCTGATTAAAGATAATCAATGTTTCCACTTTTAACTCTTAGTTTGAAGCAGTGAAAGGTCATCTGACCTTTAGAAAGAGAATTTAGTGTTCCCTGAAGGCCAGGCTCCATTATTACATCTAAGGATGAATATCCCAAATCACTACTTGGGTCTGAGCTTTTTCTTCTACTTGAGCCATGATTATAAAAAATGAAATGTGGTCTTAGTTTAGTGGTCTCCTATAGGATATAGCCTTTTCAGAGTTCCTTCCTGGTCACTCTTGTGCACTACAACTGTGTCACTTTCAATCCTGGTCTGATCAACTAACTTACCTACAACATTTACCTCTGACGTGACCCACAGTGCCAGAAAAAAATCAGTTTGAAAGTTGCAGAAAGGCTAACTTTAGATACAGCATAACAGCACTGTAGATCATTTAGTAAATGAAAACATAAATGGAGAGAGTGAATATTCTTTTTGAATGGAAACAAAAAGCCACTCCAGATAATGGGATTTGAAGATGTTAAAGGTTCCTTACTTGCTTAAAAAGCACTGGTCTTGGCTTTTTCCTTGTCTGGATTGACTAATTGCCTTGGCATCTATTACTTTAGCTAGCAGTAAGGGTGCAGTTTTTGTATTCCAACCTTTGCTCCCTTCCTGGTTAAATCATAAAAACGCAAGACTGAAAGCATGCTTGCCTACACTATGTATATTGCAGCTGTTTTTCTTCTGTGCTCTACCTTCTGTATATCATATAGCACTATATATGCTATGTAGTTGTCTCCTGTGCAAAAAGAAACAGCAGAAGAGTAGTGTTAAATCCTTTCAGTATGCGCTTAATGTACAAATTTGGGCACCATCAATGTAAAGAGAAATAGATATGCTACCTTTCTCTTGGTCATAGTGTATTGTTGGAGCTGAGAGAGACTAGTCCATTAAAGCCTCTTTTGCCTCCTTGAACTATTTGCAAAGGAGGAATAGTACTTTGATACTCAAAATTTGAGCTGAGAGAGGTCTTAATTCCTTCCTGCTGTTACGTGTACTTCTTTATGTTACAGCATGACTACAGAGTCAGGTTTGCAGAACACAGGTAGACTTCTTGATCACATCATTTAATGTAGAAATCTTAAGTGGCACATCAGGGTTCATCTCCTGTAAAAAAAAAAAAAAGTGCATTAATATGGAGCAAAGCCTGTCTTTTGTGCTCCAGGAACCTACAAAGATAGATGTCTTAGAGGACTTAGAGGGCTAGACAGATAGGAGAGAAAGGGAGAGGGAGATAGGCATGCAAGCAGGCAGACATTAGGAAATCTGTTCTTGACCTTCATATGCCAAAGAAATTATTTTTGTTTGAGGTGGGGGAAAGTCAACCCCTTAAGGGAAAACAGAAGAGGGGAGAGAGGTAATAAGGAAATGAGTCAGACACAAAGAATTGTTGGCAAATACAGGCACTTCCTAGTAAAGGAGGACAGTTTTCAGCTGATCTAATGTTAAAAACCACAGATAATATGTGCCTGGTTTTTATTTAGTCCCTCTTGTAGCTAGAAATATTAGAATTTAATATGTGGGGAAAAAAGTGAGATGAAAGACCATTTTCTCCCTCTTCTCTGCTTCTCCAAATCACACAGGGGAGCAAGATGAAAATCTGAACCACTGATTTAATTTGAGGGTTAGCTTTTTTTTTAAATTTTTTTTCCTCCCCAGATAGGCACTTTGAGAAGTTGTTTCACTGTAACAATTTAAAAGGTAAAACATGTGGTTTCTTCAGAGATGTTTCTAATCAGATTGAATTAACTTGTCTAACTGTATAAATACAATGATGATAACTGATATTTTATTTTAGATGTTATTTACAAAGGAAAGCTGAACTACTCTAGATTCATTGATAAATCCCTGAGATCCTTCTTGCTCTGGAATCTGCTGCATCTGAAAGAGCCACACAGTTCTTCACAATCCTTCCAAGCGCTCAAATTAACTGCAGTCTGCAGAGCTGATCAGCGCCTTATCCAGATCCTAAACTTTACAACCTAACCAGTGTAGGATCTATCAAAGCATAAAGCCTGTGGCTTATCACTAATGCTAAATCAAAGTCGCAGTTATGAACAGCAGAAACACTGGGAGCACCTGCAACTCAAGTAGAAACACTTTTAGTCAAAAATGAAGAAGGAGATATTTTTGCTATCTTGGAAACAAACTATGAGGGGAAAACAGGAGGCTATGTACTCACAGAATACAATTGCAGTTAAGAGTAGCCAAAGTCAAGCAAATGAAGGATAAGTGTGAAAGATCCATAGTTTGTGAAGGAAGATGAGCTGTAGAAACACTGATTAATTCATTATTGTGTTGGTATAAGCCTTTGTTGAGAAGTCACTATCTTCAGCCACTAGACATTTGAAGTTCTGCTTTTTCCTGTGAGATACTGACTGAATATACTGGTCTGAGTCTACACTTGTCAGTCTGCAGAATCAGAAATTAGGGAGGCACCTCTGAGCCTTGGCTGCCAAGGTACAGAGGTGCTATAGACCTGGAAGGCAGGGCACCTTCTCCGACAATGTCACTAGAATTTAAACCATTATGCAACAAGGTGGTTTTTATTAATCTCATTGTCAATGACTGCAATGACAAAGGAATCCCCATTCCTTTGTGAGGTGGAAGGGGATTTTTTCCTTATTAAATATATACATATACTTAATTTCTAGTGCAATTTCAGTTATATCAACTCGTCCACATCATTTTAGTAATGATGTCTACTGCAGACTCCTGGCTAGTCTGAGAGAGAGAAAACTAAACTGCAGAGCATAGGTCCTTTCTGCCTTTCAATGACATCTGTTTCATAGGAGGTCAGACCAGGATAGTCTGTATTTGATCCTTTTGCTTTTGATCTACTAGCATATGAGCTTAAGCCATTGTCTTCTTTCTTACGTACAGCTATAAGGAGGTATAGTGCCCAAATGAGAAAAACTGCGCATAAAGAAGGACATTTTTAAACTTCTTTCCTTGAAAACACAAACGTCTCTCTGTACAGAGTTTGTCAGGGGCTAAGGTGAGACATTTTTATCACACCTCATGGTTGAAACACTGTGATTGTGGTGAACAAGTCTAGTTACATTCTTTATTCCATGTGTTTCTATCAGGGGGGTTTCAATACACTTTTCAATATACATTTGCAATGTTGATGTCTCTCTGGAACTGAAACAGTGTTGATCCTCAGTTTTGTTTTGGATGTCAGACAGAATGAGGGCAAAACCAGCCAAGCAGCACCCTTTCCCACTGTCCTGGATGTTGCTAAGATGTACCTAAATAATACCTGATAGCAGCTCTCTAAGGATACCTACATGTGGAAGTATCCTCATGGAGACCTCCTCACTGGAGGAAACCCACAGCAACCACTTAATTCCACTGCAATTCAGAATAAGAAAAGCCAGTATTACTGATTGCTCCTACTGGATGCTAGTAGTCAGCCCAAAAAGCCTCAAGGCCAGAAACAAACCTAAACAAGAAATTAGCATTGACGTTATTCAATATGTATTATTATTATTTTGTATAACAAACTCGTTTCAAAATGGAAGAGAGCTCCAAATGCATTTTCAGATATATGTATAGGACAACTCAGCTCTGTGCTTTCTGGGAGCAACACCATAACCATTCTGCTAGGTTTTCTTCCTTCTATTAGATGATTATTATAAATTCTAGCAAGTAAACCTTCTAGAGAAATTACTCCAGGTACTCTAGTTAATCCATTTATTGGTTATCTGAAAGTTTGCAGCATTAGAAATTCCTCCCATTCATCCCTTTTTGTTTCAAACAGGATATGCAATGAAACACCACTAGATGAAATTCGAGAAGTTCATTCACTATTGTCTTTTTAAGCAAGTTTGGTGGTGGAAAAAGTGAAGCAAATGACTATCACCAATAGAAATATTCCTTCAGCCTTTATAAGTAACCTTATGCTGACAGGATTCGTCAGACTTGTGACACAACAAGTAGTAGTCTCTCTAGATGAAATAGCAATCCCCAAAAATATTTAAAACTTTTTAGGAAACAAGAGGTTCATTTATTTACTTCAGACATGCTCCAAAGCACTTCAGAAACCAGAGAGAAAAAAATCTTGCAGTGTGCTTCTTTCAACATTCTATTATCTGTCATCACCTAGGGTATTGCTTGATCTACTATCTTGAATAATTTTGTAGATGGAGATAGTATTAATATTAACAGGATTTCTGAGCAAAGATGAAGGATGCCAATGTGGGTGTCTTCCTGTAAAGCTTCAGATAAAAGTTTTGATTAGTAATTATTACCCAGGGCTTTCAAAAAGAATCACATGGATGTT
Organism: Cardinalis cardinalis; assembly: GCA_014549065.1. NCBI lineage: Eukaryota > Metazoa > Chordata > Aves > Passeriformes > Cardinalidae > Cardinalis > Cardinalis cardinalis. The sequence goes on from JACDOX010000172.1 coordinate 217,407, forward strand.
TGACCTGTAAAAGAATCAAAAGGTAAAGTATTTCTAAAACCAGATATACTGGAGAAGATAATCAACCAGCACATGCATTTTCGACGTTGGTGCACTTTAACTAGAATTTTACTACAGACCAGCATTTGATAGACAGTTTTGTTTTCAGTCATCCTTGTGTAGGCTTGTTGAGGACAGTAGATTAAAAAAAAATCTGAAAAGTAATTTTTTTGAAAAGTACATTTGGCCCCATTTATTCACTAAGCATCAGAAGATCTGGGCTTTTCTTCACATTGCTATATTTACAGATATATTTTCAAGAACAAATGCATTGTCAACATCTAAATTGGGCATTATTGTTCCATTTTCACTGAGGGCTTGTGTCTCCACAGAGGCACACAGCTAACCTGCTTTGGGGGTTGCACAGAATGATCTTAGCTTTTGTGGCTGGAGTCTCAGTGAGCCAGCTCCATTCTGTGGAATTCTGGGACACTGCCAGACAGCACTGCAATGAAATTTTCACAGGGTAGGTAGAGATTATGTTATCCTCACTGGGTCCTAATTTTACATCTTTGTTTGAGCACAAACACCATATTCAGAACTGACCTGCTGCATGCCTGACCAGCAGCTATTTGCCTTGTCCTTTCTTTCTTGTGCAATGGTAACTGAGCATTGTCTGAGGTGGATGAGTGGGCTCGTGGACTGTACTCCTATGAATATGCTGCCATAACAAGCACTCATGGAGTGTCAGGCTGAAAGAGCTGCAAGCCTCATTCAGCAGACCAGTAGCCCCATTACCTTTAGACCATTTACTCGGTAAAATAAAGTGGTCCATGTCTGGCCTGTTTAGTCATGTTTTTAAGGCTAAGCTGTGACTGCCTTGGAATGGAAAGTGTTACTGTTAAAGATCTCCTTATACAAGTCAGCAGGACAGCCAATCAGATATGTGGTATTTCCATGGGATTCTGGCTTTAGGGCTGCCTATCAAATGGATCATTAATGAGTCAGGTTCTGGCAAAAGCGCTGGAAAGCCTCAGGAGAAAATGGGGAGATGAGCTGGCATTTCTGTTATTGATGTCGCTACTTCTGGCCGTGAGTTTCACAAAGTGTAGAAGGGAAAACAGCCAACAAAAGGCAGGAGTCATTCTTGAGTAACTTCTCCAGAAACTTTGTCAATGAAGGGCTCTTTTCCAAATATCTCCAAATAAGAATTATCTGCTCAAGGTCCTTCTCTATTTGGGTTTTATTTCCCAAGATGGCAAAGAAAGCCACACTAGCCATATAGCATGACTCTATGGCAGCTGTCTCATCCACTCTAGCTCTCCTTCCATGCCTAGGAGACAGAGGCTGGAGCCAAAGACACACTCATTTGCCTACTCACGTGGTAGTCTTTTACAAAGGGTAAGTTAATAAATTAAGGTACATAACAGAACCAAAATAAAAACCAAAAGAGAAAGGCAGAGGCACCGTGACAAAAAAAAATCCCCAAAAGAAAAGAAGTAGGGAAGGATCTTGATGAAGGATTGTTGAAGGAAAGAGTAGCATAAGAAGGAACAGGAAAAGGGAAAGGTGACTTCAGGGTGATGTGGTGGACAGTACAGAAAAAAGAGTGACAAAGAAAAGACACCATTGCAATATCCTACTGATAACTAAATGAAGTAAAATCAATATTTCAATTTTACTGTTATGTTCTCTAAACAGATAGAAAATTCATTCTCCCTGTTAAGGTCTTAAAAATCCAGCAACACTGCCTAAAGGCATTTTTTCCTCTTTTAACCAATTACAGAATTTTCTTGTTAGTATGAATATAAATTAGAGAATTCCCATGAAGAGTCCTACATGCATAGTACTAAGTTTCAGAGCAAGGCAAGAGTAGAAATATTTTGGAAAAGGATTATTTGGACGATATAAGGTAATAGTAGTATCTTAACAGATCTTTAGCAGAGATTCTTTCTCTGTTAAATAAGTAACGCTCCATCAGTCTGCAATTACTTCTACTGATGTAATTACTACTACAGAGAAGTGACAATGTCAGTGTTAGACAGCATTTGTCTTTTATACATCTTTATCCACTGCAGGGAATTCTATTACTTGTAGCCCTTTCTGCAAAGGATTTTGGGACAGGGCCTCTTGATTATGAGGCATTCTGAAGAGGTCTTTTCCCTTTGGCAAACTTGTGGGACAGGAAAACTGACCTGAAACTCCATCTGATTTCAAGACTTTCTCTCTAGGATGAAAGTTCAAGTAGTCTAGTTTTTCTACTGTCAAAGGCAACATAAAAAAGGAAACCCAATCCTTATAATCTCTGTATCAGTTGCAGAAGTGTTGGACATTGTCACATCTCATTGTTGTCTTTGGTTTCTCATACCCATGTGTTACCTTTGTATATTGTACAATGATCATGTTGTTGTATCATTTTTATAGTTATTCTAGAGAAACAAAACTGCCCCAGAAGTTGGTGCATTTGCTGCTAGAGTTTCCAAAGCAATTCATGTTGTCTTGTATCAATCATGAGCACATAAATCATGTTCAAGGTAGAGATGCTAAAGAATTCAGAATTTGACCATGAACATGGTATTCATTTTGTCTCACATATCAGAGTCTACTGAAGCATCTTTTACTATTATACCACCTATCCATTTCCACTGACATAGCTGGAGAATGGGAGATGACAAGTAGGCCCCTAAAGAGGGGACTCAGATGTACCATATGACAGAAACAGAAGTTAAAAGGTAACCCCGGAAGAATGAAGGACATATTTCATCTTTTGGTTCAAGTAGTTGCATCATGCACCTTACTCAAAATAAAATTAACTCTTCTAGTTTTGATTTTAGCAAAAAAAATGAAGATAATTACCATGGGGGACCTTCTTCTGACTTTGTGCCCTGAAGATGAGCTTCCAAGAAGCAGCTCTGAAAGGTTCCTCACCTTGGGGCACTAATAAATTCTACCTTCTTTACTTGTTCCCATACTTTCTAAATGTATATTTATGCATGTTCACTCAAATAATGTGATTGTCTGAACAACACACAGGAAACCAGCCTAAAAAGAATATCTTTACTTTTTAGCTACATCTGAGAAGATATATTACAGAATTTATTGGTGTTTAACAGCTAGGTTTATGAAAGATATTACTTGAAATTTGAAAGTAATTTTCAACTCAGTCTCAGTAAGAAGCTGAACATAAGTTTCACTAATGTTTTCTTTCTTTTGTTGAGTCATCTGATCGCACCTCATTTCCTTTGAATTTTGGTCTTTTCCAGTCTGTGTTATACCTCCTTCAAATAGTACTGTATGAAATACTAACCAAGAACGAGCTTTTTTATGAAGGTTTTCTGTGGTTGGGACATCAGCAAGCCAAAGACTTTCAAATTAGGCCCTATAGAAAAGAGGCTGCCCTGTTAAGATGTTACTGAGAGATGTCTTTCTTGAAAACTCCATCACAGATAACTGAGCAATGGTCTCATGCCATTAAGCTGAACAATTGGAGGCTTTGTCTCTGTTACTTAGAGCTGCAGAGTGTTTGGGTGTTTGGAAATACTGCACAGATTCGCATCAGTAAGAGAAAAACAAGCAGATGCAAAGGATGAGGAAAAGCATTTACAGTGTTTGTTGGCATAGAATCTTTCTGATGCACCTCAGAATCTTTTCTTCAGTCACATTTTCAAGGTGTGTCTGGATGAGGGGATGCACACGAGATGCTTGTCCATTTCCAGGCTTATGTACCAGCTGCAGCAGCAAACTGAGGAACTCTGTTGTTCTAGAAAAACACAAGCAATACTTCATTGGTGTGAGAAAGGCACAGCTATATTGCTTTCAGCGCAGCTTGGACGATTTACATTGGCTACAGAAAATTTTGCACAGTGAGATCACATTCTCATTGCAACAGAGAAGCACAAAATATGAGAAAAGATTGAGGGTTTTGTGTCCCTATAACCCTAATTTTAAGTGGTTCTTCATGAGAAAGAAGGTGCTGTTTCAGGAACAATTTATGATTTCTGCACAATTTATGAGCATACATTTCTGAACAGGAAATTGGTTCAAGACACAAGTTATCACTAGCAAACCTCATTTATATGCAGCAAAAATATCACCTACAGCTTTCCTGAGATTGGCCCGTACTCAACATGCCTTCACTGATTACATGTGTTGCCTGCAGCTCTGTTTTGATTGCACACGCTGTATCCCCAAGCTCTCTTTCAGCAAAGGGTTACACAGAACATGTTGTTCCATAGGAACCTCCTTTTGACAAGGAATCTATCTTCGCTGTCGTGTCTGTCATGCCAGACATAAATCAGTGTCAATATACAGCTCCAAAAATAGTCTGGGCCTGCTTTACCTTCAGGCAGACTTAGACAGTTGGCACACACTACCTCTGTCCCAAGACCCAGGGAGAGGCAGGTGCTCCTTCTGCTCTGCCGAATTTACGAACATTTGTCAGCTGAAAAAGTAAGTTCCGTGGAGAAGCAAGATCTTCCTGCATTTGACCCTGGGAGTTTTTTTTCTTTTCCTTTTTGGCTTTGTGCATCTTATCAGTGGCTCTTTATGCCTTCACAGTCTAACTAATTGATTCCTTTCTCTTGTGACGCTTTTGTAATTGGATTGTAATAAATTATACCCTGCTGCTTAAGAATGCATCAAATACTGTTTTAACTTGTCCAATGCAAAGAATTGAGAACTAGAGACTGGATCATAAAGCATCATAGAATTTTGCTGGTATTAAACAGACACTTATCAATAATTCTGCTGTCACTTACATCTACATAAATCCAGTATGACTCCACTGGCCTCAAGTACTTTCTCAGCATTTACGCCAGTCTGAGTGATGGCAGATTTTAACTCTTCATTCCTGTGGTGAGATAGATGGACTCCAGGCCAAGATACACAGACTGTGTTGGGAAAGCAGTGAGTAATGCTACACAATAATTTGAAGAGGATAAATTAAAAACAGTGATGGTTGCCTGAGGATGCTGTATTCATAAAGAGGATGGCTAAGAAGTACTCTTTTACCTAGTACCCAGTATTGCAATGAGTCTTTGCCATGGATAACACCAGAAGTTTTTACATATATTTCCTAAACTTGGTGAAGTATTATTTCCTGTAATAACATGATTAAGATAGCAAAAACAGGCAAAGACCAGACTTTTCTCAAGAGAGCAATTGTTTTCCCTATCACTGTGAGTCAATCTGGTCTCCGGACTGCTCCAGTCTCCTCTCACTGCAGCAGACTGGCCAAGTGCGCCAAACTATGTGTCAAGGCTTTTGGCAGTGCAATGTATTTCCCACAGAACACCACACAGAGAATTGCACTCTTCATTTAAGTCACTGACTGGACTGGAACCATTGAACTCTTTTATACAGGATAGAAAACCTCCTGTTTCAGCTGTTATTTTGCATGGGGACTTCTTTTTTTCATTATTGTGGCCACATACCACTGGCAGTTGTACAGATTAAAAACAATGCTTTAATCCACACAGCCCCTTGACAGTACTGCCCACACATCCTAGGAGTAAACATTTTTACTCAACTGCTTCACAATTTTATTTAAAAAAAAAATCCTAGAAAGTAGATGGAATGTTCTGTACTGCTTTACCTGCAATGAGAATGTGCAATCATTCACTTCATGTGCCTATTTAAAATCCTGGACATGAGTCATTATGACTGACCCATATAGAAGCAAGGAGGCTCAAAGTCTGTTTTCTTTCCCTCTCTAAAATGCCAACAGAAGTGTAGGTTAACAGTGACTCACGTTAATCTTAGCTGAGGTGGTTGAACCTTGGGAATCCAAATAATGACTGTTGTTCCATACACTAATGTGAGATCCATTATAAAGGCTCCCTTCAAGTGAGGAGTGTACAGGATGCTACCTCTGTCATCCTGGCAGACATTCTTGGTGGCACATGCTGGAAATCAGGTCTCAGCTAGGGAAACCTGACCACAAGATGGACTGCTGCTGTAGGCCCAGACCTTTTCTCAACAAGGACCCAGAAGGGCAGGAAGTTTGGGTGTCAGTGGTTTAGAAGTAGCACCCCATGGTGCTAAGAGCAGAACTGTGTCCATAAGGAGTGCATTTACAACTTTTTTTCTGATCCCTGTAATTCATGTTCCTTTGCTTTAATCTAGGACATGTGGAAAAGTGCACAGATACTGTTGATATATCTGGCACAACTCTAGATGGAGTTTGAGGATTTGCTCTGGAGCCACAAGGTAAAAATTCAACCAGTTTCTATGCATTTCCTGGCTAAATTTGGTCCACCAAGATTTGCCACAGTGCCTACATGATACAGATGTGTTTTTTTGAAGGTCTGTAATTTTGTCTTGCATAGTATTCAGGTCTGCATTTCTAGTTACTGCATCTAATTTAGGAAGATCCTCTGATTTTCTGTCCACTTTATGTACATCTTGGAAAATAAATGAAAACAAGCATGACTCAAACAATAAAAAATTCTAAATAAAGAAAAGACAGATAGGCACTTTTGGAGCATTTAAATGAGAACCTGATACAGGAAAAAAAAAATGGGTCTAACAAATAAACTTCCTATGCATTGAAAGATCAAATAGAATAAAAAGCTGAGCAGGTAATATAACACATATTTATTGCCCATGCTGTAGAATAGTGGCACTTTCCTTGCAGGCAGAACAATCAAGACCAGTCTGAAAAACTTATCACTCAATGCTTTATAGATTTTCCTCCATTGTTCAGATTCATATGTAGCCAAATCTTCAAGTCTTGACCTACATTATAGTCACTCCCAGCTAAGAGAAAATTGACGCTAGGCCTATATTGTCACTAGTGCTAGAGCAGACAAAATATTAAGGTTGGTGTTCTCACAGCTGCTGTTTCTCAGTAGGGAATTTCACAGCCTTTTGAAGTAATTCAACATCTTGTTTACAGTGAAGTTCAAAAGACAGTCATGCATCTAAACTACTTACACTAGTTTGAAAACGCTGCCCTAGAAGAGCTGAATTGAAGTCACAGGAGCTTGGCCTGAGAGATGCAGGGTTTCAGATGGGAACCCTATAGAAAGCACTGAGTTTATGAGCTGAAGCAAGGTTCCTCTGACTGCCAACCTGCCTCATGTCCTGGCTTGTGTCTGACAGCTGTGCAGCGCTCTGTCTCGTGTATCACCAGCAGAGATCTTGGAGCGGGATCTGTGCTGACAGTCCTGCCGGCAGCGCTCAGGGCTAGGTGTGTGTCACTCCTCTCTCACAGCAGTGCTGGCTATACTGCGTGGTCAGTCATCAAAACTTGCTCCAGTGAGTAAACAGAGCCCGAGAAATTTGCAAGATTCACAGGCAGGTGTTATCAGTGTTACTCCTCTCTTTTAATGAGCACACTCCAAACATGGCAGATGTTACTCCAACAGCTCCTGAGCTTCTTGCAAGGTCATGCACAGAGCCAGGCCTTACTGGACAGAAATATGAATTCTCATGTCAGGCTTCCTTTTGTTTCTGGAAGCCAAGTCAATGTAATAGTCACCCTTTTGATATTCATAAATAAGTTAGAACAGCATTTTCACTGTTGGAATTAACTGAGTCCCTAATTACAGTGACAGAGAGCTATTCTTTCGTGGTCTAATTAGAATATTGAAATACTGTACATGCCCTCCACTAAAACCCATGTATGTCTGTGTGAACATTCTTTCTTTAAAAAACAAAATCAAAGCATGAATATCACACGTGGGCTTATGTGTTGGTTAAAGACAGGAGAAAACTTGTGTATGTCCTACCATGAAGGTATTTTCTGTGAATTGGGCCATAAGATTGCAATTCTAAGCAGCCACACAATTAATTCTTCAGTTATGCAGTCCAATTAGGACAAATGCTTCCTTTCTAGTTTAATTAGAGATGGGTAAGCTCGTTTATATAAAATATGTGCTCATTAAACAAGGCCTGGATTTTGTTCAGCTTGTTAGAAATGTTGTAAAAAAAGAGCTTTCTCACACCGGCTCTAGTCTTTTTAACCCTTTAAAGACCACAAATCTGACAGTCTATCTGTTACCCTCAAAGCACAGTATACTTGTTTCTCCCAGAAAAAGAGTGATTGTACTATAGTAGGAATATTTGTAAACTCCAAGCTGCCATGCAGATAGATATCTGCCATAGTCAGATATCACTTGTTATGACATCCCTCCCTGGGGGCTAGTGCAACTTATAAAGGGTTTGTAGGGTTTGGGAATCTTTTTTCAGAGGTCCCAGGCAGCAGAATGAATGAGAAACTTTGTGCCTGACGCATAACCTGTCTGCTGAGAGAAGAGCAGGGGATTTATGAACTGACATTTGGATACTTCTGTGGGGCATGAAGTAGAAAGATTTACATGAAAACTACACTGCATGGAGCTACAAAGGGCACAAAGTCAGTTGAAATGTCCCGAGGATAGGCAATGCCAATGACTTGAGCATAGTTTCCCGCTTTCTTCCTCTTATGTTAATTATTTCTTTTGTGAGCTCATCTATTGAACGGAGAGTAGTATGTGTAAGTGAAAGCGCATGCATGAATCTCATGATGAAAAATGCCCCAAAGCAGGACATAATTTATTTAAACCATACCTTCAGAAAATCAAGCACTCCATCCTTCTGATCAGGGCAGGTTTTCTCCTGACGTGCTTCTTCAGCCTTGGGTCTTTGAAGCAGAAAGGAGGAAAGATAGAGCCACCTTCCCAGCTACATGTGGGCACAGAGAAATGAAGGCTCACCAGACAGAGCTGAAAGCACCCTAACCTTGGCAGAAGCCAGCACAGGGGCAACACCAGAGTAGGAATCTCCCAGATGGCTAAAAAAGGCAAAAGGGCAAGCTGTCAAAAATTAAAGTCTAATTTATCCCTCTTGGAGCCACACATTATCCAACACTGTCAGTAAAACGGACAGATTCAAACTACAGGCGCACACAAAGTGGTAGATGGCAGCCTTGGCCAAATGAGTTCTGGGGCATGACACAATTGTCTTACAAATGCAAATCTACCCCTTTTCTCCTGCACGTGAGGGGGATTAAGCATGCAACAAGTGTGCATTCAAAATTGTGTGCACAAACACAGCTCTTGCCCTTTGAAATCCTAGCCCTGAAAGCCTCTAGTTTCTGCTGTAATGCTTAGAACCTTGGTTTCAGAGGCACAGAAGGAGAAGAAAGTGTGGTTCCCAGGTGATTTCTACTTGACAGAAAATAGCCCACAGACTAAAAAAAGCTTGGATTTCGGGTTTGGACCCCATTGTTCAAAGGCTGAAGGAAGATGGCATGACTCTGGAGTCATGACTGTCTTAGCCTGAGAGCTGCCTGCAGCCATTTGCAGGTACATGAAATCTCTGGATCAGAGGGGAAGTGTAGCATATACGCAAGATGAAACTCCAGGCTGTGCATTTGGGACCACATTAAAAGTCTGCTGAACTTAATGGAAACCTGGGCTTCAGAGACCATATGATGTCACGAACACGATGCAATGAACACGAGTCAGCCCTACAAGCAGAGGTTTTGGCTGTCTCCAGGGCTCAGTGCTGAGCTGCCTACTGTCTCAACCCACACTCTCAGGATTGCCTTGTGGGTGATATATGGTGTGAAATAAAGACACTGCAATTTTTGTAAGTATATTTAATTCCTGCAGAATTACAATGACATCATGGTATTTATGATCTTGTATTTTCACAGGTGTCACTTCATCATCTCTTAGTCTGAACAGTTGCTTCATTACATTTAAATGGGATGGGGTGGAGGGGAAGTGCTGGTTTGGAGCTGGGACCTACTGGGACCTGTCATGTTGTATTAGAAAAGTAACCAAATACAAACCTTTTTTCAGCCATGTATCAGAGGAAAATAACCGCATGATTTCACTTTAAGGGTATATGCTGGTCCCAAGATACTTCTTAATTTCAGAGGAAGATTTCCTAAATAATTGGCCAAAATGCAAAGGGGAGACCTACATAATTGGTAACCTAAAGAGCTAGTGCAGAGCTATTTCCTCTTTTCTCTCTTGATGGGCAACTTTTAGCAGAAACTCTACTGACAGACAACTTGTAGCAAACAGAAACACTGACCATGACCTAAGGAGTGGAGGTCTCAGCAACAATGACAGAAGGGGAAGCTCTTCTGGAAGAAAGCAAGATGAAATTTTCTCTTATTTCTGCAAATGAATTATACGTTCTCACAAAGGAAATATTTTTTCTACTCTAATTTTCTGCTGTGGGAGCAAATTGAATCATAGGGATCATTTTACTGGCACTCTGCATGTCCCTTAAGTTGGACTTCAAATACTTCACAACAGAGTAATAAAATACATAAGCCAAGAATAGAAGAGGAAATATGACAATAGAGACATGTCTCCTGTTATCTAGAAGACTTTCAGAATTTTTTTTTGTCAGGTACTGTACAGGGATCCATGTAGTGTTAGTATTACCATGATTGCTAAACATAAGTCTAAGTAATTTCAGCTAGAGTTCCTCTGACTTTCGTTTCTGAACACTGGCGAGTCATTGTGATTTTATTTCAAACCAGACCTGTGTGTCAGAGAAGTGACTGGCCTAACTCCCAGCTCACATGTGCCTTTGCCCTCGTTTTATCTCAAACTTCACTGTAACTGTCAATATCCTCAGAAAAGGTAGAATAAAAATGTGTAAAATGTTTCCTTCTGATTTTCAGGTGGTATAAGATACCATATCTGCTATAAAATACAATGAAGTGTGTCCATTCTTTTTCTTCCCTAACCCAAATCCCATGAACTGAGAGAGGGAGGACACAGTTATTCTAGTTGACACTTTCCCAAATATACTAAATTTACTTCAAGCAATTGTCTTCTGGGTAAAAAATTCTTTGAGCACTCACACAGCCCAGAGAGAGCACCGACAACTGTCCTGTCATTATGCCAAGCACTTGGAACAGGAGCTATGCTGTGTGTCACATTAAGGAACATTTACAATTGCAAGAGGTTAAAGATGGAAAGGGAGTGTGGATGACAGAGATATCTCTGGAATTTGGCTGACAGATCACAGGGAAGCCTGAGAGGTCTGTAAAAGCTAAGAAAAGCTCCCAAAGTGATGCAGAATATGCTTGCCTACACCTGCTGGATTTTCTGCGTGTCCTAATATATCTGAGATTGAAGGGAATATTTTTCATTAGAGACAGAAAGCAAAGGCATCTCCCCACCATTGCACTGAACAAAGAGGTATGAAACTGCTATGTCTGTGCAGCTGTTAATGAAGTTGTGACTGTGGCCAAACCTGAGTTACTGACCAGGGAATTTTTCAGGTACTGCTATTGATTTTGGGCAGTGTGTCAAGGAGGATGCACAGCTCTTTTCTTGCTATCAGACAGCAGGACTCTCCCTCAGCAGAGAGTCTTCATGAATCTAATCAGCACTAGGATATGGTGGATAAACCTTGCATTACTAAAAGAAGGGATAAAATTAGATGGCAGGAACTAATAATCATTTTTTACAGTGGAAGCTGGTCATCAGTGGAGCCAACAAGGATTTCAGATTTGGAAGAAGAAGTGAAACAGATTTTATCTGATTTAGGAGGTAGAAATAAAATCTGATTAAAAAGAACTACAGAAAGGCCTCATAGAATTAAGCCGTAAAGTAAGAAAATGGCAGATGAAATTCAGTGTAGGTAACTGTAAACTGCATGTCAATGAAAAAAGTTCCAGCTTAATGTATACTTTGAGCAGCTCTGGTGAGATTGTTTCTCTATGGAAATAAGATCTTGGTTTTCACAGAAAAAAACCCTCAACCACTGTTCTATATAGGTTAAAATTATAATTTTTGTGCTTGGAATTATTTGAGAAAATAAAAATAGCATAGTAGAAAATGTCACAACCTTTGTTCTCTAATGTTTTGAGTACAGTGTAGTCTCTTAAGGACATAGGAGAAATGGAGAAGGCAAAGAGAAAAACAACAAGAGTGGTCAAATGCTATTGTTGAAGAAAGAATTAAGCTAGAGATCTATGGGAAAGGCTATCGAGGCTTTTGTTGTTAGCAGTTCCTAATAAGTCAATCAATGCAACAGAAAATAAATAACAAAGGGAAAGAATTCATCATTTCCTCTGTAGCAGGAACCAGGGGACATCAAATGAGATGAGTGCAGAAAACAAAAGACAAATACCTCTGCAGGATGCTCAAGAGAAAGGGCATCAGGACAGTGGGCATATTAGGTGTGCAAGATTTCAAGAAAGACTTGCGCAAATTCAAAGAAGAAAAATCTGATGGGAGGCTAGTGCTTACGAAGGCCCAGGAATTACTGAACTGCTTGTCATTGGATATTAGGAAAGTGGTCAAGAGAAATATGCCTCTTTCTGAAACACCTGGCATCAGACACTGCTGGAGACAGGATGTTAGACAAGGTCAGCCTTTAATTTGGTTTTTTTTCCTAAGTTTTTGGTCACCTTTCTGTTTGCAACATACCACAAACTACCCCTCTGGCACTCCTACGACACAGCTGCAAATGCTTTTCTACTGTCAGCACCACAACCAGAGTGATTCAGATAGCTGCTAGCATGTGAAATCTGCTCTTATCCTCGAGCTTCAGTAGAGTCATTCCTCAAACCAAGCTGGTATGGGGTTAACTTCAGCGTAGCAGACAGTGATTTCACTGGGAGTTGGTTTAAAACTATATATCAGTTTAATAATTTTTCTGAAAAAGGAAAGAAAATTATTATGACTTTGCTGAATGCAGACTATCACATTTATGTATTTTAACTGCAAGAAATCATACCACCAGGCAAACAGAAATATGCACGGTAACTAATAACTCTTCCAAGAATTTTAACCAATACTGTCTCTGTTCCATGTTTCAGACTGAGTTTTTTCTTTCCAATTAGCAAGTGCTGGCAGGCTTCTATATAAACAATAACATACTTATTTTTAAAATTTTTATTTATTTTAGGCAGATAGGCCAAGAATATGTCTCACTTTACGTAACTGGATAGTTCTTACCTAGCAACAGATTGGTTGCTGAATTAGAAGAAATTTTTAATCGCAGGAAAAGTCTTTATCCATAGTAAAACTTGGGAAAAGAAAATGACAAATCTGGATATTAGTAGTCTGGATGAATTAAATAAGTCAGTCTTGCAAACAGATATGATCATATTTCTAGACTGTTTCATTATTCATTTTTGTCAGGGTGTATTTAAATATCTTCTTTTCAATACCAGTGTTAAGCCTTTGAAGAGATTATTATTTTATGCATAGGATCCAAAATTACGGAAAATAACTGTGAAGTAGGGAAATACACTGAAGATAGATTCTGCAACTTTGAAAGAGCAGTTACTGCTCTCCAAAAACTAGACTGCTTTGAGGAGTTAAAACAGAAAAGTCAGGAGTTATAGGCAGTTTGCCCAAGTAAGACATGAGATCCTCCTGTCTGTAGGTGACAAACACTTCATGGAAAGCCAAACTTCCCTCCATTGTCTCATGGGATAAGATGGCTGTACAAGACTGCTCCTCAGCCTCTCTGACCAGGACAAGAAAATAATAATAAATAAAATAAGAAAATAAAGAAAACAAGCCAGGGCCAGAAAAGTTTCCATCCCAGAATAAAGTGTTGAGCCAGAGGACATGTTATAGCCTGTGAACTGCTTAGTGCTTCTTTTTTACGTGATACTTAGGCCTGTCTTTGGGCTTGTGACAGCGGAGCAGTGGAAAGAGGCTGCGTGTTCTTTCAGCCTCTTTTGCATCTCTGCAATCCAATTTCCCCTCATGCCTTCCTAAGAGACGTTTTGAAGTTTTGAAACATTTATTTGGAATCTCAAGCAGACCACTTAAGCTCACAGGCCAGCATGCTGCTGGCAGCATGGGGTCTCTTCATTTCCAGTTCTGGGTTTTCATCACAACATCCTCTGCCAGGAGCAGAGTTCAGACAGCCTCTAGACACTTCTCTGGAGATCTAGTTGAACCTTCCCATGAATGCAAAGTGGCTGCAAGCAGGCCACATATTTGTGAGCCAGAGGAAGAAAGCAGGGATCAGAAATTTAATATCTCATTGTAAAAAGCGAATGCCTGGAACTTCAAGTATACTTCCACTCTGAGGACTACATTACAATAGAGTTGTCTATGTGTCTATATAACCATGGCATTCAAGACTTTTCTCCAGTTTAATCAGGGTATAGCCATGTCCCCTGCAATCTTTTGAGACACAGCCTTTGTTCTTTTAGTTGGAAGATCACAGCATTGTACAAGAACTCATTGAGGTTTTCTGTTCTCCAAATTCATGCCTCAGGCAATCCTTCCAAACTTTTCACTCTCATGGGACAACTTACCATTTCTTAACTGTGAAGATATCTGCCTTGTCCCTGCATGTCCTGGCCGCTAGTCATTGCATTGTTCAGGCTACAGAGCGACAGTGCTGCAGAGACCTGTATTCTGCTTCTGGGGATGTGTAATGAATGCCAGCAGGCAGGTAAGTACTTTCTAGGACTCTCCTGGCTTAGCTGTTATTGTGGGGCAGCAGAGAACCAAGGGTCCTGACACAATATGCGCATGTCATCTAATTTACTCTTATGCTTCATTAAAAGTTACAATAGACAAAATAAATCAACAAAAATAAATCAACATCTATCTATATTCGTTGGGAGCCCTGGAACACAGTCCATTTTCAGTTTAACTCCTGAAGTGTCTCTATCTCTCAACTCTCTCAGGGAGATGAGTTTGGATTTTTATTTCCAGAACACCTACCCACCTTGCACAAGCCTGGACCTGATTATCTGATTACAGAACAATAGGGTCTTTATGATCAGGCCATGCAGATCCCCCAGTCAGAAAGCTAGGTTGTTAGGAAACTTCTCAAGAAGAGTTCTCAAAGGCCATTGTTGGAGTGAGCAGATCTGCTGAGACTTATAAGCTTTGAGTCCCTTGCCTTGTGATTCTGTCCATCTGTGGCCGGGGTGTCCAGGTTTTCTGGTCCACTCTTGCTGGAACAGCACAGGATCAACGCCCTTGTCATACCTGGGGCTATGAATCTGAAATAATGCTAGAGGTGCCCATAGTGACTGTGCTTGGGTCATAAGCATGAGCTCTCAACTGGCTCTTTTGTGTGTGTGTGTGCTCTGCAGAGCCACAGGTGTGTCTCCCATCTCTCATATTGGCCTTGCTAAACCAGTCATCAAATAGCTGTCATGCTTATACTCACTTACATACCTGTACAACACAGTGCCATCCCACATGAAGAGTCTTGACCCTTCTTTTTGCTTTTCAGTTTTCTCTTTCACCCTGTCTCTTGCACTGTTTCAGATCTGAGCCCTGTCTTGTCTTCCCAACCTCCCTTCTTTGCCACTTAAAGCCTGTGGCACACTGTATTTCAGGTGGAGAGGAGCTGATGGCCTTGGGTATACAACTAGGTTGTGCAAAATAATTGCAGCCTCCTCAATCAATTTCAAACATGTTATGACTGGTTCTTTTTATCTGATTGTTTCTGCAGGGTTGGAAAAGCCAAAGATATGAGCTCAACATCTGTTGCTCCTTGCTATTATTTTAAAAAATTATTATCATTTTATTGGCTAGTGCAGTGAGAGACTGCAGAAGTGCCTGCTTGGTTTGACCAAAATTCTCAAACAGATGTTTTCCAGTTGTAAGAGGATCTGACCTTTACACAAATCAAGAACTTTTTTATGTTGTGCTCAAGCACTGGAAATAACAGCATAGTTTAGTGATGGTTTTCATAACTTAAAAGGTAAATCTCTGGCTGAGATGAATAGTAGTTGTATTTGTACTTGTATTGTTTAAATGAAAATGCAGGTCTGATGAGTGTTCTTCATCCATTTGCCTTGTAGCATAGTTCTGAGCATCTTCGAAGTCATAAAATGAGATGTCTCAATTGATCGGAGAAAAGTGGTTAGTAGAACCAGAATACCAGAAACCCACTAACTCGCTAAATAGTTATTATACTGACTTTGTCAGACCAGAAATTGCAGATATTGCATTTCCCCATAAACGGACTTCTCTACTCTGATACTGAGGGATAACATCTGGGACAAGTTTGAAATATCACAAAATGGGTTACGCATATAATTTCTTCCAGAACATTCAGAGAGATAAGCTAGAATAGATGAGGTAAAGGATGAAACCAAGGGTGGCTTTGGTCCTGTGTTTCCCATGCTTTTTGTCTCTTTTGGGAGACTCTGTATGCTAGCACGTTCCTCTGATTATTTTTTCCATTGCACTCAAGTGCACAATTAATTATGGGCAAATTTCCTTCTCTTTCTTCTAGCAAAAGAAAAGTTGTGTTGAAGTTCTGTCTCTGATGATATTTTCTGTATTTATTGAGCATCAGAAGGGAATGACTGGATATTCACTTTCTGCCAGTGAGATCTACTTCCAAGCATCTTCCTCTTGCTTTCTCTTTTCTCAAGGCTGTCCTCCGGCCMCATTATTTTTCCTACCCCTCTCTACTGAGATTGCCTTCTTACTTCCAGATATGAGCCAAAATCTCTCCTGACAATCTTGGAACAATTGCAAAGTACTGGACTGAGATTGTTTCCTTATGACAATGAAATGAAAATGCTACTTACAGTGATACAGATCTGAGCAGCTTATGAACGTGTGACATGTTTTTTAAAACCTTGTGCTTTAAATCTGGATTCCAATGCTTGGGCTTGAGTTTCAAAATACAAATTGCTCGTGTATTAAAGGGAAAATAAAAACAAAAAGTGGTGCTAAGCAATTTTGGCGGTGAAGCCATTATTTTTTCTCATGATAATTTTCTCTTGCTTCTACGTACACAGAACCTTTAGCATTGAATTTTGCTTTGTCTTTTATATAGAGCAAGGCAAAATTCAAAGCACAGCTCAGATACAATTGCAGAAAAAGTTTACAAAGCTGGTGAAATACAAAATTGTAAGGTCTCCAATCAAATGCTCTGAGTAGCTTTCCACGTACAGAGACACTGGTCACAACTTTGCTTTGTAGATTTGCAAACCTGTGACAAATTAAAATTTACTTATGGAGTGCATTGCAAAACCTGAAGCCAGATGTGTTTTGCGTCATTTAGACTTTATTGGGTACATTTAGTTGGAAAGCACATTCCTTTTTTACTCTCTTCATAGGGCAATGTTTGCACACAAAAATTCCTTAAGCAACTCCCAAACTGCCTCTAAAATACTAATTTACTTTGTAGCTGAACACTTGAAAGTTACAAGTATGAGCTTATCAAGCTGTGTGACACAGCTTTTCCATAGATATATTAAGGTGTCTACACTTGGGTTACTCCATGCAGTCACATAAAAAATCTGGTGATAACTAGCTGTTCATAATGGGACAAGCAATGAGAGAATTCACTAGTATGTTGTTTTCTTGTACTTTTTTGTCATGCAGGTATTCATCTGAAAAAAAAAATACAGTAAAAATTGATTTTTGTAATTCAATAGGCTTAATTCCTATCAGCTAAAGAACAGCAATGTATTCTGAAGCTCAGTTAGAAATGTGCACATATAATTTTAAAAGCATAATCCCAAGCATACAGAAGTTAATTCATTGTGTATCATCCTGAATAAATTTTAAATGCACTGATCTTTAGAAAAATATGTGGGAACAGAAACTAAAGTCACAAAAATGTATTTTACAAATTTGAAAATCCACAAAGCAGTTATTTTTGGCTTTTCCATACAGTAGGTAAATACATCATTTTTCAAAATTCAACTCACATCGTGGATGATTTCACTGCAAAACTATGGTTTTATTATATTTCTGAAATTCCTGTAGCCAGAATTAACCAGTGTTTTGTCTGAAGAGCTGCCCTTCTCAGTTTAGAGACATCCCACCAACTACAGTAAGAAACAGACGTTGAATTACTTATATAATTTAAAACATTGCAGCCTATTGTCCCTAGAGAGGAAAGCTGCACACTTATATGCGGAGACCTGACTCAAGGACCTGCTGTTTCCTAGGTTTCATACACCAATAAAATCTAGGGGCTTTTTTTTCAAGCTCATGATAAGCTTGGCTGCTGTACACGTCTTTGAAGGAATAAAGGGATCATAACTGAAGCGTTGTATGAGTCTGTTTCATCCAGCACAACCAAAGCAAGAGATCAGGTTTTGTCTTACCCTTGTGCATTGATCAATACCTTATGCCAACATATTACCCCCTTAACCATCACAGAAGGAGGCAATATTATAGCAAAAAAAACCCAAACAAACCAAAACTCAAGCAAGATCCTTAGTTTCAAAAAATAAACAAACAAACAAATAAAATGAAATAAAATGCTTGACCTTCACACCCTGTCATTTTAGAAGGGAAATGTTTTATTCAGCAACTACTATATATAAAGAAAGCCCTACAAGAAAAGCAAATCTCTGTGCAGCACCTGTGACCATTTTATAAACAACCTTGTTGAGTCCAAATGAGGTGGAATAAATCCAAATGGGGTGGAGTAAAACTAAAAATCTGTTTCACCTACTAATTATGAAATAATTGTGAAAGCATTAAATTAAGTGTTAGAACTCTGTTGTAGGATTTTTTAGGGTATATAGGCTTTGAGAACTCTTTACTTAATTAAGGTTTTATTAAAAAAATATTTGTTAATGGCATTAGTCTATGTAAGTCAGCTGTTTTAAAAAGCTGTTCTCTTTCTGATGAATAGCATGAGGCTGGTAATATATTTCCAAAAGTTCAGTTTATTTATGGGATATTATATTTGTGACAGAACTCTTCTCCTATAAAGTTTTTTTTCTGTTTTATATCAGCCTCTTTTTCCTTATACTGTCTCTTGCTGATAAATTCTCTTGCTTACACGAAGTGAACAGAATTTCAGAGCCAAAACATGATTTCTACTATTTTATATAGAATGATATGTCTCTAAAACATTGATTGCTCTGTTTCTGTCTATACAAAATATACTTAAATAGCTGAATTTTCTCTTCTTCTTTTATGTAGAAGGCAATGCTACAGATAAAATGGTGCTAATTTTTACTTTTCCCCATTATATTGTAATTTTCAGAAGAGTATAAGGACAATGATAAATAATATATCTTTAAAATATTAATTGCACACATATCTTCTAATAAAAAAATTATACATCTTATAAATATTTTTAGTTCTATGCAATTTCTCTAAAACTCTCACACTTTATCTGGTGATCAGAAGGCACCTGATATTCTACTCGGGCACCAAGTCCACTCTTGGGGTCCTGTAACATCTTCATGAACTTTTGAGGACCAAAGCGAGCATTCTCCACTGATGCCATTTAAGTTTTGCCTTTTTTCTTTTATATCTTCTCTGTAGCCTTCAAACATATATTTGTATCTCTGTAGCCTATTGTTTTAGTGGCTAGTTTTCACAATACTTTGCCATGGCCCTTCCCTAAGCAGAAGGACAAAACAAATTGTAGAGCTCCAAGCCCTGTTTTTACAAGGCCCTGTGCTACCTTGGTTCTTCTGGGAGCCAAGGCTGAGAACAACCCTTTGAGATACATTCTCCTGGACAAAGCACAGATAGTGCTGAAGGGGGGCTCCAGAGAAGGGGCTTGACCTGCGGGGGGAGGGAAATGACATCAGCACTTGTCCTCCTAATTGGTGCTTTTTATCAGTTATGTTAATTTCCTAAAGCCTATAAAGTGTACTTGGCCCTGGCAGGTGCAGGGGGGCTTTTGTGGACATTTTTCCATTAAATTTTCCTGAAAGCCTTTAAATAAAGATCCTCTTTTATATTACCTCCTACTAAAATTATCTTGACTTTCATTTCCAGGTTGGGCAAAAGGCAACGCAACCAGACACAAAGAAAGAGATGTATATGTGTCAGCTGATCCTCTTCATTTAGGCTGGAGTCTGGGCTTCACTATTTCCTGTATCATTTAGAAAGTAGATAAAAAACACCAAAAAAAAATAGTAAGATTTCTGCCAAATAATTTTTGGACTAGAAGGGACCACAGTGGAAATGTTTTCCTGAGAGAGTACAGGTGTGTTATACTCAGTATTCTCAGTATTCAGTGTTATACCGAGTATTTCTCTTTGTCTGTAGTCAAGCTGGGGCTCCCTGAGGAAAGAAGGAAGGAAAGCTTATCAGAGGCTTGGTGTGGGTTATCTGGAACAAGTACTCCTTTTGTGTTTCCCTCTCATATTGTAGTGGTCTTCTCTCTCTATGAAGAAAACCCATCACAGGTGTCGTGCTGTCTGGGGTTCTTTTGAAAGGAACAGCACACTGCTTGGCTTACTATGCCTCATGTCATGAACTGCAGGAGGGCCTTCTGGAAAGCAGAAACAATCAGAAAGCAAAACTTATCACTGCTTTATTCAATACAGAAATAAGGAAGTTTCTAGCCAACGTGCAGGTTTGTATCAAACAATCAGATTCGGTTTTTTTGCATAAACATACCAATATACAGATAGAATCTGTCAGTTTTTGTTCTGTATGAATGAGCTCCCTATTGCTTTGCAAATTTTTTCTAGTTTATCTAATAAACAACAAAACACTGTGGAGAAAGGTTAGAGCCTCACAAGGAAAACCTTGTGAGAATTTAATAGTTCTTGGATGGAGGAGTGGAGAAACATATTGGGGTCAGTGGTTGCAGAACTTCCAGGAGACTGAGCTAAGTGCTCTGAAATCCTCCTCAAAAAAAGGAAGAAATGGACTACAGCCACAAAAAGATAATATCCCTTCAATGATTTGCCTTTAAAAATGTTTGCTGCTGGAGTGCATCTTTATAAAGTGGGTACCTGCTTGACAATGTTGCCATGCTCCTGCTCTATATGCTTCATTGCTTCACTCATTACAAACTGACATTTACAACATAATTATTTTAAATTATTTGGGTTCTTTTATGTCTAAATGTGAACATTTTCAAAAGACATTTTTTCATTAAAATATATAAAGCAAATAAATGCAATATATTTTGGGCATTAGATCAGAAGACTTTAGTTAGGTCTTTTTTTCAATGCCACCTCCTAAGGGAAGTACACATTAAATTGCATAGTTTGCATGGCAAAATAAGCTCAGCTTTTCATCAACAGTGGTTCTCAGAAAAAGCTTATTTTTCTAATGGCACACACAATCTTCTGCTGGATGGACCTCTGAAAGCAATCTTGATGTTTCTCCATTAAATAATTGTGAACACAAGGGATATTCTTCTATTGCCCTTGAAAAAGCTCCCTGAGTGAGCTCCTGAGGAATTTGGGCTGAAGATTGCTTTCAGATTTGTAACAGATTGGTGTGTTTCTGAAGTATGGTATGTGTGTGCCTGCATTGTGTGTATGTGTGTGTGCGCGCGCAAACATAGATACAAAAAATCCTCATGGTCAAACATCAGTCAAATGGAATATAGTCTGTGTTTTGGATTAGACTGGCAAAAAGGAAATTAAATGCTTCAAAGGATTAATAGGACATTCTAAAAATTGGAACATTTTAAAAAGAATAAGAAAAACATGAAGCAAGACAAGAACATGAAAGAGAAAGGCATGTGTGTAAAACCAAACCCACAGATAAGCATCCTGCTTTCAGATTTTCAGTAAACTTTCAGTGACTGGCAAACTTGGTCTTGACTGGCTACCAAATATGACCATTTTAAGACATACATGACTTTATGGCCCATGAAACCTCAGATGAATTGTTTAACGCTTTTCTCAAGTTCCCCCTTTCTCCTTCCAGTGCTAGCCTTAATATGTTTTTTATATATGTACATTTTTCTCCTACACAGTCCTAATTTTCATAATACAGGAATTTGATTTAAAGCCCACAGCTATGTTAGGGAAGAGCTAGAAGCTGCAGCTTCTGGGAAAGGAGAGTAGGAGTACTGTGGCCCCCAGGAAGAAGCAGGGTCAGTTTGTTTTTTCTCAGCTGCTACAGAGCAGTTTTTGTTTTGTTAGCAAGGAGATGATATATCTGACCTTCCCCCCTCCTTTCTTTTAAATGGTGGTGATGGTGATCTGGATTTCTTTAAGATCTCTAAAGGATCTTCAGGAGATCATGTATCCTTAAAAGTGACTCCAAAAGTTACTCTAGAACCTCTGAAATGGCATATTTCAGCAAGTACAGACAAGACTGAGTATGCTCTTAATAAGCAGCAGGTAGCTGATAAGAAAGTTAAGTCTTTGCTCTTAAACTGGTTTTACACTTGCCAAAGTAAAGTCCTGGCCTGCCAGAAAATGCTCAAAAGACAAAGACTGCTGTGTCCTAGAGACTTTGAAACAAGACCCTGAATTTTTTCTTTTTTTCCTTTTTGTTTTTTTGGGGGGGGGTGTGGGTGGGAATACGGTTTTCAGACCTTTTTTCTTACCTACTAGCACTCCTTTGAGAATAGTGTATGATTTTAGCTTATGCTTCTGCTAAACAGCCCTCAGTGGTCCAATTTATAAAGTAGGCCTGGAGAGGCCTTTAAGTCAAATCCCATCATGATTAACTGGAGCAACTCTTGACTTTCATCTAAACAGCCATATCTTTTGAATGAGTTCCAAACATCTTCCCAAAATGGCTACATAGAGTATACTTCAGACTCTTTAAAACATTACTGCACACAGGTTCATGTTATTGTTCTTAGTTTAGTATGTTTTTCATACCTTTTGATAGCTGGTTAAACTATTTTTCTTGGAAGCTAGTTATCTAGGAAACATTTCTTTTATGTGAGTGGTTCGTTCTAAAAGAGAATCTATATGTTTGTAAACATAATACTTCTCGTATTTTTTCTGGGTGACTTAATAAAAATTAGCCTTGAAGTTACTGATACATTGTTTATATCAACTATTATGTTTGTTTTCTATTCATGGTTTTTAAAACACCTTTTTTTTATGGTTTTTGCAATTTTATTTTCTCAATCTTGAAAATAACTGAAACAGATCATGGCAATGTACTAACAGCTACTTGCCTTTCTTGAAGGCAGAAATAGCTCCAGCTCCTCCTTCTCAAATAGGAATTTCTGCACTTGCAAATAGCAAGTTATACTAGGGAATAAAATGTTCCAGCTAATTACCCAAGCCATTTCTGATTTTGCATTTCCTTGCTTTAAAGACAATGAGACTGCAACCAAACAACAAAGTTTAGACCCTGTCTGCAGTCATTTTAGAAAGCTATTCAAGCAGTTGAGCTTTTTTTATCTGTTTCTACCGTAAAGAAGGCTTTTTAAAATTTTCTTGGATTTTATGAGGAATTACTCCCTTCATCCAATGTCTTGTGCCCAGGTGTGGTAAACGAACTCTTGAATACTGAGTTTTTCTATCACAGGTAGACCTTTTCTCCACCTTTGGTGTGCATTGTGCTACCACCACACTTTCCTTGTCACTGAGTCGGTGATGTCAGCAGCAGCTGTGCCAGATGACTGCGACTATAGGGTACATTTTTACTACATGAAGCAGATGCTCTTCTTTATTTAACATTGATTAAAAATCAATCTGTTTTCTAAGTCTTCCCATCTGCAAAACACATAGGGTCAGGAAGTGCGGCTGGGATTTTGATTAAGTACATGTTTTCCTCTCCTCTTCTTTTAAAGGTATGAATGAACATGAGGAAAATGACACCAAAACTTCCATGGTGTGTGAAGATTTTAAAACACTCAGCCAACATTTTTCTTTCTTTTTTTCTTCTCCAGCCATAATAGATTATTTCTTACATCTGGGTTTCAGCAGAAACAGGAAGCTGATGAGTCAAATGTCCATAGGGATTGGCCTTATGGATTGTTCAAAGCTCTTGGCAAGAATGAGGTAAATCACCTCAAAGCTCAGCTTTTGAGGTTTGGTGAAGAATGCACTGCTGAAAAGGCTTCAGAGAACTTTGGAGGAAGTCCCCTGGTAGGGAGATGGTCATTGAAATAATTGCTTGATCTGCAGTTACAGTTGCTTGAAGTCCACTCTAACAGCAATTATCAGTCCTTAACCATGTCCATTTTACAGAAAATATCCACCTCCCTCAGTGATTTCATTAATGGCTTGGAAAAATATTGTGGAGAGCATAATTTATCTTCCAAGGTCATCGTAATTTTGAGAGAATTATTCTTATCTTCCTGAAAGGAAGGAGACAGTTTTAAGAGGGAGTGCAATTTCTGTGGTGCTGTATGTGCTGATCTAGCTATTGACAGTATTTGAAGGAATTTTGCTGCATTTTCCTGGGTGAGTGCTAGCCTGGCTGAACGATGGGAAACTGCATGAAATAAACTGGGATTTTGTTACAGGCCCAGGAAAGGTTAAACCTTAAAACCCAGTTGCAAATGCATTTCCCATGGGCAGTTCTCTTACTCCATGCAACCAGTCCTATGGATGTATTACACCATAATTAAAAGTCAATTAAAAACAGCTTTCCCAGAAGTTTACTTGACACTTGCACTGTAAAAACAGGAAATTGAATTGCATAACGAAGAATACTCAGTACAAAAGTTAACACAAACTAACTAATTTGTTAAAAAACTGTCATGAATATAATTGTAGTATTTTACAGTAAAAATCACCTGTTTATGACTCATAGTTAAATTCTGTGTCTAAATAACAGGTAAAATAGTAAGATTAAGCTTAGTTTGAGTAGTTTTATTGGAGAGTCTAGTAAAGGATGTTTTATATGAGCTATTGGAACAAAACCAATATTCAAAAGAAAAAAAAGAAGAGTAGAATAATCCACTTGTGCCATTAGAGATGATCAAAGTTTGGAGATTCATTGTTTTATCCATGTGCTTGATAAAATACACCTTGAAAACATCAAATCCCAGGTCTGATACATGAAGTTCTAGGATCAGCTCATGAAAACAATGAACTATATGGCTTCATCTTTCTTTCCCTTTCTCCAACAAATGTAGAGAAGCTGGAAGTCTGGGTAAATAAGAGTCAGACATATCAATTAATTTAGGAGGAAGCTGTTTGCAATTAAAATATGAAAAATCCCAAATGGTGGATGTTTTTGTGTTTAGTTAAAAACAGAACAAAGGTGGAAACCCTTGGTTCATCTTTCATTTTTTTTAAATTAAATTTGTCTAATCTTTCTTTAAGGTATTTGAGTAATGTCTAATTCTTTAGTATTATTTGAGCTTTTTGGGGTTTTTTTCTCAATGGCATTATAAATTATGTGTAAATACTCCATTTTAAAAACTGCAATATGATGTAAAATTATGAAAATATATTATAAAGTTCAAATAAAAGAACCAAGCATGAAATCAGTGGAGAACCTGTCCACAGACATGTTTTCCCATATGAATGCAACAGATAAAAAATGTAATAAATTCATTCATCTACACCCACTTTAAATATCTGAGCTGATCAGCAGTTTCACTGATGTGCGGCCAGACTTTGAAGTCTATCTTAGCTCTCTGGAATTCGACCAGCCGCTTTCCAGACCATATAATGCATTGCAGATCTTTCCACATTATGTATTCCAGATGGCCGTACTCTTTGTGCATTTTGCCTTTCTTATTTAGGTTACTGGGGTGATTTGGGAATAAAACATGCATGCTACAAAGTGACAACTGACATATCCTTATGCTATCATGCTGCTTAGATACTGATGATGGACTTTAATGAATATTTATGAAGTTTGGGGTTGTTGTTTTTTCTCCCCTCCTTCAATCACTTTTATGCCCCTGGATAATGAGAAACTGAATGTGGCAGATTCTTCATGCATCATACGTAAAGTTTGAGTTTCAGAGGTGCAAGCACCCACAACTTTGCATGAAATTAATCATAGCTGGAAGACTTAGCACCATTTGTAGATCAAGCCACTGGTGAATGCAAGTTTCTCAAAAAGAAAAGCAGCCCATAAATTGAATTAGCTGAGGCCACCAAGCTTACTTTAGGGACTAGATTATCTATACCATTGCAATCTTCTGCCTAAGGTTGGATTCAATCATTCTCACAGGCATCAGCAAGATCTTATCCACTGCCACCCAGAAAATAGCAAATAAGCAGCCAAGTGATATAAGGATCCTGAAAGTATCCGAGAACTGTACGCCTTGGGAGACGTATCTATGTCATTTGCCACTCAGACCTCTAGATGGATCTTCATCTTCCACTTCATATTGTCTGTCTTCCTACACAGATCTGGAACAAAGCCTTGGGTTTCCTAAGGCTACGTTACTCTCATCTCCTTGCCCTCACTTTGCACTTATCTCTAATTCCTTCCTTGAATCTGACAAGTCTGGAGAAGTTGGAATGCATCTGAAAAAATATAACTCCAGAAACCACTACTTGTTCCATGCTTTACTATACTACAGTAAATGGGGAAAAAAAGAGGTGCAGACAGCTATGAAAAGCCTTAAAGGAACACAGATCTGAAACCTACAAACACTTAGGTACGAGCACAGATAAAACTGCTGAATGTTGGCAAAATCAGGGGTTACTAGAAAATAAATGTTGTGGAATACAATCTAAAACATAATGCCACAAGTCTTGCTAAGTAAAGAGATGAAAATTTCATCACTGTGGACAACTTCTGTGCTTTCCACGCAAAGCCTCACATGATAGTCTCTCTGCAAAAAATATTTCTGCTGTAAGAGCTAGATAACTGAAATAGCTTTTTTCATATTGGTAGTCAGTTAGTGCCGTCTGGAAACACAGATGTGGCTGGAAAAAAACTGGTTGTTTTTCTTTTTTCAAGAGGATATTTATTCTTTGCGCCACCTACTATGTCCACCAAAGATTGTATCAGCATTGAAGAAGTACAGTGTGCAAACTTGAAATGGGACACAGGGTGCGAGCAGATTTGTCAGGGATACCAGAACCCATGCTGTTTTCTCTTTTCCATAATTTTAACTGTTTACTTTGAAATATGCCTTCTTCCTTTAAAGATTTTATTACTGTCCCCTATCCTACAAAGAATGATGGCCTTTTCAACTTTAAACTGATGAAAACTGAGCTTCCAAATCATTACATTCCTGGCACAGCAAATGTCATTTAGGTTGTAAAAACAAAAGTAATGGAAAACAAACTCCCCCATACATGACACCACAGTGAAATCTCTGCTTCCCTCTGGCCTGTGGCTATTGCCCAGCCCCAAAAATGACACCGTCTGATATAGCTTATTTGTGACTATAGCCTGATGCTCTTTACTGAGGTGGGAGAAGCACATTACCTCCAAACCTGATTTTCTGTCTCCTGCTGGAGACATGTCCCAGCACTACCTCAGATATCTTGTGGCTGCTCTCTTGGCCTCCTGGTGTTGCTGTGAGAACCAAGTGCCCACTAGGGCTCCAGTTCCAGGAAAATTCTGTGGTAAGGTGCTGGCATCACAAAGGTTATTGGATGTCCCTCAGAAGTAATGAGACTGCTCAACTATTTATCCTATGGCTTTCCCAAGTGTCCAGGCACTCTCCCATACCCTCTGAAAAAGAATACTTTTTCAGCTCTTCATGCCCTCCACTGGTACATACCAGAGGACAGAGATGATACAACTCTATTTGTAGAGGGCTAGAAAGTGAATAACAATCAAATTTCACCCCAGACACTGTCCTTTGTGCACAAATGTTGCACAATTGTTCCCTTAGCTGTTGTATTTGCAAATAAGTTCTGTACTTATTCATGTTCCTTTTGCAGTTCTTTTTATTTTCACTGTATGCACAAGAAGCACTTTAAACCAGGGCAAATTAGGAACTCTCTGAATGTGGTGATAAAAAAACAAAGCCCTTCCCAGTACATTTCAGTGGTTGGTGGGGTTTTTGCCAGCACCTGTGACTGACCAGCTGCTAGCAAGGAAGAAATCCATGAGGCTGAAGAGTGCTTATTCCATCTTCTTTGACAAATCTTTGCACTCAGAATAACAATGTTCTGCTCCCAAAGACCATCTTTTGTTTTCTGTGTTTGCTTACCAAACAGGAAATAAGGCTGTTCTCATAATGTGCCACAAGGTAAACCATCAAACGAAAGTACAACCTCCTAATTTAAAAGAGGAAATTGTTGCATAAATCTCCAAAAAATCTTCTTGCTCCCTTGTTGGGGTTAATGTTAATTTTTTTATTTAATTCAAGAGATGTGGCTCTTCAGCATTGCTCTAAGTTGCAGTTTCTCAGTTTGCTGTTTTGGGAATGAAAGAAAATTCTTCAGTAAATTTTTGTTTTCCCACAAACTCCCTCTTTTCCTTACTATTGTGAGAAAAGGTATTGGGAGGTAGGTACCTAGCTTGGCTCCTACAGCTCTTACGCTGCTCATACTTTGATTTTTAATATCATTATGTCCCAAGGTGTTTCAACACACAATTGCAATTGGAATGGAGATCCTTACATCTGCCCCAAGTTTGTTTTTTCAGCCTAATGCAGCTGCCACTGTCCCATACACAGCTCCTAGCTAAAGTAGAGAAGTGGGTTCACACCACATCCAGGGGTTCACACACATGACATGTAAGCAAAAAAAGAAAAAAAAAAACTAGTACAAATTATTTTAGTTTGATTTGCTTATTTTTGCATTACTACCATCAGAATAGCCAAGTTGAGGATATATTCAGGGCTCTGAGCAATGAGGCACAATGGTTGACAGGGTTATGTCTCTCTCATTGTACAGCTGATTGAGCCAAAAACAGTTAGCTGATCAAATCCATCAGCTCCTGCACCCTCACCTGGCCTGTGAGTGCTGTCTTCAATCCAGGCAAGTGTTACTCTGAAACACAACATAAAGAAAAATTTCTCTGGGTCATGTAAGAAATTTCTGTTGCAAGCAAAACAAATGCAAACTCTCACATCCATCTTGTTGCACTTTCTCTTTAAATAATGCATTTCTTTAGCAGCTGGAGCGACCTTCAGTGACGAAACATCAGCTGCTTTTGGAAGAGTTTTATATATAGTGCTCTGAGTCAGAAAGGATTGAATTCCCCTTCCTTGTGGACATCACTTCCATGTCATTCCACTTATTCCAAGACAATGTAAACTGTGATGGGAAAAGCTACTCTGTTTAAGTTATGTTGACCTTACTGTCAACATAATTCAACTGTCAATTGACCTTGTAGCAATTATCCTTTAGCTGCACTTTATCTATAGCTTTCCAGCCACCTGATGCCAGGAAAGCAAGGCTGGCACAGTATTAAGGACCATTTACCAGTTACTAGGGTATGATTTCAATCCTAGCTAAATATCTTTCAAACTTTCCATGTTATTCCAGTGAAAACAGAATAAGTTACCTGGCAACAAAATCTGATTTTTATATAAAATCTGTGGCAAGGTCTTTGATTTGCTGTTGACAGAGTTTCCAGGATCCCAAAAAGTACATAGAAGTAGGACTTACAACATGCAGCCATTGCACAGAATTGATGAAATTAACCTTTGCACAGTTGCCTTGAAAATACCTGAAGGTCTGCTCCTCTGAACTATTTCCATACAGAAAATCTCAGATGTTGTCCATAATTTTGAAAAATGTATTTTGCAAGGCATCTCTGCTAGAAACAAAATAACACCAAGATTTTACTGTCATTTTTCTCAAACCATAAACTTAAAGACAAGAAGTATTTTATGAAGGGGCTGTACAAGTGTGTGTCCCTTCTGCTATGCATCTATGCCCATCTCACAGACCTTCAGCTCTCCAAACCCTTAGCCCTGCGTTTGACACCAGCAACTGTATAATAGTTCAGCATCTTCTGTGTGTCTCTGGGGTATCTGTAGATCCCTGGTTTTCCATCTAGAAAGCAAGGGAGCTGCACAAGCTGCGCAGGCAGTCTGCGGATGCAGGGCTAGGGATGAGCTATAGACGTGACCTCACGTGTGCATCCACAAGAGATCTGTGAACCTCAGAGTCTCCTCCAGCACTAGCTGCAAACGTGTAGGTAGGTAATAAGAGTTTTCCTAATTCAAGTGTCCTTGCTTGAACACTTGCATTATTACTGATAGGCTTGCTGCTGTTCATTAATGAACAAGCCCATGTGGTCACACTGACATGCCCTCAGGAAGCCACAGCCCTACTGGCTGGACTATCAGAGGTATCCTAATGTGCGTGAGAAGGCCTGTTGCTCCAGACAGTACTGTCTCTAGAAATTCCACTTTGGCATTAGAACACAGGCCTAGTCCAAGGGTAGTGAGCTTTGCTGTGTAAGAGCAGAAGCAATGCCATAAACATGAGGAAGGGAAGAAGGCATAGTGCTAAACATAAACCATACCAGTTATTGCAGACTATGGTGCAGTAATCCAATCTGTTAGGAAAAGGAAAAAGCGGGGGAGGCGGTGGGATAAATGAGTCTGACAAATGCTTATATTCCAGAACTGGAAAATAGGACCTCTAAAATGCATATGGAGATCAGTGATCTGAGATCTGGTCTTAGGTGTATGTCAGTCAGTTCAAGAGTCAGGGATCCAGTGCAAGAGTGAAATTTCTAATCAGTTCTCTACAGTCAAAGACTGTTTTCCAATTATAAACACCTTATTGCCAATGTAAGGATGTCAATCACAACTGGGCATAGTCAAAGCTGTGTGAACAGCAAATTTTGAATGCCACCAAATCTTTTTTCTTTCTGTATAACAGTCCCACTGATGATTTTACTCAAAATTCAAATCCATGTAGGTCAAGAAATGTACACATCTTAGAAAAAGAAGAATTAATATCTTATTTATATATTCTTTTCTGAATCCTGTGTCCAGGATTGAAGGTTGTCAGGCATCTGGAGATGGGAAACATTAGCAAGTTTTATTTTTTATTTTCTTATAGCAGTAAGAGGCTGGAAGGTTGCAATAGCTCTTTCTAAAACCAGGGCAAAATAGTTAAATATTTAATATCAAGGATTAAAAAATAAATTGGCTGAATTCAATGTGTTTTACTATCAGGTGATATGTAGAGGTACAATGACAATGATGACACCATATTAACACAAATGATATCTTTGGGGTATGACCAAACCTATGTCTCCATGGGAGCAGAACAACAATTCTCCTTCAGAGACACTGCATAACAAGAATACTTGTCACAATTTTGAAAAGGGAAATAGTTCCAGGAGAAATTAATAATTTCCACCTATGCCTTAGAAAGATCTAGCCTCTGCTATTGATTTCTGTGTTGTAGCCTGTGTTACAGATTAAATATTTCAAGGATTCTCCTAAATGCTCGTAACCTGTGTACAGCTTCAGGACAATTTTCAAGATGTTTATCCACAAGGAAAGGTCATATTTTGGAGGAGAATTTGTGAGCCCAGACACTTTCGAGCCATTCCTCATCTTCTTTCCTAACATCACTAATGGGCGAGACAGGATATATCCCTGCCTCGTCTTCTTAGTGTTCACATATAGATTACAGATGTTGCACACTAATTTCTCCTATTCTTGTTTGAAGCCTTGTTGGTCCTACCTGCCTTCTCACCGTCCTCTGGTAGCAGCTTGCAGAAGTTCCCTGTGTGCTCTGTAAATGAATACCTTTTCATCTGACATGAGGTGAGCCATGAATGTCATGGAGTGTCCTCTAGCTCTAGCAACGTGCTGAGGATCCTGGACAGGGTCCTCACATCCAAGTTATTCATTATCTTTATGATTTTGTAGATATGTCATATCATACCCCAGCTCGCTTTCTGTGCCAGAGTCACAGCCCTCCTAACCCTTCTGCTAAGACTACTGCTTTGCCAATCTAAGCACTTTGCTTTTCCTTGTGTGTGCTTTCCAAATACATCACACCCCTCTCATGCTTCAGAGACAGGCTCTGCGTGCAGCACTACAAGGTTTTATTAGGTGGCAAAACAATGTCCTCTGCCATTAGGATCCTTCCTGTTGATGCCAAATATAAATATTTTTGGATTTTTTGGGGTAGGTGGGAACTTTTATTGAACTAAAGTAGAGGAGGGACCAAAGTTGCACCCAGAGACTTGAGGGCTTTGGCTTCAGAGAATTAGCAGGGAGAATGTTCAGAAAGGGAGCAGAGAGCTGATGAGAGTCATGGCTGATGTGTCTGAGGACATAAATAAATAGTGGCGCTTGTGTTCAATGAAGTAACAGCTCTGAGAGACAAAAGTCAGTACCAGCTTTTGTTCTGCATCCTGGTAGCCCAAAAGTTGGTAAGAGATTGCTTTGCAGTCTCTTCTGAAGAGGAACAGTGGCCTGGACTAAGGGCTGCTGCTCGATAGCCATGTTTTTCTGTGAATAACATTTATTGGCTTCTGACTGAAATGTTTTAAGGTGAAAATTAGAAAAGAAAAATAAATGCCTCAATCTTTAAACTTGGATTTGGTTTTATTTTCCTTTATCAGTGAGACAACACATGTTTTTCAGCACACCCCTCAGAGAGCTGGCCAGCTGGCTCACTTGCTTAGGGTGAATTTTCAGTGTCTGGAAATGTCCCGATGTATGACTTGCTAGTGGTCAGAGATCAGAGATGGTGTTCATGCTGTGAGATCACTCACAATCAGATTTCCTGGCTCCTTGGAAGAGCCACAGTCACCAATTCTCCATGCCTCCTAGGCATGAAAGCAGAAAACTCCTGAACCACTGAAGTGTACTTTCTGCAAAAGCACATTCTCATTAAAACCATATATCTCATATAACAGCAAAACACTTTTAGCAGAACTACTGAAATGCGGATTACAATAGTATTTCCTCCAGGAATGTCCTTTTTACTTGAATTTTTTCATGAGTCCCAAGAAATCAGTGGGATTCAGTTACAATTTGCGGTGGACCTAATAGTGTTTGTTAAAACTTGTGGTTACGTGAAATGCAGCTCATATTCTCATTTATCTTTCACATATTTTTTAAATCTATTTCTCATCAAAACCCCTCTATTACAGGTGGACTTCAGGAAAGGCAGCTACTAATCTGACATGATTCATATAGTGAAGACCTGACACCTCCAGCCATTCTTTTCAAGTGCTGTTGGCACTAGTTAATATTTTCCACCTTTACTTTAAGTAATTTCCTAGTTTTCTATAGACAAGAAAAACATTTCAATGACACCCACAGCTCCAAACCACTACTTAGCACATAATGAACTAATTTAAAGCAAGCCAATTTGATTCCAATTTTCTGCCATGTGAAACAGATGCTTTTTGCCAGGGCCAAAAGATGTACATAAAGAACAGTAGCATGTGAGCACATTCCTAACTCTGGGTGTAAATCAAACCTACATAGTACTACACTTCAAACAACATTTAGTATAAAGTATGAAAATATATGAAATTACAGACTTAACCACTCTGTGTTTGCCATTTCATTCCAGATCACTCCCCAGATGTAAAATTTTGCTTTTTGTAAAGTTTAGTTTGCTTGTTTGTTTTGATGATGAAAAGAAGATTCAGTAGCTGATTATTTTGTTTGTAGTGAAAGGGTAGTTTTGTACTAAAATATTTGTAACAATCTGATGAAACTATCAATCTCCACAAGACTAGGCTGTTGAAATTTAACTTTTAACATAAACTATTGAGTAAAAGTAGCACCTTTTATTTTACCTCAGTGTATCTTCCTCTGAAGCATCATAAACGGAGGCAATCATGACTACAGCACATAAGGCAACCTGTCTTATTCTTTGGAACCTACAAAAGCTGTTAAATCCTCTGAGCAATATATAGATTAATGTGTTTGCATTTCAAGCTTTTATACACTTTTTATCACCATACAACATCAAAGGCAGGGTTTAGATCTCCTAACAAAGTCAGAATACACAATAGTATCTCTCTAATGCTGCCACGTGTGGCTAACAATAGGACTGTAATAACAAGGTCCTGATTTAAAAGTCAGGGCTCCACGTTGTTAAGTCATGGATTACACAGAACCCTCTCTAACACAACTGCATGCCTTAGCAAAAAGCAAGTGCTAGCTTAGGAGAACATTTGGCACTTTCAAGTCATTGATGACAGACAAGGGTGCTCTCTTTGTTGTGCTTTTGGGAAAGAGATGTATATATCTCTTCAGCTTCTAGGGAAGATCGGGCTGTTTGTATTAACAAAACCTTTGCTAAAAGAGAAAATGTTTTGGTTCCCAGGAGGTAAAAGGAGATAACTGGCTGCTGGACACATTTTGTACAAACAAATACAGCAGAAAAATCTGTTAACAGTTTGAGGATTGTTGTGAAGTGGCCGCCTAAAGTGAAGAGATAGTGGAATTTTCTATATAATGTTTTGGTATTTTTTATTAATCCATTGATAGGTTCACTTGCTTTTTTTTGTCCAATTGTTATCTTTAAGCTGTTCTTGAGTGCAGTCTATAAGTGAATTCAGAGCCAAAAGAGTAGGTAAAGCCATATAGAGCAAAAGTCTGAGGTGGTAGGAGCTGAGCACCCCTGCCATGTTGTGAGGTCATTGAGCCAAAGGGAACGAATAAAGAATCTTCCTAGGGAAAAAAAATATAGGATCTTTAAATATAGTCATATCAAGAATGATCTACAATCATCCTCTGTGGATACAATGTGAACTCCCAACACTTTGATGGACAGAAGTGCAGAAAATCACACATTGACAGGTAACAACCTAATGTACATCAGTGAACGTGACACCTGTGTACCCAGTAAGTGAGCAACTTCTAGAGCACAACATGAGCAGTACTGCAGAGAGGACATCCACCACAGGTGTATTTCAGGAGTTTTGTTTCAGAGTAGCTCTGATCTGGTTTGTGTTACATGTCCATTGGCAATGGGAATACAGTCAGCAGGCTGCTAAGTGATGTTCTCTTCTTTAGTTTAACCATAAGGAAATGTATTTTTTGTGCCCTGAGACCAGTCTGTGAAACTCCATGTGTCGGAGTGATTGGGAAACTTCCTTTAAGGCACTCTCTTAACTAGACCAAACAACTAATATTACCTAGTGGAAGTAGAGAGCAGCTCCTTCTGTGGGCCAGAAGTTCATGCTGTTGCAAATGAGAACTAATGAGAATAATGAGAGCTGATGAGCTGCACATCATTTCAGGAGACTGATGGTCTCCTCACTGCTTTGGTTCCACAACAATATAATTCTAGTGACAGATACTGACAACCCCAGAAATCATTCATCAGCATATGCTTAGTATGTAATGCATATGTTAAATAAAAATAAATGCTATTTAATGTGAATTTCATGTACTCTGATGCAAATTGTTTCCCAAAACAGCTTTGTACTTGTATGGAAGTCCAGGTCAGAGAGGTGATTGAAGAAGGGAAATCAGACACACTTGTTATTTGTGGAACAGGTGTTGAGGGCAGTGATTTCACCACAGTTACCCCTACCTGTGCAGGACCTCAAACTCTTCCAAAGTCTGGAAAACCATTTGGTGTGTAAGAAATGCAGGAAAGGGTGAGGTGTGGAGCTATGGCCAGAATAATCAGCATGGCTGGGACCTGCGGCTAGTCTCCATGTGACTGAACTGTCCATTGGACATGCTCTTTCCATCTCTGTGACCAGCACAAGACACAGCCATCGTTCAGCTGCAGCTCCAGCCAGACCAGCCAAGTAGGTACTGCACATTCCTCAGGGAATGCAGTACCAAGTAGGTACTGCACACTCGAGGAGCTTGCTGAAAACCGGGATGTTTTGGGCTTCTTTCAGCATTCCAAATGAAACAATGAAGGTAATTATTTCTTTGTCTTTTAAAATGATCCTGAATTTGTATCTAATTACAAGAAGCACCTGGAGGGTTTCCCATGGTTGTTTTTTTTGGGTTTTTTTTTTGTCCTTCAAAAGTCTTTCAGCGCAGCACTATTGTTACAATATTTCCCTGAGGGACCAGCCTTGGAATCCCAGCTCTGGCAAGGGTCCCACAGGCTCTAACAAGTGCTCAACTTGAGTCTGTGGTACTGATTGGGCCCTTGATGGACAATTAACTTGGAAAAGGGGAATATATTGTATCTAATGATCTTTTTGCTGAAAAAAATGCTTCTGTTTCTTGAAGCTGTTCCATGTGCATTAAATTCACCTGAGAGACTGTTTGTGTGTCAAACATTTCACCTGATGTTCTTTAAATAATTACAAATGATAATACATGGTATTTTGATATTTTATGTTATTAAAAGTAGGAAAACTCATAAGAAAATGCTTCATTGCATGAAAAGAATTTTGTTTCTGATTCTAATGATTTAAGTTTTCATTTTGCTTAAGCCAAGCAGAAATCTTTTTCAAACACCCACATAACAAGGAATCCCCTCCTTCCCTTTACATTTGTACCCCCTGGACTGAGTAAGATCAGTAAGACTGTCTTTAAAAACCTGCAGGTGTGAATGATTTCATTCTGAGTTCCACCTATTTCCCAACTATCTGACAGCTGATGATGGATTTGTCACCAGCAGCAAATGACAGGACACAAGAATTTCAGCAACTGGTCCAACCAATCATGGGATTACAGACTCATTTAAGTTAGAAAAGACCTCTGAGATCACTGAGTTCAAAAAACAAAGAAGTGGTGCATCAAACTTGATCTGATGACTCATCACTTCTGCAAGTGATTCCTCCACTGAAATAAATTTATTTCTTTTTCACTAGTTCATAGGTTTCAGAAGAGAAAGCTTTTTACTGGAATGTATCTTGTAACACTTTATCTCATCTGATATTAACGGCTAGCATGCCAGAAAATTCAAAAGTTTCTTTTTTTCTTTTAACCTGAAAGGTGCATCCCCAGAAAAGGCTACTGAAATAATCTCTTGTCAATACCTCACAACGTACAGCTCTGTCACACTGTCAAACAGGAAGAGTCTTACATATGAACTAGAGTTACATATGAACTAGAAGTTTAGTTAACAAGTCTGTCAGGAGAGGCATCAGGAAAGAGGGCTATGACCCCTGAATGCTTCCTTCTGTGGCTCCAGCTCACGGGGGACACTTGCCCCAGGGCAGGCTGCTCTGCCTGACACAGGCTGCTGCAGAACCAGCAAGGGTGATGGCACCTGAAGACTCGCTCCTGGCTGGAGCCTGGACAAGGGTGTGAGATGCTGTGAGGCACTTTGAGATCTTACAATGGGACATACAGCCTGCTGCACTTTTTCTTTTGTTGCTCAAACCTAGCCACTCGGCTGGAAAAGTTTTGATGCAACCTCTCCTTTCAAAGATCAGGATTTTTGTTCTATCTCATTGAAAAATAAGACCACAAATAGCATAGCATTGCTTCAGCATACACTAGGGTTCAAAATTTTTCATCTTATTAGTTTGATATTTTGCTAAGGGATGGAAAAACTCAATATTGTTTACCAGTGATTTCATATAATGAACTATACACACCCATTTTTCTTTCTGGAGTCCAGAAAGGAAGAACCAAAGAAAAAATGTTGACTGAAAATATGGGGTTAGATGTTCTGTGTCCAAGAGAATTAAACAGTCTTTAACCCTTTATCATAGATTTTTAGGAATCTGCAACTGCACTAAAAAATGACAAAGACAGCAGACATGGAGGATAAGAAACTGTAGATATCAGAGTTCACAAACACAGATAAATAAAATACCAGTTAAACATTGTGAAAGGCCAAGATGAAATTCCAAGAATATAACTCTGACATTGAAGTATTTCCATCTTGAAAGTAATGGGACATCTTTGCTTCTAACTATATACAAATGCAGGAGTGCAATCTATAAAAAATATTATATGTCAGAGTTAGCATTACATAAATCACTACCATCTCACTTCAGTCAATTTTAAACCACAAAAAACCCCCTAAGTCTATTTTGAAATATAATATCTTGAACTGAGCCAAGCTTATTGCTAATGCATTTATTAATAATCCTGTCTCCCTGCATATTTGGGAACATTCAGAGCCTCAGTGTTCCAGCTGGGTTGCTTCACGTGGACTAGAAATATGTCAGAATGTATAGTCTGTGATTGGATACTAACCTTTCACATGCATGTTTTCATTTGAACCCAGATAAGGATCGCCCTTTTACAGAAACAAAATGGATGTGATTAGGTACTATATATTTCTAATTGCTCACCTTGGCTTAGTATTCACTGGAAGCAACAGAAGTGTCACATTAATTTCTGCAGCTGCCTTTGCAACCTTCTACCTGCTTAGTGTATAACTCTTTGGTGCACTTTTGACTGTCCAGAAACAAAAACAAAAAGTACCCAAAAACAAACAAAAAATTTTAAAAATTGCAGCTGGCAGCACAAACTCAGAATGATTTTGTGTTTTCCAAGTCAGATGTGGCACAGTTCAAACACGCATGTAATACTGAAGTCAGAAAATCTTCTCCCTTACAGGAAAGCTATACACACCTATGTCAAGTGTGTGCTAAATCTGCTGTGAGTCAGATCAGAGTGGCTCTCCTCCATGTGCTTTAGCCTGACAGCACGTACCTGTTCAGTTTCCTAATGAACCCCTCTAGTCAGGGTGTGCGTGTGACACTTGCAGAATGTGGCATGTTATTTTAGATTGTGGACAGATGTGCACACACCTTCCAAGAGGCCTTATCCTTCTCACTTCAGCTCTGGATGCATCAGGAAAATCATTATGATCACTGTTCATTGATTTTCAGGAAAATCAATCATGAGTCTTCACTGTTCCTTGTTGATGTCACCAGAATAAGCAGAAGAAAGAGAAAATTAAGGAAGATGCAAATCTAGGATCTTATTTTATTTACTTGCTGGTGTGCCTCTGGGACAAAATCATCAGAGATGGACAGGAATAAGGTGTCATACCAAGTGTTCTCAAGCCCTTTCTTGGGAAGGAGCGAAGAGATGAGTAGAAAGCCTAGTTCCCTGGCCTCTGGGGATGCTGAAGCCGTGCACTGCAGTACTTGCAGCTGCACTTGCTGCTCTGACTGCCCAGGCAGGCAAATTCCTTACCAGCAGAATAGGAGCACTGTAAGAGCAGCACCTTTCTTGGCTAGAGCCAAGGCATTTCTGGAGCCCACATGTCTTGGGTAGAGCTGACTGGACTGCCTCTTGGGCCCTTTGTCCATGAATGGAAGACATTGCTTTGGCCTGTGCCAGTTAAGCTAGACCTGTGCTGAAGGCACCTTCCCTCTGCCCCCATTTCATAACCAACATTTTGTGACCATCAGCAGGTATGAATCAATGTGATGTGCCACGCTCAAGACAAAATACAAACTTAAAACCAGCCTAACTCAGGAAAGGGCTTCCTGCAATGCTGTAGGATCCGCAGCTCTTCTATGATGTCTTCCTTGTTTTAATGCTACATAGCTCTAATTTTCCTTCGTCTGATTTGAGCTTATTTATAGGTCCAGTCCTGGATTCCATCCCCATTTTGTTTAGCAGCCAAAACTCTTACTTCTGTGGAGGGCTGTTCTGTTTCAGAGAGGACAATATGTTGGACCTTACTGCTTTTACTCCAGTCAAGCATTGTTGATGTTACAAAAGGCTCCCTCAGATCTTTGCTCACGCAACTGGTCTGACACAGGGAATTTTTACTTTTAAACCTTTAGAAAAAACATTCAGCTAATCTTCTGGGCTCTGGTTCAGGAAAGAAACCTCCTAATGTTAAACATATGCCTTGGAATTGTAATTTAAAGCAAGGGATCTGAAATGCATGTTTCTACTAAAGACTGCAACTAAATGTTGCCCTAGATAGGGCTGCATTCTGGATTTGGGCATTAATGAGGATGTCCAGGAACAATGGGTATTTTTAGATATGTATTATCTGTACACCCCCTACCATTTGCAGCAGCTTATGTCCAAACACAAAAGCACACATATAGTGGAAGTTAAGCTGTGCTTATACATCCGGGAAAGCAGTGTTGACTGAAAAGTAGCCAGAGGTATGGCTGCACCTTGCTGTTTGCAGAGAGATTAATAGATTTTGGGCCTTAGTTCTTTTAAGATCTCTAGTGCTCTTTTGGGAGACCGAAGTCCTTTCAACATTCACTGCATTTAAGGACTGCATTCAGCGCTTTGCAGGAGAAGTTCCAGCTACACCATTTTGAAAAATCTCTTGGATACTTGGTGGTGATATGTGACGTTTGTAGCACCATTTTTTACTATTTTTATTCATGCATAGAGCATAGCCACCTCAAGCATATTCTAAAATGGAGGTGAAAATATATATTCTAGGGTTAAGAAAACTTTCCAATTATTTCTTTTTCATATATCCAGCTTTGAAGACAGCTTTAGAACAGATTTTTGGGCTGTGCCTGCAAACAAGTAATGAGGGCAGTGTTTGCTGTGTACTACCTGTAGCAGGGGGCACATATGTTAGAGAGTTGGAGGGGTCAAGTAACTAGCTGGTATCACCTTTCTCAAAGACAGGAGAGGTTTCCCGAGTCCTTTAACTGGAGGAATTTGTCACATGATACCTCCAATGGTCTTCCAAGTGTCAGCTGTAACATAACACTTTTCAACTAAGACAATAAATTGGCTTAAATTTAGCAGGAAAAAGACACCTGGCTCTGTACCAGGTCTGATAAGCAATAAACAAAACATTACCAAAAGGGGGGGAAAAATTAAAAAAATAAAGTCAGAAAATCGTTCACAAATTCCATGCCCCTGCCCCCCTTCTCTATTTAGGGATTTTTTTTTTTTTTTTTTTTTGCCGTTTCCTCATCAGGTGTGCTGATGGAAATCGTGGGTACGAAGCTCGGATAATTGTCCCGGATTCCTGAACTCTCCGTCCTTCAGCGGGGCCAATAATGAACAGAGGAGAGAGGGAGGCCGGGATGTGCCTGCCTGCCTGGAATGCAGCCGGAGCTGAAAGCTGACACCAGCTCGCTGGAAAAGGACTTGCGAGCAAAGGCTGTCTCCAAGACAACAGAGTATTTTCCCTGTGATGCATTTACACGGCGGGGTTAAAGTTCTATGAAAGCAACAGCTGTTGTAAAAACATTGTATTAAATATGCTTAGAACTGTAAAACGCGTGCTCCTCATGTTGCACTTTGCTTGAGACAAATGTGGAAACCTGTGGTATGTCTGAGGGAGAGTTTCTGCTCTCTCAGAGGCTGTTTTATAAATGTCATGCTCCACTTTCAACCTTTTCCTGCTGAGATAGCTTCTTCTTCAGACCATTTTTCTCTAAAGTTGACTTTCAAGTTAAAAGCTAATGACTAAATCATGACTGGATCTACTCCTTTTTCTACCCCTTCAAACTCTGCCTTTTGCTTGAAAACATAGCTTCCACTATATGAGTGCTCTTGTGTTTGGACATAAGCTTTGATGCAAATGAAGCTTGCTTATCCTGGTGCCAACCATACATGTGGCACAGCTATAATTTGCAGTTCAGACTCATCAACATTAATATTTTTCCATCACGAGAGAGCAATCTCCTGCAATGCTCTCCTGTTACTGACTTTGCTAAACTATGGGGAGAAACTTTCCACGTGTAGAACAGATAAAATACTACAGCTTCAAAAATCAGAGGCTGGTAAAACAACTAACTGCTTCAGAGCTATTCTCTCCTCTAATTTGAAATTCTTAGAGGGTCTTCAAACAGTTACATAGCAGGGCTGTAGGACATCAGTTCCTGTCTTTAAATCCCTGCTGTACTTAATAGAAAGTTAGATTTAGGATACTGATATACTATGGCCTGGGTTTATTTATGATTTTCTGTTTCACTGCATTGGGTTCTCCACCCTGGATTATGTCTTTACACTAGAGATTTTGTTTCTTTTTTTCCTGACAAAAAAATAGGCTGGTTTTACTTCTATTCCAGAAGTACTCAAAATAAATAATATGAATATTTAGTGAATTTTCAAGCCTACTGGGTCTGAGCCCATTCAGGCAATGTGAACCTGCCCATCCCTAGTAATAATACTAATAGGAAATTACTCTTCCACCCAAATCAAGTTTCAACATCTGCAGATAGCTTGTCCTAATACACTTGGCAATGACGCCAAGAAA
Organism: Cardinalis cardinalis; assembly: GCA_014549065.1. Classification (NCBI taxonomy): domain Eukaryota; kingdom Metazoa; phylum Chordata; class Aves; order Passeriformes; family Cardinalidae; genus Cardinalis; species Cardinalis cardinalis. Next base: position 258,883 of record JACDOX010000172.1, read on the forward strand.
AGCCTCTCCATCCTTCACCTAGCAGCTGCCATCATCACAACAGAGCAGCTGCAACCGAGATGGCTAAACATTTCTGCAAAGCTGTTTGAGTGTGTTTCAGGAATCCCAGGAAAGAGAGCATGAGAAGAAGGTGTTTGCATATGTGGACTCACAAGTATGCCCAAGAGGGGAGCAGGAAAATATTGCAAATCCCACTCTTCCCCACCTCTTAAAACATATTCAACCAATTAAAATAATCAATGTGAGGATTAATTTTGACCATATGAATGTATGTGTGGGAAAAACTTCCTTTTAAATAGGTTGTGTTTTGGAAAAGAACATTCAAACATATTCCCGAACACGTACATAGGAGACAGAGAGAGATCTCAATATCTGGGCTTGATTTACTTCCATGTGCTTGAAGGTACAAACTTCACATAAATTCTGCATCTGTTGGAACCCAGGAACACAGGAGTTGTGGGCTTTTGCTACTGCCAGAGTCCAAGTGTACAGGATTATACTGTTGTCCCACTTCATGCTAGAGACTGGATCTTCATGTGTTGTTGAATTTCTGTCTGAAAACACAGGACCCATTCATCTTCAGTAGGAAGATCATACCTAAGTTGCTTCAGCAGCAATAATTTTTACTGGTCAGCAGAGAAAAAGTTATCTTACTTGAGAGAGAGTCAAAATGACTGATTTCAGATGAGGCTTTGAATGTTCAGCACCCATTATATATAACTTCTATAGGGACAAAACCCCTGGGGTATTCAAGAAAATCCTCTCAATTATGGAAACTAAACATCCTCATGAGGACAGAGGCTTTCAAAATGCTCTTTCAAGAATTCAGCTAGAGGAATCGGGTGGGTTGAATATCTGTTCAGTACCAGCTGGTGTGTGGGAGCAACCTCTTTGAAGTGGTACAAATGAGAGCCCCTTGTCCACTTTGATTTGTGCTCATTCCAGATTTTGAAAACATTTTCCCAACCACCTCTTCTTGATTCCTCTGTCCCCAGGAAATATGTGGCCACCAGAGAAACATCTTCAAGTTTAATAACCAGAAGACACTGCAATGTCCTCATTACCAGAAGGCTGTAACCAGCAAAGATAATTTTATTTAGTTGAGAACCTTCCAAACATCAGGTTTTTTCCAAATTCATTTTTCAATATTTTCTCGTGACTCCAGAGGTTGAGGGGCAGATCTTTAAACAGAGCCTGTGACTGGCAGTATCTCAATATGCAAGATGGAAGAGGGAATAGCTTCTGTCTCCAGGGGGAGGCAAAGAATAGAAAACAGTTGTAATTAAGGGGTTGAAATAACCCCTGTGCCTAAAACTCTCACTTCTGGGCAGAGCTGTTAGCAATAGCGTTACAAAATTGTTCTTCAGATGAAGGATGTGATTTTTGTTGGCTTTGTTTCTGGTCCCTGCAGAAGTTACCAGGGGATTCACCACAAGCTGACAACATACAGCAGTAAGTGTAGTTTAAAGCTTCGCATCATGTGAGTCTTTTAGTCAGGAGAGTAAGATATGTGGCGTTTGAAAAATACAGCTACAGAGACAACATATGCATTTCATTCAAAGGGAAGATTTTAAACAAGCATATCTATAAAAATAAGTGGCTGATTCCCAACAAAGCTAAAGCCTTAATTCCATGATGAACCCATTATCCCACTCTTGACCAGTACACAATTCTTGGTTCTATATCAGAAAAAGGACATTGTATTTTTCTTAAGCCCCAACCTATATGAAATCCTATTGTTACGGCATTCACCACAACAATAGCCCTTTGGGGCACTCGAAATGCCTGGCTGTCAATTAGGTTACTATAAGGAAGGAACAGGACATTGTTTGCATCACAATGCAGCGTCAATGAAGGTATATACATTAGCCAGATGAATGCATTCTGCCGTGTTTCAGTAAGCCCAGTGCAATCAGCGCTGACAATGAATACCAAGCAGGTCTCTTGCAACAGGCTGCGCAGGTATCAGACTGTGCACTGTATCTGGGTGCCCAGTACAACTCAGTAAGTGGTGTGCTCCACGGATTGTTAATGTTTTGGAGGACTTTGCTTCAGGGGAAAGCTGTAGATGGGAGGAGGGGTTCAAAGATACCTAACAGCCTGGCACTGACCCATTGAAAATAAGGAAGCAGTTTCATACAGCCTCACCATTTGCTTTTGTTATTAGGAAATAAATCAGCCTTTGTTTTTTCTGGACAAAGTGAAGGAATGTCATTATGACTTATAAATTGTGCAGTTACAAAACAATCAAGAAATCTTCCCATTTAAATCTGAATAACTTTAATTGTTGGGAATTTAAACTTTAGTCTATTGAGCGAAACAAATGCTTAAACAGAGCTCTTCATTGAAATTCTGTGTTTGAGCTAAAACCTGCATATAAAAAAAAAACAAAAACAAAACCAACAAACTAACAACTGTGAGGCTGGTAAAAGACTGAACAAATCTTACAGTTGCACCATTTAATGCCTTTTGACTGAAGATGAGATGAAATCACAGCTGACAAAGTGGCAAATTAATGTGGTTAGTAGTGCTTTATTTACACTATTCCAAATGTATTCAGAGAGTTATTTCCATCTCATGCCACTATACAGTTTCCCTAAGTCTGTCTGGAGTCTCAGTCCTGAACATAGTGGTGCACTGGTAGTTAACACAGGAAGACAAAAACACTGAAGTCAAACATATGCAGACTTCCTTGCTTTCCCAGCGAATAGCAGCAAGCATACAGCACTTGCTCCCAAGTTATCAAAGTTTGCCCACAGAATTTGTTATGTCATTGAGATAACCTCTCTGACCTAATGTCAGCTAGGTCAAGCAAAGTCTAGCTGAAGAAATGGTAAAATTTTGGAGAAACACATAGCAGTGTTGTACTGATTTTGTGTATCACTAAAAGCAAATGCTCCACTTACAAAAATGCCCTGTCACTAGGCAGAGGAGCTGGCATTGTTTATCTGGCAATAACAGCTGCAGGCTCAGAAAAGATCTGTGAATAACCCCAGCCCTCTGATAGTTATGATTTTATTGGGGTTTTCATGGTGTAAGAACCTTGCCACTGCTAGAATTTCCCTTTTCCAGTCTTTATCTCTGGCTAAGCTCCACCCCTCATGGATTTTCACACTGTCCCTTCTCAGAGATGACCTCTCTTCCACCTCTGACCTCTTTCAGAGTTTTCACCCTTGCTTTAACAATTGATTTATGATGTGCCTGTGAAAGGGTCAAGCCTACTTTTACGGTTTGCTTAAAATATTTCTTTTTTTGGGTAGATACAGAAGTGGTGCTTAATAAGTGCTAAGTAAATAAACTAAAGATTGGAGACAGCTTCCCTTTTCTGCTAACTACTAGATGTCTCTAAAACTCTTTGTAACAAGTGTTTACCAAGTCTTCAAACAAATTAACTGATAACTGTAATAATTTTGTGCCTAATGAAATGTGTCAAGGGTTTAGGATTTCCAAAAAGAATAATTTCAAATTAAGTTGTCTCACAGATCAGTGAAAAGGCAATGCTAAAGATAATTCAAGGACTTGTATATGTAATGGACAGGAAGTCTATTTTTCTTTCCATTTGACAGATTGATCTTCCACAGAAAAAAAAAGAAAAAAAAAGGCAAAAAGACTACTAGGCACAAACTTTCATTGCCTCCAGCCTCCCTGTGCCAAAACTCCTTTTAACCTCACTTCAGGTGGCGTCAGAACTGCAGGACCAATCAATCACCTCAAAGGCAGATTTTATTCTTCTGTTTCACTTATCCATTATTCTTTACATGCACCGTAATTTATCCTGCAAATTCAGTTGTGGTTTTCTATGTGGTCCTCATCATTCAATGTATCTAAAAATCAAAACTGCATATATTTAGATATTTAAAAATCAATCAGATACTTGTGATGGCATTTGTGAAATCTAAGTGCTGACTAGATGACCATCCTTCTTGCCGCAGATCACATCACACATGAAGCCATTTGAAAATACGAAGAGTGTGTTTTGAAGCTCTCTGTGTCAAGTTGAAGAGTGCATCGACATTTTCTCTATAAACTTTCTCTACAAATGTGTCTCTGCAAGCTAACTGGTACCAGGTATATATATATTTTAGCGATGTCACAAAAGACATTCTCTTGGTTTCTTGAATGTACTGGCTTATTTTCCTAGACATTAAAAACCTGATTTACTCTCTTGACAGTTTTAATAGGGAAAGAGACAGTGCTTTATTGCTGAATGTCTTTCATTTTCTTATTTGCATGAAATGCTACCAAAATGAAAAACTACCAAGTTAACACCTAGCATTCTATTTGGTTTGAATAGCAAAGCTCAGACAGGCCAAATGTAGATTATATATCCTCTGTGTAAATAGAAAAAATAATAAAGTGTTACATTGCTTCTGTGGTTCCAAAGCATAGCCATGTGCCAGGAGCTGGAAAGGGGAGACAACAGGTGAAGAGCCTCCAGGCCTCACTCAGTCTTTTTGGCAGAGTGCTCACTGCTAACCACTGGTCCAGAAAGAAAATGCCCGTTTCAGTCTGTTTCGTGCTTGTCCCCTTGCTGAAGCCAGAAAAGAACAGGATGTAGCTTTATTCCTGTCCACCCTATCTAGGAAAAGAACAGAAGGATCAGACAGACAGAACAGAGGGTTTGAAAGAATCATCTCCCAAAGACTGCTGTTAGGACTGGACACTGTCTGCCTTGTCACCATCTACCTGTGTAATCACCAGGCACAACGAGGTCTATTCATTAAAGGCCTCACTCAGGGCTCCTTTGGCATGCTTAATGCTTCCACAGACTTACAAGGATCTTCGGAGTGTTCAAAGAATAAAAGACTGGACACTATTTATAGTTTTGCTGATGCTGGGAGGGTGGCTGTAATCCTAAATTCCTTTCTCAGCCTATGCTCAGCCTTGAGCTGAATGAATAGCAAAAATAAATAAATAATAACCATGAAAAAATGACCCAATGAAAGCACTGCCTTTGTTTCTGTTCTGAACGTGGAGCGGTGCCACTTGTTACATGCTGGTGTTCAGAAACCAGCTTTTGATCTTGAAAGCTTTCTGCTTGTTTTAGTCCTTTTACATTAATCACCTCTTAATTTCATTTATAGGATGCAAATTACTCTTACTCCTCTAGCTCAGATCATTTAAACTAGCAGATCAGTGAACTGATAGGCCATCAAGTAAAAGAGTTGGGAAAAAAAGTAAAAAAAAAAAAAGAAAGCTGAAAATACTTAGAAATCTTGACTACACTTGACAAAAACCAGAAGTGGCCTGTGAACTATCCATTAGCTGAAAAGCTGGTATAGATCAGTGTCACTGCATTGAAGACAATGATGGTTTGTCAGCTGAGAAGCTGGCCAAACAGACAGAAAGAAAATGGTCTTTTCCTGGCAAAGAGTTAAACCAGCTCACTTACTCCCTTCTGAAAACTTCTTTCCATTGCCTTCCATGGGATGCTTTGACTTGGGAATATTTTGAGTGCTGGTGAATAAACACTATAGATACCTTTCTGTGTAACTATGTCAATAATGTAGTGTCAGTATTGTAGACTAACTGCACAGGTTTAATTTTGTCATTGCCCCTCTTTCTATGCTATGGCTGCTTGTCAACAGCGCTTTTAAACAGAGAATTACAAACATATTTATTATTGTACCATATATATTATATACATTACAAACCCCATACTCTGAAATCCTGGGATAAGGACTTGTTGAAAGGATGTCCCTTCCACACCTAGCAGGAGCAGTGGCTGTTTCGTGATCCTTCTGAACTGGGGTTTCTCTCTTTTGAATTCAGCTAAAATGTGTCCTTGACATTGTGTGGAACCTGGTGCCTAACATGAGGAGCAGTGTGTGCACATACCAGGGACACCACCAGCAGCCACCTAGTCTCTATGTCCAATGAATTTGTGATTGTCTAAAAGCTGACTTGATCAAATCGGTTAGGTATCCTGAAGTGGAGAATAAGGAACAAATAGAAAGCAGAGGATTATAACCAAAACAAAGTGGCAATCACAGATATCAATACTGTAATAAGTGTGTATTAATTGCAGCAATGATGACATATACAGTAAGCTTCTGTTGTGCTCATTTGCAGCCTTCTGAAATACTCGTAATGGACTTTGAAACTTTTCATGGAAAGGAGCTGTTTATGCAACCTGCAGACCCTATGGAGGCTGAGGAAGAACAAAGGCTTAGGATGTAAGCAGATCTAGTCTTTAGGGACCATCAGCATCAGAGTAGAGCATTATGAGCAACTCCACACCACCTGTCAGGCAGAGGTCTACAGCTCTGCAGTACAGAGATCACCTGCCCACTTCGACTCCCTGGGCAATCAGTCAGAGCGCCTCAAAGTACTTCCACCACCCGTTCATGGTGGCCTATCCCATTTTTCCTGAAGGGGAGGATGGATTACATTCTAGTTACCTTTCACAGATGGAAAAGCTCCTGTATTGCCTGCCAGACAAGACATTATTTATAACAAAGAGCACCCAAAACCTGCAAAGTCACAGGTTTGTGCTTTGAGCAAAGTAGGCACTTTTCTGCAGCCACTCCACCAAGGATGGAGATACTACTTAGTTTCTGCTCCTCCATCTCCCTTTGGAGGAGATGGTCCCTGTTCTCTAAAAAGCATCTGGCTGTAGTGCGGAAATGTAAGGATCTCATGCTTTACAGAAACACTGTAGGAAACCACAAAAGAGTTAGAATCAGCATCAGGGGTAGCAATTCATCTCTCCCCAGTTCCAGTCATGTCACATCTTGTTGTGCCAAGAGAGGAAGCAGCTGGCCTGAGCCACCACTGCAGAAGCAGCTCTGGACCCCGTGAATCTTGTTTCTTCCTTAGATCTCACTAAGGTAACCAGGGATTAGGCACAGCCACTAGACTGAGAGACACCATCAAGCTCATGGCAAGGGAGCAGTATCCTGAGGAGGGTCTGGAAAAAGGCGAAGATGGCATGGACCTCCAGAGCAAAGTTCTACTGTGCTGCTGGTAACACCACCCTGAGTTGTACTGACTGTGGGGTCATTACACTCTATGCCAAAAAAATCTGCATAGAAGTATCAACTTTCTTCAGGGTTTTTGGTGAAAAAAATACTCCCTCTATATTTTGCTCTTTCCCTATATAGAATTTGATTTCGGATAAAACAAATAGTTTTGCTTTCTAATATGTTGGTTTTGGTTTTTTTATTTTTCCAAAACTGGGACACAGAGAACTCCCCATAGAAATCAACTAGTATTTTGAAGCAAGCTGTGGACTTGGAGACAGCACTGGAGGCTGGAAACAGAAGCTGTAATGGATCTCAGAAACAAAGTTCCCTAGAATTTGGACTAACATAAATATAGAAAAACACTCTTAGTAAGAGAAAGCCCATAGATCCTCTTGCCTCTGTTCTGCCTCCTGCTAGATTTTGCCCGTGAGAAGACCCTGAGATCAAAAACTGTCCCACTGTTAGAACTGAAAGAATACTCCTGTTCGGGGCCCATAATATTATTGTTATAATTCTGATACCACTGGCATTCAATTAATCCATGCTTATTTTAGTGGTGAGTGTATAAGTCAGGTCACGAATTAACATACAAGGTGAAGTTAAATGGTGATTTGGTCTTGAGTCATAAATCTTCCTGCCTTTTTTTTTTTCATAGCTACACTATCATGATAAATGCCTGATCTCTGTGGAGGAAAGAATTTAGTTCTCAATAAGATGATGAGAATGAATTATCAGCTCAGCTATCTCTGCAGTCAGTTCCTACCTGGATATCATTTCACTAAAACATAAGCACGTGTTACGTCATGAATGTCCTGCTGGAATAAATTTTTAGACCGGAATAAAAAGAAGAAGTTTTTAAGTGTGTGTGTGTGTGTAACGTGAATTTCCCCTTAAAACATTCCTATCATGCCGCTTCATATTCATTAATTAGTCTGAGGTTTCCCTCGTGTTTAGTTTACAAAGCCACTTAAACCCACGTACCCATTTAACATATTTATGACCCCAGTTTTCTTTCTTTTCTCTGAGACTGTACCGTAATTGTTCTCTGGACTCAGGAACTGCAGAGTGCCTTCACTGATGAAAGGAGACAACATAAAGAAGGAAATGAATGTGTGAGGGATGAATACCTTCCACAAAACAACTGGGTGCAATTTGGCCCATGGCCCCGGGGGTCACTTTAATAGAGTGGAGCCTCAGTCTCTATTGAGTGTATGGGAGACTATTAACTCTTAACAACTCAGTCTCAGGTTATTTATTTATTGCTTAAATGATTTGTTATTGCTACTTGAATTTAATATACCCTCTGGGAACTGAGATGGCAGCATCATGTTACAGAAAAACTAAAAGTTATTTTAAAACTGTGATTGAATTTTTATGAGCATCATAAAATCTTTCTGAACAAATAACTTACCATTAGTCAGAAACTTCAGCAGGAAATCTGTAAAATTAAGGATTTATTAGAACAGTACTCTATTTGTGTGTTTCTCTGGAAAAGAGAGGGTTAAATGTTTGATGCTTCAAGTATTAATTTTATTATTGAATATAACAATACTTCAATAGCACCTGATGTTTTCAAAAGACCATATAGATACAATATTTACAAAAAAATTCTTTTTTTTTAGCCTGGAAATACAACATGTTCAGGGGCTGAGACTGGTGTACACCTGTTTCGGTATGGATTGTTTTTTCAAAAAACTTCAGGACATTTGCAACGATCAATGACAAATCTCTACATCCATTCTGCTAAGTGGACTAGTGTTTGAGGTACCTTTGCACAGATACTGGTTTTTTTTCTATCCTTGGCCATGTGCTGCTATTGGCTCTGAAAGGGTGTATTCCTACACTTCTGTAAAGCATTCACTTTCCCTTTTGCTTTTCTAATCCTTAAAGTCATTAGGAGAACTTCCAAGTCAAACAGCATTTTTCAGAGGGGAGTGGGGATGGTAGGGAGGGGGAAAAGCAAGGGAAGGAGGACTTAAGGCATCAAAAAAAGCAGGTGCAAAATGAAATGCTCAGAAAATTAAGGGGATAATAATAGTCCTGCAAAAATGAAATTAATAAGTAGGTTTGAAATCAGAAAGAAGAAAGGTCATCTTAAGTATTGCTGTAAGACTGGTCTCTGTACTCAGTTGTTTTTAACAGTAGACCCAAAGGTATTCTCGAGAAAAACTGATAACTGCAGAACTAGAGAGATCTCTAATTTAAAGGTCTTGAAATCCTGTCATGTTCTGACATAAACAACCATTCTATGTTAGATGTTCTCTTCTGGAAATGGAAAGATCAAATCTGAATACAATACAGATGTTCAGATTTTGTGATTGATGCACATAAACCTGTAAAATGACTTAGGTCATACCCTTTCTCATCCTTAATAGAAATCAGATAATCATAATTTCTGATTTTTTTAACATATTGTTATGTATCTGTTACCTGAAGAAAGTCTAGACATGTATAGGTAATACATATATGTAATACATTCACTCTTTGGGTTCTACAAGTTTAGAAAAGATGTAACTTGCTTTCATGATGTTGTTTCAAACATGCCAAATTCTTCTTGATATTAATGGATAATTAAGGAGCAGTAAATTATAAGACACAAAACACTTTCTTGCAGAACTGTTGGCTATCCTAAGTCCTCTTTCTCAATGTCCAGTGAATAGAGTGTAGTAGTTAAAATGGCTTCGTACCCTCAATGAAATCCAGGCAATAATGGAGTTATCTTTCAAACTTCCTCCCAATACTGAGAATTATCAATAATCTAATTGTAGCCTTTGGTAATTTATGCATTGACAAACAATAGTTACAACATTGTGGTGTCCACTTACTTTCTGTTATTCTGAAGTTGGTGCAATCCAATTTTTCAGCAGTCTTAAAGGTTCTTTGCTTCTACTGACACTTGCTGACACTCTGACATGTCATCACGTCTCTTGGCAAGAGATTCCTCTCACCTGATATCACCAAGTCACTGGAGAAACCCTGACAATTCTAAGGAATACAATTCTTGTATCACTTATCTTAGCTATGTTCCTGGAAGTGGAATGAGCCATCTTCCAGATGTAGCTGTACCTTTCTACTGACTATAAAGGCTCATGTATCACTTAGATTAAAGTCTGAGACATCTATATCTGGTAAGATTAATTTCACCTCAGGTGTCTGAAGAGACACACAAAGAACATGAGAACATTCAGTTAATGACACCTGTCCTAAGGCCATCCAGCCTCACACCAGAAATCCAAAGATGGAGCAAGGTTCTCCTGTCTTCCCATCAGTCAGCTTGTGGGCAGTTTTCCTCCTCCCAGAGGTCCCTTTTGATACTTCTCAGCTTCTGATGTGAATGCAAAAGCATCCTCTATGTAATGGGCTCATTCTCTGCAAACACAGCCCTATAGACTACATAGTCCCATGCTCTAAAAAGGATAAGCTTCATGTGAAACCATGGTCTGGGGTCATTTAGCTAATTTTTATCAGAAGGCAGGATACTCACTGCAGTGCAGAGAACTGTAATAAGACAAGGCAAACCAGGCAGAAAATAAAATTTCTTACAGAGGATGAAGTTTTTATTATAATAAATGGATATTTAAACAGCACAAGTCTAAGCAATCTAAAGAATTGGACCTAATGCAGTTTTACTTCCAAATATATTAATTTTTTTTTAAGAGCTGTACTCTGGCTTAACTAACCCTCCAAGGACATCTGGGCCCAGAATTTGAGCGGGTCCAATGCAGTATTAAACATCACAGGAAATTTAGTTGCCCCAGGCTTAACATACCAACTTGAACATAACGCAAAATTTCTATCTAGAAGTGAAAGGTGAAAAGTTCACAGACAGGCAAATCAACCTGTAATCACAAAAACAAATTTTGCCTCCTGTGAGAGTCTTAGACACATGAGCCTTCACTAGAATTGCAGTAAGACTAAAGAACCAGAATTCACTTGGCATTTTCTAGGTCCAAAAATACTTCAAATGAAATGCTTGTAATTTATGTTGAAAGAACACCACGGAGTTTGTAGGAATTCTTTGGGCAGTCTCAGCTGCAGAAGGATGCTTCACTTTTTAAAAAACTCCCCTACACACGCCTTCAATCTTCTCTCTTTCCCCAACATAACCTCAGAGCATGCTCCAGATCAATCAAAAGGCCTCTTACAACCCTCCTACATGTCAGAAACCTACTGGGAAGGATAGTACTTTACTTTTTCAGGCAGCCTCCACAAATATTTTTGGTAACCCAGGAGAATATCTAGACTGCTGCAGCTGCTTTAAATATTGTTGCATGCTGGGTCTGACTGAGGCTTGTTAATGCCAAATGTCTCCTTCTTAACATCTAGAACATTTATTCCATAAAAACTTAAGTGTTTTTAATTACTCTCTATAGAAAATGTACCAACAACTATTAATTAGTAAATCATAAACTTGAAAAACATTGAGTAAAATAGTTTAGATAGACATTTTGACTTTAATGTGGAGAACTTTCAGGTGAGTAGAATGATGACTTAACTATTCAAAAACTATTCCTGTTCAATTTTCAGACTATTTAGGAAAAACATTGCTTAAGTTTTTGCACCACATTCTAACCCCAACACTTATTCCTCTGTGATTTAAATTGCTCTTTGTTCCATGGGATTAAAGTAAAAAAATTATGATATACCAAATGGCTGCTTCATGGTCAGAGCACTTCCTTGGCATATACATCCATAACATCTGTAAATTTTTCAAGTATGACTTTTCTTTTGCAGCAGAATTTATTAGCTGTGGTGTGTGAGTAATTTAGAACATTTCTTAACACCTTAAAATTAGCATTTCATTCTCCTTACCAGCATAAAACTTTCTAGGCTGGGCCATTTCCTTCAGAGCCAGTGCCCTGCATCAGTGCCAGCAGTGTATGGCCTGTGATGATGACAACCAAAGTACCAGAATGGATTTCTGCACCCAGGTGATTAACTTGGAGTACTTTATTTTCTGTCCAGGATTTTATACTGCCTTTCAACTCTGTATAGAGTTAGGCAGTCTGTATGCATTGCTAATGTAATGGCTTTAATTTCCTGCATCTTCAGGGGAAAAAACCCCTACCAGAACCCAAAATACTTCAACTGTCTTTACTACAATTGTACTGGGAAAGAATTAATTTCAGTGTTAAGACTTTATTTTAGCCATAATCTCACCCTATATAAATTCTAATTTTACATCATTAAAATGGAAAAGTACCTGCACATAACTTTCCTACAAACATGAAATGAAACAACTTTTCTGCCACTTAACTTCCCACTTAGGATGCAAGGCACTGACACCCTCCACCTTTCTCTCTGCGCTGTCTTTGGTTGATTCTGAAGATGCCCAAAAACTGAAATAACATCTAAAGTCAGCAAGCATGTTATATGACTTCACCAGTTTGATAAAGCATCTTTCAAACTCTCCCTTTCTCATTTCACATCCTTTCCTGTAGCATTTTATGTCCCACAGCTTGCAGATACTGCTTGAGAAGGAACTGCAGAAATATTTTCAGACGTAGCACTGGAGTGAGTATTTCTCCACAAATATAAGCTGTTATTTGTCATTTCATCAAGAGGTTCAAAAAACTAAACATTATTTTTCTGACACACATGATGCATATGTTTATAATGCATAACCTAAGGAGAACTCTATTTCATGAACAATCTAAATTCCTATTGGGTCAGTGTATGCTGGCTGTGGCTTTACTCTAAACAAACACAGGTTTTGGTCCTGTGTAGGCTTCCTTGGGAAAAATGAAATGCCACAAGGTGAAATGATGGGTACAGTGTCCTCCTGCATTCTGCAACGGAGCACACCATATCAATAACTAACTCTGCCATTTGAAGGGCCAGTAAAATTTCTCCCTTGCCACCTCGGTGCCAGTGTTTGCCAGCAGTGCAGCCCCACTGAAAACTGACACGTCAGGCCAGGGTGGAGAAAAAAATAAAGGCATCACAAGACAGAGAGTAGACTGTCATGCCATGTTCCAAATATTGCTGTAATTAATTGCATAAACACATTATTAAAAAGAAAGGAAAACAAAACAAAAACCAACCAAAAGCCACAACAACAAAAGCAAAACTACAACAAGGCTTTTTCTAGATTTAATGGCTATAAATGGCAGCTGTTATCTGCTCTGTCTGGCCACTCTTCACTTTTGTTTCTGAATGAGAAACAAAAGTGTACATTTGTGTCTTGACAGAAATACAGGTCAAGTACAGTAACAGTCCAAAATTTTGCTATGTCTACACTCAGATAAAAAGCACCATACCACTGCTGGACTGACTGCAGGACGAGACATCATTGAAGAGATTGACAAGGAATAGTCAGATAGTCTCTCCTCCAGTTACTAGCATTTAGAAGGCCACTAGTAGATTCTGGTTTATTTAAATGCATCCCCATACTAAGCCTGAAGCAGCCTGAAGTTTTTAAAAAAATTACAAATACCAACAGCAATGTAGGGATCTAAAAATCAAAAATTTGATTTCTCAGGCCACAAGTAAAGAACATTGTGATACTATTACGCTCTGTATACCTGAGATGTATAAACCATCAAAGAAAATGGTCTAAAGTGATGAAAAAATTGGAACATTCTGCAGAAAAACAGGTATTTTTATTTTCTATTGGTGGGCAAATTAGATTTTTCTCAGCACTGTTAAGCTAACTTCCTTGAGACAGACTTAAATGTTTTTTATAAGACTTTTTTTTTTTTCCTGGAATTCATTTATCTGCCATTATAATGTCTCATAGTGGGTCACAGTTCAGTGAGTAAGAGTGAAAACTGCTTGTAAAAAATACGTAGATTTAGAAATGTGACTGCCAAGTGCTCTGAATGTAACAAGCAGATGGAAAATAGACCTAAAAAAATAGATCACCTACAAAATGGAAATATGGTACAAGCTTCTGTTGCATATCCAGTACAGCTGACTCACAGAAAGGCTTTGTATCAGCAGCAGCATATATTTTTAGAAATTGAAAAAGGACACCTGCATTAGTAGAAATGCATGTCAGAGCCACTGGGGAGCATGCCAGTGTACATACGTAAGGAGGCAGATAGTGCAAACAGACAAACCTGCCCTATGTAAACCAGAGTTCTGGAGGGTACTCTAGACCTGAAAAATATGGGCACACACATCTGGGTACGTCTAGGCAGTCCTTCTAAAGAACTGTTAGATATGTAAAGGAGTTTGCATGCCCTAATTCTGTCTAATTACAGACTCCAGAGAAATAGGCAAAACTTCAAAGCCCTAAAAACTATGGAGTAGTTTATAGTGAGTAGCCACTTTTGGTATTTATCATATTTAACAATTTAAAGATTGTCAGAAGCTGGACTGCTAGCAAAAGTGGAATGAATGGTACTTAAGAGCATTAGGGGATTCTACGATGAGGGTTGCTTAATTAATTCAGATGTTCAGATTACAAATATTAGTTTCACTCTAATCTCAGATCTTCTTTCCATCTATTACTTTATTCCTATCACTGCCTGTAGATTCACAAAGTTTTTGCTTCAGTTTAATCTACTCCTTAATAAGTTCACCAAAAGAACAAAAGCATGTTGCTTCTGCTAGATATGGAAAGCTTTAAGAAAGTGAAAATCACTACTGCATTGCTTTTAATCCTCATATTCCTGGATCTCTTGTCATCTCTGCATGAAAAATATGCCAATGAAGAAATACTGCTGGCCAAGGAAAATGAGTGCATGCAGAGAAGACTGGACAAACAGCTGGAGTAAATCAGATATTATACTAATATCAGACAATGGAAGGATTCTGATTTACATCCTCTGTGAATCCTATACCCAGGCAGTTTTTCTGGGAACATAGTAAGGAAGTGTTTTATCTACACTTCCTTGTAACATGCAGGCCTTTTTTATGATTTCAGAATTGTTTAGGTTTTACTAGTATGAGTTTACAGCTCTTTGTTCCTTGGACTGTGTGAAGAATGGAAGCAGGAGACTTGCTCCCATTTTACTTTTAGCTGGTGAATCAGAGAGGGTGTCTCACATTTCATTAGTGTTTTAGTCCTTAACTCCTCATACTTCTCAGGTTCTTTTCCCCTTTGCACAATGTATGCAGGGACAAGAATGTGTAAGTGCCACCGCCACCCCATTCAGACTTTCACTGAATTGGTGTAATTGGATTTTGCACCTCAATTTGCAAGATACAGTTCTCCTGAAAACCAACCCATTTTGGTAAGCATAAAAATAAAATGAAATAAAAATAATAATAAAGACAGGGCAGGCATTCATAAGGTACCAGGTCTCCACAGTCTTCAGCTGAGAGACCCCAGATTTCAATGTACCCTGAAAAGGGTGATTAATTTAAAGTGAGTGGAGTCTGTTGCTTTAAGACAAGCTCATAAATCGTGAAAGATCACCACTTCTTTTCAAAAGGCTCTCCACGGTCTGAGTTTCCCTTCTGGGTCAGTAAAGGCATTGAAGTTTTAATGGCATGCCATGGCAGATTACACGATACAGCTGTCCCGGCACCGTGAAAATTAAGTTATGCCCCGTGTCAGCAAGGTTTTTTTTCCCCTTTTCTTTCCCTACCCTCCCCCCTTCACTCTCCCTCTTTCTTTCTCTTTCCCTGTCCCCTTCCTCATTCTCCTTTTTGCTGGGAAGTGCGCATCCAGGGAGGAGGTGGGAGCCCTGCAGGAGCTGCTGCCACGGCCGGCTGTTGAGCCCCAGCTATTGAGACTGAGTAAATGGAGCTGATGGGTGAAGAAGAGCCATCAAAATGGAGGGTTTTGTTCCTCCTCCTCTCCCCAGGGCCCAGTGGCAAAGGCAGCCCTCCTTGCTCACTCAGGCGCAAGCACCTACTCTGCCTTCCCAGTGCTATTCCGCTATTCCCTCCACTCTCACCCAGGGAATCCATCCATGCTGCAGCTCTGGCACCAGCAGAGCCCTGTGCTGCACGCTCTGCCACAGGAGGAGGATTGTGCTCCTTGCTGGTGATGCCTCTTTCCCACAGGACAGGGCCTCCTGCACTAGGGCACACTGCCTGCACAAGCACGCCCGGGAACAGGCACAGCATCTTGCTGAAAAAGCAATAGCAGTCCCTGCTGTCCCCTGGCCCCTATCCTCACTCTGTAAAGAACGAGAGAGTAAAGAGCTTATTAAAGCATGAGAAATTAATCACATTAGTGTTTAGTCTGCCAGAGCAGGGATGTATGAGGAGAAGAAAGAGATGAGGAAGCAGAAATGAAAGAATAATTTGCAAACCTAACAACCAATATTCTGTGTCAGTCATTTCCAATCTCCTTTTGATTTTTAATTCCTTGGAAACTTCAGACTCTGAAGATTAATTTAAACACATTGATATTGGGCTTGGTGGTCTGATTTCCTTATGGGATGTCCTGAGGATGCTTACAGCCACAGAGTACAGATGGCCAGCAGCTGAAAATTATTGTTCCATATAATATCTCTAATACCTCAAGACACTGAGTTATACAGAAGATAGTCCCTATGTATCTTCAGTCAAGTCAAAGTTGTTTAGTAAATCTTTGTTTGGAAAATGAGTAAGCTAATAAAGACTTCAAGTAGAAATTCCCCATTCTTATATGAAGCCAATATGTTGACTTGTTTACATCTTTCAGTCCATAAAAATGGGTATATAGATTTACTTTACATATACACAATATTGTCAATTTGAAATGCCTGCATCACACCATGTGCAATAACTCATCCAAAAGTTTCTAGCTTTAGACTTGCACAATTTGCAGCTAGCCTTCTATTCTAACCTAGGACAATGACTTCAATGGGATTATTTGTGCCAGGGCTCCCTAAAGCAGGGATGCTTTGATTAAGCTCTTTACTTTTTCCACTGTTCCTGTGCATATTGATTGCAGAGGATGAGGTCTGACTACCTGCATATTCAGCCACCTCTAGTTTATGAATGTTTGGTTAAATATTAAGGTATTCTACACTGGAATTAATTTTCTAATAGGACTTGGGATTTTTTGCTTGCTCTCCCCAGGTTGTTCCCAGGTACAACCTGCTGTTCACAGCTAGCGCATCACTCAATATGCTATAAAAATGTTTGCCTACACAATCTGAGCTGAGCTTCATCAGACTACCAAAAAGTGTCAAGACTGTGGAAAAAAAGAAATTTTTGCCATTATTACTGAGTGGTTGCTTGCAATGTTTTTCACAGGTGTGACATGAGTTCATGAGAAAAGTAGACTTTTAGCCAAAGGACTCTGGACCAGGAAACATTGTTTAAGAACCTTTAGCAGCTATGGGCTTCCTTCTGTACTCTCTGTAGTTGGCACAAACGATTTGATAAATGAATCTGTAGGGTACCATTAGGTGGGGCTGGGGGCAGAATAAAGTTCTTGCAGTTTACCTTCTACATAGATGATGTACAGACATTAAACAAAAGCGACCATCACAGCACTGCAATAATTCTGCTTGGGTAGTAGCAGAGACAATGACATCAGAGACCAACTCATCCCACAGACTTACCATTTCACTTGTTTACTTGCATGCCTCAGTTTCTTTACACACATCAGTATCTGGAGGGGAGCTGGCCACTATTCCTATTTGGGTTGCTGCTATTCACAACAAGTAAATCTTTCCCATGTTTTTTGTGATGAGTTCAGGCCTTTATTGAGTGAGGAGAGCTCTGAGCTGCCCAAGAGCTGTTTTGTTGGCAGGGGGTTAAGGAGAATCGTCTGTCACATCAATTATCTGCCCTTGAGCTCTTAGAAAGAAGGTGCCTAGAGACTGGCCACTTCTCTTGCTTGTACATCCACGCACATGGACACCAAAACAGCTCACACTTTGATTGGAAGTTGCTCTCCCCCTCTCTCAGCAGTGCTGCAATCCATGTTAAATCAGCTCATTCCTCCTTCTCAGTAAAACTAGACAAGCCCCTGCTTTGAATACACTGGACCACACAAGGGAGAGGGGAAAAATATCTTTCCCTCAACCCTTTCTCTCCTTCATCATTTGGAAGCTTGTGTTCTAATAACAAATGGTGATTAAAAAAAAAAAAAAAAAGACAAGCCTTCCCTTCTTCCCTTTTTGGAGCGACAGCTCTGAGCCTTGGTCAGGGGAGCCCATGAATTGGACTTGCAAAGGGCCCGGGAGGGGTCCCTATAAATCTTCCCCACACAGAGGTGGCTGTCTGTCTACTTCTGGGCTGCTGCTCATTGTGACTAAAGTTTAACTGCTTTACTTTCATTCGGGAGGAGGCAGGGGGGCAAGTAGCATAAACCTGAGGTTTATGGATATTGCCTTATTTCCTTGTCATTTTCAAAAGACATTTGTGTGCTTCTTTATTGTTCCCTTAGAAAACTGACAATCACAAAGTTTTTCAACTTATGTTATCACCCAATTTTCTTTATTTCTCTGTTTTTATCTTGCTACCTGTGGAATGGAAACTACATTAAGTAATCTGACATTTGTGAGAATGTGAACAGTCACTTCCTTTGGCTGCTTCTTGTGGAAAGACTAAAACAACCAGTACAAAAATTAAGAAAAAATAAATATAAAAGTGATAATGAAAAAATCCTGTGTGGCTGTGTGTACAATTACATACATGCTTACACATAGATACACAGACACAGAAACAGACACACACTTGATATCTTGGAGAAATGCCAGCTGTAATTGCCACAAACTAAACATGGCTTTGTTTTCTCACTGATGCTTTTACCCATCATATTCTGCCTTTCTGCTCATGACTAATTTCTCAATCCCATTTCATGGGTCACAGAGCAATACAGCAACTTATTTAATAGCAGTATATACATACTTTTTGGATACAGTTCAAAATTATGTCACCATTTCAGATATCCCCAAAATTACAATAACATACAGTATTAGTAAACATTATCAATGCATGTGAATTCTTGTCAGTGTAAGAATGCATCAGTCAGCTGAAAAATGTAATTTTTTTGCCACAAATTATCCTCTCGTGTAATTTGAATCTGAAAGCATACCAATTTCTGATACTGAAAATTATAATCAGGATAATGGAATTTTTATTTTCAGATTTCATGTACAGCAAATAATTCATGGTCTTTCCACATTTGTCTTAAGGAGAAAATTGTCTAAAGACTAAATCCAAGCCTAAGGAAAGTGAAGCAAAGATATTTTGAAATAGAAGTCTCACTCCATCCATTTACAAATCATGTTTCAGGTAGACAGTGAATTGCTTCATTTAGAGTTCCTATGAATTTTAACCAGTTTTCAAAATAATTTGATTGAATAGGAAAAATTAGATTTGCAAAATAAAGACAGAGCTGACTATGATGGGGATGTCCACGTTTCATTATATTAGAAAGAATAGGGGACAAAGGTGTTTTTCCCTTCCTAGACATTGGTTTGTTTGCAGTACTGCTTGGGAGCAAAACATGTAAAGTTCGGCAGCTTGTTTGCTCCCTGCATGTGTGTTCATGGGTGGGTGAGGGGAGTTTGAGAATTCCTAATCCTGCAGCTCTCAGGACCTGGAGAGTTGTACCCCATCTGGGGTAAATGGATTAAAAATCTTTTCTCATTTCAAAGGTTTGATCTCAACAAGGGTTTGATGTGATGAAATCAAAGTGGCAGCTTGGATTTGAAAACTATTTGGATTTGAGCTTCCTGAAGTCTAGATCTGAGGGAATGGCTGCAGTGGATATGAATGTATGGTAACAGCACTAATGCCTGTATAAAGAAGAAAGTTATCTGTGAGGAAATAATAAAAAAAAAATCCCATTTCTAAAATAGTACGTACTCCAGTGAAAATAACCTTATAGTAAAATAACTTCTGTCAACTAATGATAAGTGGCTCTTGTGCTTTGCTTTTAACTCATTCCCTTACTGACAACAATAGAAGATTTTGTCTTAACAGAGGTGAAGCTAAATAACAATAGCTACAAAAATTATGTATTATGTGGTAATTAATACTATTACTTTGTTGTCCTAGACACTTCCCAAGTGTTAAATGACCCCAAAGACATGAGAGCACTTCATTGACCTATCTGAGGGACGAAGGGTAGGCTCCACCTGATTTTGAAAAATCTTCCCTCTTTCTGATCTTCCAATCCTCACCTGCACACTGGGGACAATAGCAGCATACCTATTTCACAAAGTCTTTCTGAGGGAAGTGCACTACAATGCTTCAAGGCATTCACACTCTTTGCAGTGAGGCCTGCCGGTAGTTCCCACATTTTTTAAATCAAATACAAATAAATTTTTCCATAAAAGCAAATACTAATCTTGGCCCCAGGTGAAGTTTTACATGCAGTTAGAAACACAAGCTTAAAAAGCATGTTAATAAACTAAGTTATACACTTATAAGAAAGTCTACACAAAGAAAATTGCATACAACCCCTTATAAGCTAGGTACTCAGAAGGAAAAACATGCTGAAAGTACAAAGGGACAAAATAATTCAGCCCTGAAAGGTTACAGTCAAGACAAATGTGGCAATCAATGCTGCCTCTTTAGTAATCACCATACACTGCTTATGAGGGATATATTATCCATGCAACCTGTTACACTGACTAAAACTGACTACAGTTTTCAAATTACACAAGGTTGTAACATTTATGCAAAAGAAATTATGCTCCTTTTTTGTTACATGGAAAGGTATGCATCCTCAGATTCTCCCTTCTCATAGATACTTTCTGTTAAAATTTGACAACACCCTCATGCAGGATGAAGACTTGATTAGAAGATATCTCTGAGGCATGAAAGAAATTTATATAGGTTTATAATGTAAGACTATAAAAACTTACCAGAAAAGCTCACTGCATATGAGAATGAAATACCTCAATAGCTCTTCCCTGATGGCACCTGGAGTCATCTACCAAAAAAAAGACTGAAACTCACCTTTCCAAGCAACAGGCCATTCTCAAAAACTGGTGCCAGCTTGTGGAACCATGAACCACATATGTAAGTTTAAAAGTTTATTGGAAAACCCAGCATCTTTCATTCTAACTGTTTCATTCTAAAAGATTTTTTCATTCTAACAGATTCATTCTGACCTTTTATGGCTAAGATAATCATACAGCATAAAATATGTATATGATGTTTATACATACAAGAAGAGAATCAAAAAAGGAAGGATGTCTTCTGCTAAGTTCTCCAAAAGACAAAGACAGAAAACTACAGACAAGGGATGTAACTCTTACTTACACTCAGCCTGTTGAGTAGGCATATTTATTGAGATGGCTAACATCTAGATTGTGTTTTAAATATGTCAACTATTAAACTTGACTTACAAAGAAAAAAGAAAAGCAAACAATAAAAAAATAGTGCACTATGTGCATCTAAATTCAGTAACAGAACCTGGGCAAGGTAAGATGGCAAATGACAGAGAAATATGCTGTGGCATTAATAATGTATTTAAATTTACAGTTCTGATTTCAGCTGTTTCTCCTCGTGTGAACACTTATTTTGGACAACTCTTGAGTTTTCCAGAGTGCCTCAGAATAATCTAGTCCTGTCCTCTAAGACTCGCTGTCCTGGGTTTGACTGGAAGGGAGCTAATTTTCCTCATAGTATCTCATATGGTGCTGGGTTTTGGAATTCTGGCCAAAACAGTTTTGAAAACACACTGTTCAAGATGGTTCTGCCAATACTTCCTCTGTTTCTCAAACTGCCCCTCTATTGAAGTAATCTGGGGGTAGACAGGAGACTGTAAGGTGACACAGCTGAACAGCTGACCCCAGCTGACCAGGGGTATATTCCATGGCACAAGGTGTCATGCTCAGCAATAAAAACTGAATAAAAGGGAGTGACACTCATGGTTATGGTGCTTGTCTTTTCAAATTTATATGATGCAAGATGAAGGCCAGCTGTTCTGGAGGTGGTTGAATGCCTGTCTGCTGACAGGAATTAAGAAAGGAAGTCCTCCTTTTGCTTTACCTATTGAACTGCTAACTTGTCCTTATCTCAAACCATGAGTTCTCTCACTTTTGCCCTCTGATTCTCCTCCTCATGACCTGGTGGCGAGCGAGCAATGGGCTGTTTGCAGCTGAGTGCTTACAGGGTTAAGCCACAACACTAGACCAGACCAGACCAGAAACATCTTGTCAGATGTTCTTACAAGTTGTCACTGAGTGAAAATTTACTCCTGAGTAGATATCCATTTAATTCTAACTACAGGAGATAACTTATTCCTTTCTTCCTTGAAACAATGTTTTAATGTTGCTGAAAATTCTTACTACTTCAACTCACTAGTCCTCTTCTCTTCCTTTCCTTATCCTTTTTACTCTTTTCCGTGCCCTGCCTTGGCCCTTGCCCTCTTCTCTTCACCATTTTCACAATGAGTTTGTCTTGGTTTTGTTTCTAAAGTTTCATCAACTCTTTATAACATTTTAGGAATAATTGCTAAAGGTTCTCCCTGAAATAGCTTCATCCAACTTGGTTAAATTTTAAGAGGATTAATCTGCAGCCATATAAAAATCTAATTGATTTAACTACTGTTTCAAACAGTCTTTTCCTATTCTGGCCTGTGTTCTTGTCCTTTATCTAGTGGTACACTAAACAAAATCTCTTTGTATATGACCTTTTAAAGGAGCAATCTGTAATCAAGAAAAATAAAAATGGAAAAATGCTTTTGGGCATTCTTATCATTGCACCTCAAAATCTGTTTAAGACAACTGAAAAAAGAGAATTTTCTTCTTGTGTTTCTAGTAGTTCTGGGGGAAGACAAGGCAGGGTAGTGAATCATCCCAGGTGAAATTGTAATTCATAAGCCACTGAGATCTGGCGTTGAGTTGCTAACAGGCAACTGGTGTCAATGAAACTGTGAACATCTGATTTTCTTGAGAATTAAACTCAAGATAATTATTATCTTAATATTGTTTAACACTATTGTCTTTGCTCTCAGTGCTTACTTTGCTGTCCTCATCCCCATTTTGAAAAGCTTTTTCACAATTACAKGTAAAAATGAATATCCTAATTTCAAAAAGCTTTATTCATCAGAAACATTTTATCAGTAGGCTAGATCAGGTGTTCTAGACCTGAGGAATTTGGTATAAAAGGCATTTCTAGTTTCACAGGAAATGCCTTTTGAATATTGTTGCTCTTATGTCATAAGGCGCTACCTTAATAAGGCTAAAAATAACACTAACTTCATGATAATTGGATGAGTTCTGGGAACATCCTGCACACCACAGGACTGCTTTAAACTCTTCTTATGGTGGGCAATCTCAAGGAGAAGAAACGGAAAACACAAGAATTTTTCAGTAGAATGCCAGGGTACTGTAACACTCAGAGGAAAAAAAGCCACAAAATGCAAGTTTTTGTATTTAAGTAGGAAGATCAGGAGTCTAAAAGGAGTCTAAAAGTCTCAACATTTCTTTCTCTTCTTATCTGTGTAATGCTCATTGAATGGACTATGGCAAGACTACCAAGGCAGCAGAAATCCTGATCTGTAATGGTTAAGAATAATGGAAATTAGTATAAACTTGAAACTGTGCAGTGCAATCCTTCCTTGGTAAATCTTCCCATTACTGGGCATCAAAAGCATGACAAAAATCACTGAATTTAAATTTCCACGTCTGTGCAGGTCACAGCATGTTATCAATCTTTTAATGACATCAAAAGGAAAGACTGAAGGGCCTGCTCTATCATGCAATGAACTTTGACAGAAATGTAAAATCTAATCCTCACTAGATTCCTATCCTCAACTAGACTCATCCACTGCAAACTCAACTGAGACATCCAAGTCACTGCATTAACAGCACTAGTAGCCACTTTTGGTCATCAAATTTCAGATATCCCAAGCTAGAAACATCTGTCATGACTAATTCTCTGAATCATGGGTTCAAATCCATAGTCTTGTACTTAGAAGCCATCTAAAAGAAGGAGAAAGAGTGTTGTCCTGTGGCTCTGCTCTTCCTATCTCCATCACATTATAATAAAACTCTGTGTAGTAGAGAAAAGACCAGGAAGAAAGATCAAGGTGATGGAATGGTTCCATGGAAAAAGAAAACTTGAAAAGGGATGTGGAAAAGTGCTATAAAATCACTGTGAGGCAAGGGAGAGGTCAGGTGGCAAAGTCCTGCCAAAGAAGAGGAAAACCTCTCAAAACTGCAGTTAAGTAGTGGAACTCCTGACTGCAGGCTGTCAAGGATGTGAAAGGTGTAGGTGTAACATGGCTAACTGGAGGCAGAAAAATCCCAGTGTGCTTCCAGAAAAATAGAACACTTAGTACTCTAACTTCTACATTGTTTCTTTATCTGTCATATATGTGACAGAAAAACTGTAAGTGACAGATGAGTATCATTCTACTGAAATCTCAGAATAAAACTTTCTTGCTGAAAAAAACCAAAACCCAGATTGCTCTGAGAATGTGGGTATATATCTGTTAAGTCTGTTAAGTCCTCCTGCTCATGTTGAAAAATAGACATGCAGTGAAGTTGTGACAGTCTAGATTCAAATCACATGGGCTGATTTTATATGAGTTTTCCAGTCTTGGCCTGGCTGGAAAGAGCTCTTGTCATCCAAGCTTGCTAAAGGATAACCATGTGAATCTAGTAACTACTTGTTAATGTGTCAAACTGAGGCATCACTTTGCATGTACCACTCTAGTCTCAGAAGGAAAGGCTATGTACACAAGGCAGCATTGAGATGCTTAGCCTGGGGGTCTCTTAGGAGGATGGAACAAGAATGGGGAAAAAGAGCTTCCTCTACCAATGGAAAGCACACTCAAAGTACCATCTGCTTCTTAGCATCTTCCACACAACCTGTCTGTGTGTGGTGCCAGCCTCAGCAGCTTGCTTTCCTAAACCTCCATGGCACTCTTCCTGCCTCAGGAGTGGTGGTGCCACAGAGGGAACGGCAGTAAATATGCAAGTGATTTTTTTGAACACTGGATAGGAAAAAAGACAAGATATGCCTTGTTTATTTTCAATACCACTTCAAAACAGAGAAACTAAGACTGACACAGATATTCAATCTTATATGTTAAATAGAGCGAGCCTGAGCCTTTATTGAGGATTAGCAAAAACACTTGATTACCATACCTGTTAATAAACATAAATGCTAATATTCTGTAATGAGCAACAATTCATGTCTCTATACCTTGGCTATATCCTGACAGGAAAAATTATTTTGCAAGGGGTAGAGAGTTATATATAGAGTCATACAAGACTTAGCAAAAAAAGTATTTGGCCTTCAGCAGTGTTTAATAATACACTACAAGCCACACATATGTTAATTTTATTTATATATAGGATAGCCAAACATTTTAAGACAACCCATGAATGGGCAAAGAGTTATGCATATTATTAAACCAATATTCACCTCTATGTAATATATCACTACTAAATGCATGGGTATATTTAATATTAAAATGTCTGCATCTGTATTTGAATGTGTAATTAACCCCAAGCTTGCTTTAGTCTACGCATGTAGTTGTTCAAAAGTGAAGGTTTTAATGGCAATACTTTCTTTAAAAGATCTGGGAAATAGTTGTGGAGTCAGTTCCTACAGAGATTACAGAAGTCTGTCTGAGGGATAAAATTTTGCTTCAAGTTTCTTCAGTTCTGCCTCTTATTTGGCAGTCACAGTTATGCCAAATGTCTTACTCTTTTTTCATCAGGGAGCAGATAATAACTCAAATGCCTCAGCCAAAACAAACTCTTTGAAAAGATCTTATGAAATCATTTCTCTTTGCAAATCCATAAAAATCACCTCAGACTCCTTATCAATAGAAAGGCTTAAAGAGGGTGCAGAAGTCGTTGAATTATGATGTGCTTGTTTTAATGAAATTCCACTCCTGCTGGGATGTTCCCTGCAGATTTTCCATATTTCAGCATGGGAAAGGTTTGATGCTTTCCTGCCGGTGCCAAGAGTTAATTGAAAACATTTCAGGATAAATTCAGCTTGGGGGCCAACGCTCCCATTCCTTCATTATTCTTAACAATAATAGAGGAGTAATACAATTATTAATAGGCATGTTGTATCCTCTTAAAGTGGCAGTGTGTTGCTGAAACCGTGTCTTTCACATTCTTTTTCTCAAGCAAATCTGAAACAAATAGAAGCATAGAAATCTCAGGAGAAAAGCAAGCCTGGCTGGTATGTATCTACAATTCATCACTTTTTCTTCACAGTGAGTATTTAGCTATTGTTAAATATCGGTAGTTACTTGAAATGAAAAAAAAAATCTAATAAAACAAAAATATCACTCATCTAGATCAGAATTTCCTAAAGGTCTTCATGCTTAAAGTCTCATCCCTGTGGGATATTAAATGGTTTTCTTTGAAGATATGTATATCCTCAGAGTTATTTAAGGAAACTCAAAAAAGAAAAATTCAATTTTTAATAAAAATGCCATTGTTTTAAAGATTAAATCAGTTTTGAAGTGACATATTGTTCTTAGGATTTACGCCTTCAGTTTAATGAAGCTAAAATAATGGGAGGTTTTTTATGATAGAAGACATTAGACTGTCTTGCTGGCCTAGGGCTACTTATATGTTATCTTCCACAGTAAACAATTTATACTACTATCATGCAGAAAATACTTTTAATTTTAATCTTTTTTCCCCTGACCTTGACTCTTGATACATTCATAGTAGTTTTGTCAGTATTTATGCACTCCTTTTAACTAAATATTGAAACTCATAAAAGATATAAACAGTTAGGGAAATATTTCCAAAATAGTATTTACACTTAGCTTATTGTCATCATACATTTTTATCTCTTCTCTGCACTACTCCTCCCAAAACAGACAACATAAGATATTAAGCAGCTCTGACTGTTTGCAGAACTATTTTGCCATAAAGCTTGCCAACTAAAGAATCACTAAACCAGTCCAAGCAAATGGAAGTTACTTGATTCCTGCAGACTACAATGAGTCAAGGACATATTTGTACCATTTCAAAAGGCTCTACCTCATTTACTACAGTTATTCCCTTTTTTAAAAAAAGAAGTTCTGCTGGCAAAAGTCCTTGACAGGGTCCCTGCCCATTCTGGCTGCAAACATGATATTCAGAACTGCCAGAATGGGCAGAAGACTCTCCAGACAGAATGGAGGTAATTTAACCAGCTTTTTGAATGCTGTCTTAGTCTTCTTACCCAAAAGGACCGCAAAGGTAAAACAGATTCAGGCTAAAATATTTTCCAAACAACAGCACACTACTGATGTAGCATTTTGGAAGACAACAGAATGGAAGGTGTATATTAAAGCATTTCTATACCCCAGGATGAGGGTAGGACCTGAGTAGAATTAGGACAGGGTTAGGAACAGTTTCTGCCTCAGTTATCTCAGTTATACTGCAAAACAAGAACGTCTACTGAGTCAGAGGTAACAGTGAGTAACCATCTCCCTTGATCTGCACAGCGGAGTATTAAGACAATGCTGGGCTTAAAATCTGGACTGAGAGAGCATCACCAACAATACTCTCACTAGTTCTCTTAAGTGTAACAAATTTTCCCTATAACATTAATTAAGAAAATAAAATTTGTTCCCATGGATATCATGAAGGCAGACTTCAGCTAGCTTGTGGGACAGGATGTTTCTTAATACAGAGCAAGAGCTGGCTTGCTACAGCTTTTTTCCTTGCTTACTGTGTACAGAAGTGAGAAACCCAAACAATATTCTGACTAAAGGGCTCCCAATGAGATCTGAAAAGAGTCAGAATTATTTCTGAATATAATGGGAGGAACGATATTCAGGCTCTACATGCAGTCAGTATGTTCTAAGATTTAGCCTAATATTGCCAAAAACTGAACCACCTAAGTTTTGAACAGCCCAAAAGGGAAAAGATTTCACACTTTCTCAGATTTCACATATCATTCTTATCCGCTCCTTTTATAAATATATCCTCCCCATTCTAGCATTACCTTTTGCATCATAACATGTTCTTCAACACATCCAGGCACCCAGCTTTGCTCACTTCAGTAGGTTTCAGCTCACTGCAGAAGGTTTTGGGCAGTATTTAGCTACACTAGGCCAAACCCACTTAGCTGCTTGTTGATTCACATAGGCTTCATTTAACTAACTGAGTAATCTTTCTCTCTAAGTATAGAAAGACAGCCAAAAGCTGAATTCTGACAACAGGTACACTACTGAAAACTCAAACTACCTCTAATAGGAGTCAAAAATTTGAAACTATGCAAACAGACTTTACATCAGAGAAAAGTGAGATGTTTTGGACAAATTATTTTGCACATATGTTCTTTCAGTTCTTTCTATAAAATCCACACTCTTGTATTGAATTTTCTTCCATGGCCTCAATTCCTGATATGGACAGACAAAGACATCTGTTTATACTTGGCTTTGCCTAGTCCTATAGACTAATTTGCAAACATGTGGTATACACCTGAATACACTAATATGAAAAATAAGATAGCCATAAGAGTTTCTGTGGACTGCTGCTTTACTTCCTGCTATAACATATTTTTATATGACATCAAAAATGCTTGAATGGATTTAGAAGGATACTGTAACTCCTGAAAAGAGGTAACATGAAGATCATCACTACACAATGAAGAGTGTATTGTGAATACCTATAGAATCACAGAACGGTTTGGGTTGGAAGGAACCTTAATCATCCAGTTCTAACGGCCCTGCCATGGGCAGGGAATTTTCTACTGGATGATAATACTCAAAGCCTCCTCAAGGTCTTGAATGCCTCCAAGGCTGGGCAGTTCACAATTTCTCTGGACAACCTGTTTCAGTGCCTCACTATCCTTACAGTAAGAATTTCTTCCTAATAACCAATATAAGCCTCCCATCCTTCCCATTAAAGCCACTGCCCCTTGTCCTATCATGACATGCTCTTGTGAAAAGTCCCTCTCCAGCTCTCTTGAAATTCCCCATTACTGAAAGGGAATACTGAAAGCCTACTAAAAGGTCTCCTCAAGGCCTTCTCTTCTCCAGGCTGAACAACACTGACTCTCTCAGCCTGTCTTCATAGAAGTGTTTCAGCCCTCTGATCAGCTTAGTGGCCTCCTCTAGACTCCTTCCAACAGGTCAACATCTTTTTTATGCTTGGGATCCCAAACCTGGATGCAGTACTCCAGGTAGAAACACTCCAGGCAGGGTCTCAGAAGAGCAGAGTAGAGGGGTGGAGTCACCTCTCCTGACCTGCTGCTCACAGCTCTTCGGATGCAGCCCAGGACATGGCTGGCTTTCTGGGCTGTAACTGCACACAGCTGGGTCACATTGAGCTTTTCATCTGCCAACACCCCAAAGCCTTTCTTCCCTGGGCTACTCAATCCATTCCTCCGACAGCCTATTTATACTTGGGACTGCTCTGAGCCAGGTGAAGGACCCTGCACTTGGCCTTTCTGAACCTCATGAGGTTTGCATGGGTTCACTCCTCAAGTCTGTCTTGAGGAGTGGGTTCACACCTCAAGTCAGGGTGCCTCTGGATGACATCCTTTCCCTTGAGTGTGTTGACTGCACCACTCATCAGTGGTGTCATCAGCAAACTTGCTGAGAGTGCACTCAACCCCACTGTCCATGTCACCAACAGAGATGTGGAGCAGTCTCAGTCCCAATACTGACCCCTGAGGACACCACTCATCACTTGTATCCACTTGGACATTGAGACATTGACCACAATCATTTGAGTGTGACCATCCAGCCAATTCTCTATCCACTGAGCACTCTATCCACCAAACCAATATCTCTCCAGTTTAGAGACAAGGATTTTGTATGGATAAGGATGTTGTTCAGAGCTTTCCACAAGTCCAGGTACATAACATCGGTTGCCCTTCCCTTGTCCACCACTAGCTCTACAATATAATCCCATCGTAGAAGGCCACTAAGTTAGTCAGGTACCATTTGCCCTTAATGCAGCCATGTTGGGTGTCACCAATCACCTGACTATTTTCCACGTCTCTTAGTACTGTTTCTGTTAGCACAGGAGGAAACTCATGGTATTGCCAGGCACTGAGGTGAGACTGACTGGCCTTTAGTTCCCTGGGTCTTCCTTATTTCCCTTTTTAAAAATGGGGCTTATATCTCCTCTTTTCCAGTCAGTGGGCACTTCACCAGACTGACATGATTTCTCAAATATAATGGGCAGTAGTTTAGCCACTTTCTCAGCCAGTCCCCTCAGGACCCTCAGATGCATCTTATCAGGACCCATGGACTTGTGCACCTCCAGGTTCCTTAGATGTTCTTCAGTCTGATCTCCTCCTGCATAGGGCAGTTCTTCATTTTCCCAATCTCTGCTCTCCCCTTCTGCATCTCAGGTTTGGCTGGAGCACTTGCTGGTGAAGACTGAGGCTAAAAAGTCATTGACCACATCAGTCTTCTCCATGTCCTGCACAACCAGGTCTTCCATATCCCTCCTGAAAGGAGCCACATTTTGCCCGGTCTTTCTTTTATTGCTGATACCTAGGGAAGCTGACATTGCTGTACCTAGGGAAGCTTTTTTTGTTACGTTTGATGTCCCTGGCCAGATTCACAACTGCCAGTGCTTTAGCTTTCCTAACCATCTTCGTGGTTGTTGGGAAAATTTCTTTGTATTGCTCCCAGGCTACCTTTCCTTGTTTCCGTGCTCTGTAATCTACCTGTTTGTGTTTTAAATTTGTCCAGGTGCTCCTTGTTCATCCAAGCAGGCCTCCTGGCATTCTTCCCTGATTTTCTCTTTGTAGGGATGCAATATGTCAGAATGTAGAACCTCTTCAGCTACTACTACAGCTACTACCACTGTTTGAATTAGAACTCATCATCAGTGTATGACTGGAAACTTGTAATGCATGTATTTACTCTGTTTAAACCACCTAATTTCCTTTATTTTTTAAACAATTAAAACTAGTGGAAGCCAGATATACACTCTCATATACACTATAAAGTAGAAGTGATTGCATTATTTTAGTATAATACATTATAAACAGATGTGTCTTGCTTTTGCATTACTAGAGAACATCTAGCAAGCTATGTTTATTTACATGAGGATGTGTGTTTTGTGACTACACAGAGCACTGTAATCTCTCAGACTGTTAAAAATACAAACTGTGTCTGCATTGTCTATATTTGCATGTAGACATACACATAAGGGAGAAGGTTCAGTTGTATTTTATTTCTATTGTTTCCAGGCAGCAAGATACTGTGGCTAAGAACATGCTTATAAACAAGTATTTCTCCCTTGCAAAGGAAAGAGATGTCCCTTCTGAACTTCCAGTTTCATCCAAAATTTTTCCTATTATTATCATCTTTCCCTTTCCAATTAAACTATTTTCCAATTCATAAGTGTTACTCTTAGATGGACACTTTCCTTTTCCTCACTATATTCCCTTATATTTTACAATATCACTTGTGTTATACTCCCTCTGTTCCTCTTGTCTTCAAGTCCTGGACCAAATTCTATGTTTTGATCTCTATTCTCCTCCTAAACTTCCCCTTCGACCCCTTTTCATCCTCTCTGGCCTTGTGGGCATGTGTAGCAGTTACCTTCTCTCCTCAAACCCCATGCATCACTGCCTCCATTGAAATATGCCATATGTATACTTCAGCCTGACCTCATTCTACATCTGCCTAAGGAACCTCTTGGATTTCCCATCATCAGGTCAACATTAAAATCACAGTATAATAGAAATTTATTTAATAGGACCTCCAGAGATCATCTACCTCCAACCTTTTCCAGAGGCTGTGTTCCAGCCAAGACAAAAAAATCAGATGTATCTCTTGCTAGCCAAGCCTTGGTAACCTCAAAAAATGGATGTGACAGGATTTCTTTGGGAAACTTGTCTCAGACCTGCACTACCTCCTTCACCTCCTGGCAAAGTTCTTCCTAATGCTCAGTCCAAACCTACCAGCCACAGTCCGTGCCTGCTGTAGCTTGTCATACCTTCTTACACTACTGAGAAAAGTTGGACCCTGTAGGCTTTACAAAAGTTCTCGTCCCATGGTATAGGGTGCCATTAGATTCATTTTCATTTGGACCAAAGTTCAGCTCCCTCATCTTTTCCTAGTTGGTCACAAACTCTAGCCATTCCGGCAGCCTTCTACTAGCCCCTCAAGTTTCCCAACATCCTTCCTGAACTTGAGAGAGGAGTGGTCTGAAACCCAGACACAGAGTTTGAGGTGCACTGTCAGGAACACCAAGAATATGGGGATGATAGTTTCACCTCCATCTTCTGGAGAGGGAAAAAAAAAAACAAACCAGAGCTGAATATTCACCTTATTTCCACATTACTCTTACCTCCTGGCTGTGCCAACATTACTGAAGACAGACAGCTTTCTTTCTGTATTCCCTCATTATTTTCAATCTGTCTCTCAGCTAACTTCTTGATATTATTTTGGGGCTTTTTTCTCCTTATTAGCAAGTACATGATCAATTCTCCAAAACTTCTATACATAACAGTCATCTCTTCTTCTTCAGACCCATTCAAAATACCACATTTGAATGTGGATCTATCTTTATGCAGACTATGTAACACCTTATTAATGTATTTGTATGTTTCCTACACATCATTTCACCTCACGACCATCCTAATAAACCTTAGTCTGTTACCTTACTCTAAGGTGTTCCTCTTTCCCCTCCATGATGTCCAAGGTATAGTATTAGCACTAGTACCTCTGTGTGTCAACAAAAATCTCTCTTTGCACATTCACCTTCTACTATAATATCCACTTGGCTCATAATAAATTAATGAAAAAAAAGAAACTTTGAAGAAAAGGGGGAGCTTGTCAATTACTATTTTGATTTTGAGCATCAAACTCTCATCACTAGCAGCAGCTGCATAAATCATCCCTCTTTATTGTTTTATTTTTATGCCCTTCAGTTACATTTGCACTGGTTGAATTTTGGAGGTAAATATCCAAAATATTAGCTGAAAGCTTCCTCAGAAAGAGAATCTTTCCCACATCCTTCCCTGCAGTTCCTCTTTAAGAGGTGTCAGCATGGCTGAGAGAATGAAGTGGCTCCACATTGTTTGCCTGAACTATTATGTGTTTAACATTTCCATAACAAAAGTGCCACTCGACTTCTCCCCGATTAATGCAGCTCGAGGGCTCTTGTCCTCCTTTAATAAAACATTGTTGAAATCATTTATTTAGAGCCCCTGGTTACTAGTGGGAGAATGACCATCTTTGTGCCAAAATATAGTGTATACAGTCCACTATTTTGTAGTAGATCATTCTGTTATTTAAGAAATTGATTAAATGGATGTCTTAGAAAGTATTTATGCTAATAGCACATTACTTATGTCATTCAGACAGTCAATGTGAGCCTTTTCAACTGTCTAGCACAGCCAATGCCTCAAGTAAAATACAGTAACTTTCAACTTCACTGCTTACAAATCTGTATCACAGA
This sequence comes from Cardinalis cardinalis, assembly GCA_014549065.1. NCBI lineage: Eukaryota > Metazoa > Chordata > Aves > Passeriformes > Cardinalidae > Cardinalis > Cardinalis cardinalis. The sequence goes on from JACDOX010000172.1 coordinate 292,049, forward strand.
CATGAAATCATTGCTCTTCCCATTGGAAATGTTTTCTGTTGCACACCTACCTACTCTCCCTAGGACTTGCAATGAGTGTGTTACCACAGGCAGTGTGGAAGTGCCTGAAGTTATTACTGCAGACAGGAACAAAATCGATTGAAGGTCTGAATTCTTTTTGATGACATTTGAAGACTCAGCAACTCAGTCACTGAAGCAGCATTTTTCACTACTCAAATGGTGATGATTTTTTGTCCCACTACTTATAATAAGTGCACTTTGGCTCTTCTGGAGTACCTCTCAAACTCCAGTGCGCTCGAAAAGAAAAAAACAAACCAAAACCCAAGCACTAGTTTTGCACCACATTGAGATGGAATGTCTTGTTCCCTACCTGTAAAGCTTCCTGCAGCCATCTTTGCAGCCCTATCTAAGACATGCACTATAGAGGCGCGTCTGTAGTGAGACATCTGGTAGACCAACAGCTTTTAGGAGGAGCGAAGATTCTAAGTAAAATCTATCATGCCCTCCAATGAGACCATGAAAAGACTTGGCCAAACCAGAGCTTTGCTTACAGTCATTGTAAGGTTTTATTTCATAACAATTTTAAAGTTATGTATGCCTGTCTGTATACATTGGTGTATATTGTTGAAAATAAACAGAGACCTTATGTTATGTCCATTGTGATTGCATACAAAAGATTTGCTGTGCGCTTGGGTGATCAGTGAAGCTTGAATCTCCCCTATTTACTGTATGGTCACTGTCAGTTCAATGAACTGCCTCCTTGTTCTCCACTATTGTCCCACACTCCCTTAAACATTTGTCACTGAAGTGCCTCCAAAGACAAATAAACTGTCACCAAGAATTCAAACCTGGTAACTGGGAATGAAAAGGGATCAGAACCTACTGGATTATTTTACATGAAATGATGTAGAGTTCCTTCTCCCCCTGGAAGAGATAGCCTGGACAGGACTTCAGCAGAGAGCACTGCCAAATAGCCAGACAAATGAGAGAACTTGCTTTCCTGTGAAAAATCTCCCTCTGACAGGAAAGGTGAAGTCTTTCCCTTGCTTAAATCTGTTCTTGCTACATCACTTGACATTTCGAGGTTTCCATTTGTCTGAAAATCAAGCAAAAGAAATACGGATTTGATGGACATCAACATCTGCACAGGCTTATCTGGCTGGGACAAATAGCAACACAGGCAGCCATTCATCCTGGAAATAGTGCTGACTCTGACTATGCAACAAAACCCAGAGCTACCTCCTTATGGAGAGGAGCTCATAGGAAGAATCTGTTTAGCTGTATTTATTGCACAATAACTTAAATTAAAACAATCCACTTTTTCTGGAGAAGGAAGCATACAGATGAATCCTCCCTGCCTAGTGGTGCTTGGTGTTGATTTATTTCAGGCAGATGCTTTTGACAGAAGCCTGTAAAATTAAGTCTTAAGTTTATTGTAGCAGTTAATTATCAGTCCTTTTCTAGTGCTAATGTCTTTACTCCTAAATGAAGAAAAATAAAGGCTTTTAGCTGGGACTTAATTTTTCATCAACAACTAGTTAAATAGTCCTTGTGGGTGCTAACTGTTGACAAACTAAAAGCATGTTTCTGGTCATCTATGCAAGAAGTATTTAAGATCATCCTTACCCCATTATGAACTCAGCACTTTGTAAAGAAAGCTGATTCTATTTACAAGTCTCACCCAACTAATCTGTCCTCCTCCCGAAGAAACAGTTTCCAGCCTTGTTTCAACAATAAGCTTACTCAACCGTTCAGATGACTTTAAAAACAAACTTCAGATCATAGCCGCACACCATAGTCATACACTTGTTTGGCATCACAACTATTTGGGGTTGGCTTATGTGTGTGCACGTGCACTTATGTGCATTTATTGCTGGGCAACGTAATCAAATTCACACCCTAAATAAATAATAAAATAATCCTCCATTGAAGTAACTAACCCAGAAGCAGGGATTTCTAATTTTGTTGATTTACACAACAGACAGATGTGGATTTGTGCTCTGTCAAGATCTGGTTAGATGAAAAAGACACTATCTTGCTAATCTGTCGCCCCCTCAGTCAAAGTTTATTTGTGGTAGACTTTAAACTTCTGACTTGCCTTCCAATTATAGCCTTTAAAACGAAAAGCTTTAAATAAATACCATGAATAGAAGATAAATAAACTTTCTTTTTTTTTTCTTTTTTTTTTTTCTTTTTTTTGTGAGTGCCTAGCTTGACGCAGTCCAAACTCAAATCCCTAGAGGACTGAGCTCTCTCTTTTGTGTTAATGTTTAAAAGATTTTCCAGCGCTGGAGTTTATTCCTACTGCAAACATTTCTATTTACAAGGTCAAGTGTATCAGCACTCGACACAGCTTAAGAGTGTAATTATTTATCTAAGGGCGTTTGAGTGTAGATCAGTAGCTCTGGCAGCAAACCAGGCTTCAGCACGACGCAAAGCATCGCCTAAGCACAGTATTACAAGATCTAGTAATTGCTGATCCCTTCAGCGTGTTTACTTTTGCATTCTTCATTGTGGGAGAAGGCAGGCTGAATAGCAAACTTTGCGTTTTGTTGCAGCTGCCTCGATGCGTGCGCCCCTGCCCGCGCGAAGCGCCCCTGCCTTGTCCCAAACGCTCGCCGCCTCTGTGTGATGTATTTCCCATCGCTGGTTTGCACGCCCAGGAGCACTCCTACAAGCCCCAGCGAGAGCAGCGTGCCTGCACGAAGGGAGCGCGGTGCACAAGTAATTCTACACGTACATATACAGGAGCAGTGTCCTTGAATTGCTTTACTCTCTTCTGGCACTGGCAAGTTACCATGCCAACGCATTATAAAATCAACCACTCATTTAAAGAAGTACTTTCAAAGCTGTATTTACTTCTTGCATGTAATTATCCATTAAAGTAAGAATAGCAGTAATTTACATCTATGTGAAGTATTACAGGCAGACACAGATTTTTGTTTTTTACTGGTTTTTGGTTTGTTATTCTGTGGTTTGATCCCCGCCTCTCTTCCCCCACCCCCACATTTCGGGTGCTGAGAGTTCAAGTGTCCCTGGAAAACAATTTCACCGCATCCATTATTTAAAGCTCTTTCTTTACTAATTTACACGTTTAGAAAATACAAAAAAGCCATACATATTTAAAAGACAGGCCTTTTTTATGCCTTCTATAAAAAATACAAGGTTTAAGGCAGCTCAGAAATAGGCGTTTATACAATTCTAAAACGTTCATAAAGTCTCTCCAAATAAGAAAGTTAACTTTCAATCTGTAAAATACACTGTACATTTGACGTTCTAGAGAATACTTCACTTAATCACTGTTGCTGGTATCCCTTTAAACATAAAGTGAAATCTGTACCTTTCCGAAACGAACAGCAAATGCAGCTACCTGGCAAATAAGACATGGAATTAAAACTTTTTATTATTTTTTTAAATAAATTATCCCCAAAGCATACAATTTATAAAATTCTATATACAATGAAGAGCGACTGGTAACAAATCCCAGTTTTAAATACTTTTTTTTAATATAAGATTTACCAGAGGTCAGCACCCTGATATGACGAGGCAATAAAACTTCTCAGGATATTTGTACATACATGTTCTCGAGTTTAAAAGTGTCTTTTAAAGATGGCAGTGCAGAGCTCTTTTAAAACAAAAGTTGCATTGTTCAGTATAGCCAACAACTCCGAAACAATTTTTTTTCTAATGTCGCTAGGTTACAGAGGAAGAGACGGCTGCTGGCACGCTTTTGTTATAGGGAATTTGCGTGTGCAAGAGGGAGTGCTGTAAACCACCAAATTTATTCAGTCTGCTATTTCCCTAAATTTAATGGCAGATGAGGCGTAAGCCCCTTTCGGGCACAACTGCATCAGGAAGAGCGAGATGCGGCTAATGATAATCAAGTTGCTGACTAACTAGTACGGCAACGCTTTGGCAGCAAGTTTGGGTTGCTCACCTCTTACTAACCTTCATGTCAAAACTCTTAAAAGACCTCCAGTACCAGCATGCCACAACTCCCGGGTTGTTCCGGGGGGCGGCTAGCGGCCTCGCCCGCAGTCTCTGTCAGCCGCTCCGCTCGCTAGTAACACGAAGGCAGGGTGGCAGCAATTGCATAGTGCACACTCGAGACCAACACCCGAAACACGAGCGGCCCCTGAGCCCCGGCCACCACTCCAGCGGCCGGCTCGCAGCGCCGGGCCGGGCAAAGGGGTGGGCTGGGGGCTGCGCGCAGCAGCGGAGGCAGAGGGGGAGACGCGAGGGGACGGGGCGCCGGGGCGATGGGTCGGGAATCCGCGGCCAGAGCGTGTAAAGCCGCTCCGCGCCGAGGGGCCCCGCCGGCCGGATCCCCGGCCGCCGCGGGAGGGCTCGACTAGAGGCCCGCGGCGGCTCGGCGCGGGGGGCCTGGCCCGGCCCGGCCCGGCGAAGGGGATGGGGGTGCGGAGGGAGGCAGTGATGGAGGGAGGCAGCGATGGGAAGCAGGCAGGCAGGAGGGGTGCGGGAAGGGAGGGATGCTAGAGCCGCGGCAGCAGCGGCACCAAGATGGAGGCGAGCAGCGCCCCAGCCGCCCCGGCGGGCCGGCCAGCGTTATCTGCTTGCACGGGGAAGCCGGGCTCGGCGCCCGCATTGTCCTCCGCGTCGTCCCTCCCCTTCTGGCTCGGCTCCTCCTCGTAGTCCTCGTCGTAGTACTCCTCCAGGCCGCCGTCCGAGCCGCCGCTGCTGCCCGCGCCGTTGCCGCCCATGTCGGCGCCGAAGCAGAGGCGGGCCATGTTCTCCTTGACCGACTCGCAGATGGGCCGCTCCAGCCCGTCGCAGACGCAGTCGTTGAGCAGCACGGCCTTGGGGACGGCCAGCATGTCCTCGATGACGGCGCGGCACTCGGGCGTGCAGCGCAGCCCGTTGAACAGCTTCCCGCAGTAGGTCATGTAGCGGTTCAGCGCCAGGCTGCAGCGGCTGTCCCAGTCGCAGCGCCGCCGTGCCTCTGTGCAGCCCATGACGCCGGGGCCGCCGGGGCCGCCGCCGCCGGGGCCGCCGCCCGCGGGGCTGCTGGTGCGGGGCAGGCAGGGCTCGATGGCGCGCTTGGTGGCGCGGCAGTTCTCGTCCTGCGCGCAGTCGCAGTCCTCCAGCGCCGGGCCACGCCGGGTGTGGTTGAGCTGGATGAGAGCTGCGATGCAGTGGCTGGGGCACCGCCGCCTGGACGAGGCGGCCGCGCCTGCTGCGCCCGCTGGGCCGTCCCCTCCGCCCGCCGGCGGCGGCTGCTGCTGCAGGAGCACCGGGGCGCACGCCTCGGCGTACTGGTTGTACGCGTAGCTGCACTCGGGCTCCCCCTGACACTGCAGCACCGCCTGCCAGCAGATCAGCCGCCGGCCCTGCACCAGCGAACCCCGAGGCGGCCACACGGCGCCCAGCGCCGCCGCCAGCCACAGCCAGGTGGCCGCCCGCGGCCAGCGCCGGCCGCCGCCTCCGTGCCGAGAGGGCGAGCGGGCCACCATCGCGGACGGGGGGATTGGCTGCAACCGCGGGCGAGCTGGGAAGAGGCGCTGGTAGACGAGGAGGAGGAGGAGGAGAAGGAGCTGCTGCCCGTGGAAAAGTTTCCAAAACTCCCGCCGGCCGTGTGCATGAGGTCTCCTCGCATCAATCCATGCGCGCCGGGCCCGGGGCTCTCTAGCCCCCGGGAGCTGAAGCCGGCGGGGCGGCGGTACGAAGCAGGCGCCCGGGGCCTTCCCGTGTCCCCCACCCGCTGCTCCGGGCTCGGCGAGGCGGCGGCGAAGGCGCCCGGAGAGGTGCAGGGAGTCAGTGCAAACCAGGGCTCGGACGACAGCGGATCCGTAGTGCGCTCAGGGAATCGCAGGCTACGCCGGGAGAGCTCATGGTGCTGTGCTGCTCTTCATGCAGTTCCGTCTCTCTATTTTTTATTTTTTTTCCCCACAAAATAAATGCCCAGCTGCCGCTGCTGCCTCCTCGGGAGCGTTTAACTCTCCGCTCGCAGCATCTCTGCACATGCCAGCCGCTCCAATCCCATTCACAGTCCCGGCTCCGCTCACTCCCTCTCGGTTCGGATCACGCTTTCGGGTGGCGCGGAGAAGAAATGTCTTTCCTCGCTACCAAGACGAGAGCACTGGGAAAAGAGAAGAGTCAGCCTTCGCGGTCTCTTTCTCTCCGGGCGACTGATGCTGCTTCTGTTGTCAACAAGCCCTGCAAGCTGCTCTGTGGATCCGTCTGTGGATCTTTTTTTCTTTGCAAGGCTTTAAATACAAAAGTGCCCTCCAAGCAGCAGCAACGTGCTCTGATTAGGCTTCATTATGCATGCATGGAAAAGCAAACAAACAAAAAAAATTAGCAACGCTTCTTCTTTTACACAACCCCCCCAGCCTGCGCTTTCTCGCTCTCTTTCTCCCTTTCTCCACTTTTTCTCCCTTCGCTCGGCCCCCTTTCCCTGCCTCGTCACTTGCCATTGGTCCAGCCTGTTGTTGAAACCTTTTTTATTTTTTTTTTTCTCCCTCCTTCTCTTTACGATGTGCTGGAGGGAGGGAAGAGAGAGGGGGGCTGGAGGGCAGCTCACATTCAAAGCTTGAAAGGAAAGGCTTAAGGAGAGTGACAGCCCCCCGAGGAGCCCCTCCTCCCGTTAAGGCGGCGCGGCGGCCGGACGAAAGGGGCTGAGCGGCGGCGGCGGCGCCCGCGGGGGCTCGGCTGCACCGAGCCGGGACCGGGCGGCGAGGCTGGGCTCTCCGCGCCCGTGTCGCGGGCATGGCACTCTCACTGGTCCTGCTCCCTACCACAAGGAGGGGAAAACCAACTTCTCTAGCTCGGGTAACGCGTGTACCCAAACTTCCCAGGGATTCAAGTGAGGGCAGAGCCGCTGCCAGAACGGCAGAGAGGATTAGGCTCAAAATGGGACCGACTGTGTTCTTGCTGAAATAGAAACAGAGGTCCTGGTTTCAGTGTGCTAGTACTCTCCGGGAGAGCAAAGCTAACCGCTAGTGGTGTAGTGCGACCATGTAAGTACACCTTTGCTGTAGTTTCAGTATTACAACTTTCCACTTGCCGCATACCCCCCGATTTTAAAGTCATTCAGCTCAGCTTCTCGCCTGAGATTTTTGTGCACGGTTTTAAGACACTGACTTACGAGGGTGCCTGTTGGCAAACCTACAGTAGATCCCAGTGTAGTTCTTTGGTACTTGATCTTCCAACTAGTAAAAAGTCTGAAAAAATCTGTTATTAGTTTTAATTGAAAGCGAAATGCCTTTCTGAAGTCCTGCCTTCTTGTTACATTTTCAGTTTATAAGGAAGTAGAAACAAAAGGAGCTTAGCAAAGTATTCGTGCATTTACCCGCTCACTGCCTTTCGTTTCCGTGCTACCTTAATTCCAGAGCAGCATCGTCTCCAACCACAAGGGGCATCGGTATCTGTTGCCTGTCAAAACTGGCGCTTTTTTCATCCTGAGACTATCAACTCCATCTGTCACAAAAACTGGGACAAAATCTATTTTCCAGAAACTCGAGGATCTTGGAATCCCATGTGGTGTGAAATCATGCCTGTCTCACAGTGCGTAGACTGTGGAATGGTGGTGTGCTGTGGCTTGGTGTCAGTATGATTGATGGGTTGAGAAGCATTCATAAGGGCTTGCTCCATTGTCATCAGTTTTACAAGCTGCCTGTGTTTCTCCTTCAGTATAGTTTTGCCTATTCTTGTATAAAAACTGTGTTTTTAAATCTGCAAAAGCTGTGTTTAGAAACCCTGCCTCCGTCCACCTAGTTGAGAGTTGCTTCTTTTAATTCTTGTTGAATAGTGGTATTAAAAATACCAGATGCCATTCAGGCCGGTTGTAGTAAATGTAAATTTTTATCTACACTGGCATTGTTCATGCTTTGCTTTGTTGCTCTATTATCTGATCATGCCACTGTTATTGGTGGAAAACAGCTAGTTTTGGGTGTCTCAGTTGGAGATGACATTGCAGGTGCTGTTCAACATACTGCTGCACTGACTGGTTCCTTGGGAAAATGCCCCACGATGCCATTGGAGGGAAGAGGGTCTGGATGCCGGGATGTTCCAGACATGAGAGAGTCTGAGAGAGGGGGTTGCAATGGAGCAGGGTCATGGCCTGGGGCCTCCTGAGTTTCCTCAGCACGGGAGAGAGGAGTCCCAGTGGGGCTGCCTTCTGCAGGCAGCTGGATGATGAGCTCTGCCCCCTCCCAGCTCCTGCCTTCATTTGCAAAATCCATCCGGCTCGGCTGTACTTCATTTCTGGAGCAAAAAGCAGGCTGTTTGCTCTGTGAGGAAAGGCAGCAGCTGAACTTCGGGCCTCCCAGGAGGGGGAGTAGGGGAGCCTTCGCTGCTGGCCTTGCATGCTGGTGTGGCTGCTGCGAGGAGGCTGCTGCGGTGCTGCTGGCGCAGGGACGGGATCGGTCCCTAGTCCCACTAGTGCTGACGGACTTCCCTGGCTGGACTGTGCGTTGAACGGCAGGGCATGGCGCGAAACATCACATTATTCATAGGCAGAAATTTTCACAAACAGTTTTTAGTTAAAGAAATGAGTATTTTATACAGTGATAATAATAATAGAAATGTTGACTTTGAAGTTTGGAATTACCTTTGGTATCATACAACTGACAAAAATTTTAACAGAACGTAGGTGAGTTCTTCAATTACCACACCTTTTACCTGTCTAGAATATAGTTATCTGTATTCAGGATTATATATTGTCAATAAACTAACTTCTTAAAATGGTTTAAAGCATTTTTCTGTCCTGGCTTTATTTAATGAGGATTTGAATTCTGCCTGTATTTGTAACTACAATTTTGGGTGAGGACTTTGGTGTTTGCAGTGCCCTGTTGGAGGAAAGAAATCTTTTCTTGTGTGGGGCTAAACCTAGGGAAATAATTCTCTTGCCCCACTTTGATCCAGGTTTTTTAACAGCCAGAGTGATATTGTCAAATTCAGCTTTTCAGTTTTCAGAGTAGCTATAAAAGTAATGTGGAAGGCAGTTCTTTTTCTGTTTCACAAAGCACCAAATTGGACAATACATTCCACAACTTGACAGTAGAATAAGACCTGGTAACTTTTTGAATTCCCATGTTTACTAGGTTTTTCTATGCCATCCTTTCCAGTCTCAGCAAATGATTTAGTCCTTCACACCAGCACACCAAATTACTATAGAGTAACTGTCATCCAGCACTAGAGGTCATTTTGGCAACCAGAAAAGCCAATGTGTATGATCTGGATTTATTGGAAAGACTCCTGGGCACCTTTTTGTCTAATCCTGATGTCTTTTCCCCTTTTTTTATTTCACACCTTTTCCTAATGGATCTCCTTTCCAAATTGTGTTTTCTTTAGTTCTTTCTTTGACCTATTTTACACCAAGAGTATTTAGAAAACAAGAAAATCAAGTAGACACCATGCCAGGTGACCTTAAAATTTAGAAGTCCCCATTCAATGAAAATAAACTGAAAATACATGGCCCGTATATGTGCTTAATTCCTCTCAAATTATTTTTAAGCACATTTTTATTGGCTTATATTGATTTTTTTTCATTTTTGGAGATTTACAACTGCTATTAAAAATTTCTGGCAGGTGTACTGGGAATTAATATGCTGATACAATTTCAGGATATGCATCTGGTAATATCTTAAATATGTGCCTGATAGGGATACACAGTGAGCAATTTTTCTTCTTGGAGAAGGACTTAATTCTCTTGTAGTAGTAGACTTCACCTGTCAGTGAAAGGCAGAAACTCTGTCAGTAGTTGTCAGAACCTTGGTATTATGGTAGGCAGAGAAAGTCCTGCTTCTTAGACCAACACTCATCCTGTAGAAATGGCCCAATAATGTGTCACTCACAGTGGCCTGTGCAGATGACTGAATATGGACATGTGCATACAGCAGAGTTCTTGGATTTGGTGTACCTTCAGAGACCCATAAATAATGTTTGCATTCTAAAGTTACAAAAGAATAACTTTGTGACTTACCAGATTCCCAGCACAAACTGGGGGCAGGGGAATGAATGTAATGCGTTCAAGTGGTTTCTGTTTCAATAGAGAAGAGAGAGTGAGGGCGTTTAAATTAAGTTTGTTCTCCACATCTGGAGTAGTTTGTCTTTTTATTGTCTCTGCAGGAATGCTTGGGACTTTCACGTCTTAAGTTAGCCACCTAAACTAGGTGGAATTCTCCCCAAAATAGTAACTTCTTGTTTACTAGAATGTGCATGACTTCCCAGTGTGACCATGCCTTCTCTTCTTGATTTAGTCAGAAAGAAAAATAATGAACAGGGAGGATAGTAAGTAATTGTATTGACCAACAGTTGATTTGCAGCTCATAGCTGCTGACAGTACTACACTCCATGCTTATGTTCAGTTAGACATTGTTCCTTTTGCTATATATTTTTGAGGTTGTCTTTGGTGATGTTAAGTCTCATGAACATTACAATATTATGGGGTCCTGCAAATGTGCTGTAATGGTCAGCTGCACACACAGAATCATAGAATGGTTTGGTTGGAAGGGAGCTTTAAAGGTCATCTTTGGTGATGACACAAAGGTGTCCCTCGTGTTGCAAAGTCATAACTACAGGTCCCACACCAGATGCACAAATAGTCCATGAGCTATAGGTCTGGTTGCAATCAAAAGAGCCAGTCGGATTCACAAATAGCACAGTTCATTGAGTGCAACATAAACGGTTCTTTTGGATTGCTGGTGACAATATATTAACTGTGGACTAGCTGTATATAGCAGTAAGAGTGTAATTGCAATCACAATCTTAACATCAGCATCAGCACTCAGCATATCTGAGGACATAGGGCTTGCCAAAAGGCATCCCTTCTGGGGAGAGCAAGGAGAACAAATCTAGCAATCTGTCCCTGCAATTTCACACTGAATTCTCATCCCCTGATTAGAAGCAAAATTGGGGTATATTTTATAACCACTACTGTATGAATTGCTGTGGATGGGACTGTGGTCAAGCCTTTGTGGGAACATTGTATGGGCAATGTGGGCACATTTTGTAGGCAGTGTACTTGGTTTTTACAAAACATTTCTGGGTCTCAGGTTGAAGAACAAGACTGTGGAGACTACACCTCATCCCACATTTGCCTCTGCCCCCCCATGCCATGACAACACGAACCACAAGACTTCCACCTGATTTCTGCACCTGCATCACAGGCCCCATCACATACTGAACTACACCAAGACTTGCCTATGACAGGGAGTCTAGAACTAGAGATGATCTTTAATGTTCTTTCCCACTCAAAGCATTTTATGATATGACATGGTCTAGTTCCAAACACCCTGCAATGAGCAGAGACATCTTCAAGTGTATCAGGTTGCTCAAACCCTCATCTGACCTGACCTTGACTGTTTTGAGGGATGGGGCATCCACCATCTCTCTGAGCAACTTCTTCAATTGTTTTATCACCCTCATCATAACAAATTTCTTCCTTATCTCTAGTCTGAATCTACCCTCTTTTAGTTCAAAACCATTACCCTTGTCCTTTTACTACAGGCCCTACTAACAGTTTTGTCCCCGTGTTTCTTGTGACCCCCTTTTAGGCACTGGAAGACCACAATAAGGTCTCCTTGAAGTCTTCTCCAGCCTGAACAGCCCCAGCTGTTTTAGTCTGTCTTCACAGGAAACATGCTCCACTCCTCTTATCATTTCTGTGGCCTCCTTCTGGTCCTGCTCCATCAGGCCCACGTCTCTCCTGTGCTGAGGACCCAGAGGTAAACACAGTACTCCAGGTAGGGTGCAAATGCACATTTACAGTCACACAATCACAGAATATCCTGAGTTGGAATGGACCCACAAGGATCACTGGGTCCAGCTCCTAAGTGGATGGCCCATAGAGGGATTGAGCCCACTGCCTTGGTGTTGTTAGCACAACAAGGAATTGAAGCCACTACCTTGGTGTTGTTAGGCTCTAACCAATTGGTTCATGTCCACCTGCCATCCAGCAGTACCCATTAGTCCTTCCCATCAGGGCTGCTCTCCATCTGTTCATCCTCAAGCCTGTGCTGATATCAAGGGTTGCCCTGCCCCAGGTGCAGAACCTTACTCTTGGTCTTGCTGAACACAGCCCCGCTTTTTGATCTTGTCGAGGTCCCTCCGGATGGCATCTTGTCCTTCAGGGGTGTCGACAGCACAACTCAGCTTGGTGTCACCTGCAGACTTGCTGATGGTGCACTGGATCCCTTTGTCTATGTCACTGATATTAAGCACTCCTGGTACCAATATGGTCCCCTAAGTAAGCTACTTGTCACTGATGTCCCTTCAGACATTGAGCCATTGACCACTACCCTCTGGATGCAACCATCCAGCCAGGTCCTTATCCACAAAATAGATGACCCATCAAATCCTTCTCTCTCCAGTTCAGAGAGAAGAATAAGGTGGACCATGGCACAGGTCTCACAGAAAGACACATAGATGACATATAGGTGACATCTGTGGCCTTACCTTTGTCCTCTGATGTAGTCACTTCATCACAGAAGACCACTGGCTTGGTCAGAGAGGACTTGCCCTTGGTGAAGCTGTGCTGGCTGCCTTGAATCACCTGCTCAAACACAGTGTCTAGGAGGAACTGTCCTATGGTCTTCCCAGGCACAGAGGGGAGGCTGACAGTTTGGTAGTTTCCAGACTTTCTTTCTACCCTTTTAAAAGATGGGTGCAACGTTCCCCCTTTCCCAGTCTCCTGGGATTTCACCTGACTGATATCAATTTTCACATGTCAAGGAGAGTGTCTTGCCAGCTAGATCAGTCAATTCTCTCCAGAGTTTAGGATGCATTTCATCGAGTCAGGTAGACTTATGTATGTTCAGGTTTTTCTCCCAAAGTGGGAGGGACTTTGCTCGCCCAAGTCCCTGCCTTGATTTCCATCAACTCCTGAGGATACACAAGTTTGCCTGAAATAGATTTTTAATCCACTGTATCCTTTTTTTCAATATGAATTTTACATTTATAATATTTACTTTGAAATTGAGTAGAATCCTTGTAAAGTTGGGGGTTGCTATTTATATATTAAATAGTAAGTATCATTGAGAGATTTACCCAGTGCATCCAGTGAAGTAAACATGGAAGTATTGCACAATACAATATTTCTGGACTTCTTTTTTGAACTCTCTTCCAATCTAAACTACAAACTAGACCACACAGGCTGTTAAAACAAATCTAAGTAGGACATCAACCCTTTTTTCGTCCTAAGAAAGGCAAAAGTAATGGCGAAGCCAAATGATTCCTGGTCACCTGTTAAGCCAGTTACAGACAGGTTTTAAATAACCATATTCCATGAAGGTAAGTATGAACCATACACACTGTCAATATGTGCGACAGGATAGTTGGGTCTTCCCTTCACCCTCCCTGCCCCACACACAACCTCTTCCTTTGTGATTGTCTCCAGCAGGCAATGTGATTTGGCCTTAGATAAGAGCACTCGGTGGGAATTGTGCTAAGATGAGAACACTGGGTAGGAACTTCAGGATGAGCTGTCTGGATGCTCCCTTAATGAATGCATTCTGGAGATGGAGAAGGTGTGGTGATCAAGGTTGACTTGGTTACACGTCAGCCTGCAAAAGGGTATAAAATGCTGCTGGAGTCCAGCAAAATGGTTTTCCAAGGCTGCAGTCAGCTTTTGGGTGGATCCCCTCCCTGTCAGGGGCGCCTGCATTGTACATCCAGCCTGAGGACAGGGAAACACTCACTTTTGGATGGGTGAGTGAAACCTAGCTATATGCGGAGATAAAATTCTTAAGTAACTATAGAGGTGCTTTGTTGCTTTGTAATTGTACATTCTGAAAGGCCAAAGACTGTGAACCTGTCCTTTTCTAGCTGAACCTGCTTATATTATAACCCTTCAGACATGGTTATACTATAAACTTCATTGACTATACCAAGATACCGTATTAGCAATAAATCTAATCATAATCATCCACAAAATCAGTATCATATTTCTCATGCCTGACCAGGAGTCTACTACTCTTCCGTGTAAAACCAATTTAAACCATTACAGTTTTATGGGAGTTATTTGGTGGATATGTCAACATACATACACACAGAAGCAGTTAGAGTTTTGGCTTGCTGGATTGTCTTGGTTTGTTAACCTTTTTACTTTCAGATTTTTCAAATGTTTACAACTACCCAGAAGCAGCTAATAGGTTTGTGTTTCATTTTCTGGGTGTGCTTTTTTGAAATTTGTATAATACCAGCTTGTAAGAAGTCAGAAATTCTGACTGTTTCTACAGGTGAAGCGTGAAGAAATAAGCAATTTTGTGGGTAAGCAGAGTTCTAGTCAATATGGACAAAAGTAAGAGTAGTGGTTTCATTTTTTTGACATTTCAGATTATACCATCACAAGTATAACATGGACTCTGGAAAGGTAACACATAATTTGATCTCCTACTTCTACTCCCAGATTCAATTTCTGTATTAGAATTTGAAGATGACTATAGTGAAACATGCCATCCAGAAATATCAGTGTGATTCATTTAGTAGCTATTCTTGATGTATCCTGTGATGATATTTGCCTACAGTATTGTTTACACACAAAAGTAGCTGAGATTAAAATAAAATCGTCTTTCAAAACAATTTTATTAAAGCAATAAAAATCTAATTCAACATAAATTGTGAGTTAGGAAACTGACTTTGGGTGTTTTCCAGTAGGTCTCTTTAAGCACAGCTGGCTTCATATCATCAAGAAATGGTGATGTCTTTATTGAGTTGACCTGCTATAAAAGAGTGTCAGACTTGTTTATTACACCTTCTTAGAAGAGTTTCATTCTTTCATTCTACTGAAACAAAATGTATTTAGACTAAATAGTGTGCTAAACATGAAGTAGGCATGCAAATATTTCAGAGTCCTGACCCAGATTACCAATTCAAATAAATCAGTGTTACCCAATAAATAAACTAAGTGTGCTTAGGCAAAGATTTGCTTTGATTTAACTAGGTCTTTTAAAAGGCAGTTATAGTTAGTGCAACTTTTGATACGGTCGCCAGTCTACACTGCCTCAAGTCCATTTGTTCATTTGCTTGAAATATCAGAGGAGAAGCATTAATTAAGTTGGATTTCTATATGGAGGGAAATAGCATGGGTAATTGGCAGACTTTATTACAGAAAGAGCAGCTATATTCATGCAGGTACATGTATCTTTCTTCCTACATGTCACCTAAAATTAAAAGATGTCAAAGCAGTTAGTTGAATTCTACTCCATACCTCTACCACACCCTTAGCTGTGGTGTCTGAATGTTGGGATGAAAGAAAAATGTCTTTGTCTTAAAAGTTTCATTTGCAGAAGTGATGAGTGATACAATTACTTCCTTATTAGAGGCACAGTCAGAAACATTTCCAGACAGCCTGATTTTCAGAATATGCTGAGCACCTAACCTTTGAAAATCAGATTTTCTAATTTGACATTCAAACAATAATGATTCACAGTCATGGATAGCTTTGAAAACATATCTCCTTTCTGCAGCTATCAAAAGTTAAGGGATTTAAATATGACAGAGAAATACAGTCAGTCATAAACTTGTTATTGTGCCAATAACAGGCATTAAAGTATTGAGATGGGAGATCTCAGTAACAGCATCACATAGTAGCTGTAGTTTTGAGGTGAATTATTAAATATGTATAAAATATGTAAATATTTTTTGATGTATCAAAATACACTGAGCCACCAGCTGTCTGCAGTTGTGTTGCAAATGAGTATTGTGTTCTTCCTACAAATAACAATCATTCTGTGTGTGCTTTGAAGGTGAGCTCTTTCTGCTTGCCTGAGGTGACCGGTCTTTTCAAAGTTCTGCATGAGGGATGGATCAGCTCTAGGGTGACTGTGAAGATGAGACTACAGTTTTTCCTTTGAGGAAAATGGTTAGCAACAGTGGTGCTCTGGAGATTTCTCAAACTGGGAACTAAGCTGTATGCTAGTATCATGCTGTTTTCTGGAGCCAGACTTACAGATATTACGCATTAGAGATGGAAAAGAAGCTTTGGAACATTTTCCATTCCTAGTGCAAGATTATGCAGTCAGTGTGAGATTAGTAATTGTTTAAATTTTCCAGTAGTTCATTTTGATCTGTTTTTAAATGTCCTAGGTGATAAGTTTAGGGGTTTCTATCACTTTCTTTCAAAAGATTTCTTAGTTTGGAAACATCTCTTATATCTGATGTAAATTTACCAACTTTAGCTATGATTGTTCATGGCTGTATTTCATTTTCCCACCCAGGTATCTTTCTAAAATTATTAGTTCCTGTGTATTCATAAAATTAATTACCAGGGTAATGATTGGCGTGATACCCATGCCACTTCAGTTTATTAAACTGCATCTCTTTGTGTAGCACTGCCTCATTACTTGTATCTAATGTGTGTATTCAGACATTATACTGAGGCAAACTAGGGTTAGGTTTTAGTATAACAACATTGCAAATATTCTTGCAAAATCAAGATAATAGCATTTAAATTTGCTTCATTTTGTTCTAACACCAGCTTCATACATTCATCCCACAAATCTGTTTAGTGCCTGTTTCTTTCTGCTGTTCACGGCCTTTACCCTGTTCTGGATACCCTACTTGTGCTTATGGGCTACAAGCTGCATAAAAAATTAGAAACAGTGGAAAATATACTTTTTAAATTAAGATGTCTTGTGGGGAAAACAGCCTTACAAGTTTATATCCAGTCTTTGCTTTCTACTTTTGGCATTTGCTTCTCTAAATTTAACCATAAAAGAAAAAATTCCCTATTACCTGCTTGCCTCTTTCTTAAGGGTCAAGTTGGTTTTCTTCCAGCAAAAGTCTGAGTTAAGTTCACAAAAGATGTGCTTTTTTTACGTTTGCTTCATATCAGTGGGAACATGCTATAGACATGCTGTAGAGTTGAGGTTTTGCAATATACCCATCGTACCTCTTTTGGGATTACAAAGCTAGTCCTGCTTTAAAACTTCTTGTAATACCCTGTTCAAGGGATATCTGTATTTCATAGTTGGTTTTAACCTAAATTTAACCTAACATATATAAGTGCATTAGACATTGAGGCTTTTTGACAGAAAAGTGGGATCATTAACTGATCGCTCTTTTTAGGTTGTGAATTCCAGCATGTTATTTGTCCTCAACTCTAGTGAATTCTTGCACACTGAAAAGTTTAGCAGTGGAGTTCTGATGTGGAGAATCTGATGCTTACTGCAAAACAGTGAATTTCCTCACAGGAAGAATAAAGGATCATATATGCATGTGGCTAGAACTAGTGCCCTTTAAATATTTTCACAATTTTTGTTCCACTGAGGAATGGTTTCCTTTTTGTGATAACATCTTTATACTTATTTTCCCTATGCCTACATCTTTTCCCCTGGTATTTTTCCCACTGAGGTCCATTTTTTTCCCTCTTATTTTTCAGTCCCTACTCACATTTAGAAAAAAAAACAGCAGAGGAGAGGTCTTCTACTTGACCATATTTACTGATACTGCTATGGCCTCTCCAGTTGCCTTTTACCAACTTTCTTAACAGAATTTCCCATCACAAAATTATTTATTAAAGGTAAAGCATTGTACAAGCACATTCCTAGATGCAGTTGTATGAGAGTTTTTCAGGATCATTTGGGTGGCCATACTGAAATCTTTCTGTGGATTTGGGAATGTTCCAGTAACCAGAAGTTACAACCAGGCGGAAAATTGCAGCCTGAATGACACACTACAGATGTGCATGGCTCAGAGCAGATAGTTCAGAGAAAGCCATTTGAATGAATCCACATGAAGTGTTTAGTGAATTATTAAAGAATGTGGCAAAATATAAGTTTGCTTGCACATCATTTGAGAACAGAAAATGGGTCAAAAACTGTCAAACAAGAAGCTTGTTGTGAACAGTTCAGGCAGTATTAGGCTTCTTTTAGGTGGAATGTGACCCTGCTAACCCTGAAGTGTGAGTTAGACCTTTGATGTTCAAGGGGATTCCGAATTAGGCAGACATAGTTCATCCAGCCTGAGACAGTAGCATGTAAGTGCCTGGTGCAAACTCTCCCTTCAGTTGAACCAGACCTGGTTTGTAACCAGCCTTGAAACATGCAAGATCTAGTAAAATATTTTGAAGTGGTCAAGAGTTGACCAGAAGAGAAATTGTACGTTTTTTCCTCCCTTCTTCCTTCTTTTTGAACAAGTAATTAGCAGGTATTGAACTATCATTGTCATCATTATCATGTTCACTTTTATTGTGCTGGATCACTTAGCAATGAATAAAACATCTTTGGTTTTTACATATATTGATTTGACAAGTCAGCAAAAGAGAACAAGTGGAGTTTATTTCAGAATACATGAATGTTGTAGGGAAAACGTCCTGATCACAGGTGAAAAGCATCATAATTTTTCTCCACCTTAGGCCTTTCAGATTCAGTGTAATCCCAGTAATGTTCATGTCTGCAGGATGTCTCTTGATGGGAGAATTTCCACTATATAGACACAGCTATGTAATAAGTAAGTTAATGTTCTCAGACTGCACATCTGAAAAGACACAGAATACAATTTTAATTTCTTCTGAAATAGGTAGCATTTATTGTCATTATGGATGAAAATCACCCTGTACAAACAGCCAGAACAAAAGTCGTCTTCCCACAACTACAATTGAAGTGCTTAAAACTGGGCAGATTTAGGTTTGGAGAGGAGTTTCTATGTATCCCATCTATGTCTGGAAAGATTTTATTGAAGGAATCAGGTCTTTGTCCTTAAGAAAAACTGGTGGAGATGGGTTTTGTTGGTTGAACTTGCCCTGAAAACTGTGAGGGGGAAACTCTGGTCCACATTGGCAATGTGGTGAAAATCCAGTTGCAGCTGTGTAGAATCATAGGAATCATTTTCATCAGCAAGTATTGTCCTGCAATTTGGGTCAATATTTCTCCAGGAATGTAAAGCTATTAGTCACATCTCTGAAGGCTTTCTCCCCATGAATAGCACTGGATTATTTTTATCTGCCATAGATTTTTTAACTGAAATATATTGAACAAAATGAAATTCAATAAAAGAAAATTATTAGAGCTGTTTTGTATTTGACAAAATTAAAAATGTATGGTATTTTTTGCCTCAAAAATTCAAATATTGAAATGTAGTGTTGTTTAGGAGGACAGAGCCTTCTCTTTAATTCAGCTTGAGAGGTAGTGTACAAGGTCATTCATTTAGAAATAGGGTAATTTCCTGTACTTTACTAAGTTTTGTTTTGTAAAGGTAGGAAAAACAGAAATATCAGAAAGCCTTCTATGATGTATAATGCATACTGTGTTTTCTGAACCATCAGGAACACAGTTCTCTCAGTGCCATTTCCTTGCTCTCCACCCCAAGTAATCTATTGGCCACTGCTACTCTTACCAGATGGCTTATCTGTGGAATGAGCTAGTCCTGTTCCAGGAACAAATTCTTGTGCTGTATAAGGTCAAGTGAAGTAAGGTTTTGGTGACCAAATTTCAGTCTTTCTTCATTGTAGATCATGAGAAAGTGTACTGATTTTCATCAGTGAGAATCCTTAATTGGACCCCAGGTCTCCGGTGATTGCTTTGTAGTGTCATAAATAATCTGTGATCCACTTTTGAGGTCACAGAAACATCTGCATTTGTTCGGTTCTGTTGTGTTTCTCTCTAAATTTGGCTTTATATAATTATAACAGAATAACATGCTTTGGGCACCTTTCCTTTTTTGTCCTGTAAAAGGCTAATAAAGCATTAAGGCTGTTTTATAACACGGTGAGTGCTATTTTGCAGTGTTTCATTAGCCACAAATCCACAACTCACCTCAGGAATTCTGAATGACAGACTAAAGGTATTTTTGCAGCTGTTCTATGGGACCTTGTGAAAGTCTTGTTCCCTTTAAAGGAAAAAAAAACCCTGAACTTTTTATAAATCAGTCCTTTTGACAGGCCTCCATAAAGTAAGACTCATCTCTGCTAAATCTGAGTACTGACCATTTTATCCATATGCCTGTGGATAGTTCAAATATCATCTCTCTTGTAAAATATTTTTTCTGTAGGATTGAATGAAGCGAACTCCTTCAAATAGGATATAATATGCTCCAAAATGCTTTGAATGGCTGCTCACTTAATAAAACGTGGCCTAAAGCAATACTATCTTCTGACTATTATATGGTGTTTCATGAGTTGACTTTTAAGTTGAATTCCCTGCCATCTTTATGTACCAGAGAACATCTTGAAAAAATCAAGTTACAAATAGTGACTGTTTTCTAAAGGTCAAAGAAATTGTAAGAAAAAAAAAAAAAGAACAAGTATTTTCTGAAAAGAAATATTCAGGAAGCCCTGAATATTTATATACTGATATCATCTTTAGACCTCCAGGGTGTTTCAGAGTACAGACAGCTACAGTTTTTAATAAAAATGTTTTCTAAACTGAATTTCATTTCTCTTTTCAGATATATAAAAAGAGATTAGTTTCCCAACTCATACTGCTTTTTTAAAGTTTTAATAGTTAATGTTTGGTTCTTTTCCAAAACAATTTTCTGTCCATTTTAAAAGTGCAAAGGCTTGGAATATAGAACTGCCAAGGACTGTTTGGTAAAACATATGCTAAAAACTTGCCTGCAAGGTAGTGGAAGGGAATAGATGGTTCGTTTGAAATGATCTCTGTTTGCATAACTATGTTTTAGTTCATGCTAGCTGGTGAGAAAATCCATGTTCTATACTGCTATTTTAAAAGTGCAGTTGGTTTACCCAGTATTAAGTCAGTGTGCAGATGACTCTTTATCTGCTCCAAATACTCTTGTGACAGTCCTCTGGTTTGCAACCTTACCAGGATACACCAGCATCTACTGTTCATGTCATGGTGATGAGATACCATATATCTGTTTGTATACATACATACATACATACATATATATATATATATATCTGGCCCTGCTCAGCGTCGTTCCATTTACATCTGTGCACTGCATCTCTGTACCGTATTTTCTATGGCTGAGACATAAGAGGAACTGCTTCTGCTTGCCATCTGGGGAGAACTGAAAGATCATTAACAGGAAGTATTTCCAAAACATAATTAATGGACTTGGACAATCATCCAAAGGTCTGTGGAATGGAATGGCAAATGGCATCTTTCTCTAAAGAGTACAAAGCCTGGTGTAAAGTGAAGAAGCAAAGAATATGAAATCCTTGATTAATATCCAATGCAAACAGATGCAGGTATAACCTCGCCTTTAGTAACCTGCCAAGAATTGGGCAGTGATGTGATGAGAGAGTGTGAGACAAGACAGTGAAAAAGTGGCAATGCACACTTCACAGCAATAGTCTCATAGGCCATCCTCCCAGTTCAGGTCAGCTCTCTTCTCATGGGTAGCTGGATTTTCAAATGGAACCAGCCCCATGTTTCTGCATTGCTACTGGAGAGTTACTCCTGTGCTCACATGGGTGGACTGTGCTCAGTGGCTTGGTAGCTGGCAGAGGAGCTGTCTTCCACAACCAAAGGTGTATGGTAATCACCATTTAGGCACAGGTGCTATCATCATAGAATTAAGATTTTGTCCATGTTGAGTGGACACAATGGCAAGCAAAACAATATGGATTGTAAGATACCATAACTTTTGGAGGATTTACAAATTTGAATCCCATCACACACTGTCAGTTGTGTTCTACCTTATCCAAAATGACCAGCCAGGCAAAATCACAGATAGTGTGTGTGCCCATAGCAGAATACAGGAGTATTGAATACACAATCTGATTCCTTAAGGCTGAGTGCAGAGGCAGAAGAGCTGTTTGCCTTGTGACTGTAATTAATTAAATTGTCTTGCCATCTAGTAGGGAGACTAAGACAGGTGCTAAATGGGTCTTGGACAAGCTCCGTGTGAACCACATGTTGATGCACCATGGCCTCAGCAGAAAAGTGGCTGTGTGGCTTCAAGAGGCAGCAATTGGTAGAAGAGAAAAGGGAGAGAGCCTCATTTGCAAGCACTTAAAATGTAAGCTTTCGGGGCTCTGCAGTTTGTGCAGTTGACAAGAAGCATAGGTTAGTGGAATTCTATTTCCAAGACTTCAGGCTTTGTGTGCACTTCCACAGGTGCATAGAAAGACTAAGGTATTTTAGGTAGCACTCAGAGGTGGAACTGGGAACAGGGGAAAAAAATTTAGGAAGGCAAACACAATTCTCACCTTGGAGAAAATCACTAGAGGGTGACAGAAGCTTTGTTGTGTCTGTGTTTCAATCTTAGACCAGGTAAAACTAGAGAATATATGGACGGGAAAAAGGCTCAATTTCAGAAATGTGGGCTATGGGTTGCCTGTTTGCATTTTGGCCAAAAAGAATGGGACTGGAGGTATTTTTTATACATTGGCTCAGGTTTTCCTAGGCATTTATTGAACTTGAGTTTGAAAGGAAGCAGTAAAAATTAAATATCTGATTTATCAAAGAGAGTCTATACAACAAATTAACCTTGAAATAAGAATGTTGTCTCTGCCTTGAGGCAAATGGGATGCAGAGGAATGGACACAAAGGATACTTCGCTAGGTTCTTCAGCCTGACAATAAGAAAACAAAGCAATGAACACAGTGCTGAACCCTCTCATCTGTCCTTCTGAACAAAGAAGTGGTGTAAAAGAAGAAGAGCTCATGCTAGTGGAAATCTCTAGGTGCTGCTGATTTAGGTTTGCATAAAGGCTTGACTGTAGCATTCCAGATCCATGCACAGACTTGACAGGTAAAATCACAGTATAATTTGTGACTCCTAACAAATTAATGAATGCAATAAAACTTAATGTTTTCTCAGAAATTACATAAGATTAAATGAGATGAGAGAGATGGGGAAGAGTGAAGGAGAGGGAGGAGCACAGTTCTAGTTTGTACCTACATCCTGTCCAACTTGTCAGTTTTCACTGCCTCATCCCTGGCTTCAGAGTTCCTTAGTAACTTTTCATTCCTCTCCAATCTCTCCAAGATCCAAGATGACATCCTCTTTCAACTTGCCTAATCTGTGCCACTGTTACTTTCCCATTGTATTTATATACAACACACATTAAAGAATAAACGTACCATACATAACAAACTTATTAAAGAATAAATGTACCATACATTCCATGTCAGGGTCTTCATTTGTAGCCCTTGCTCTTCTTCTTTCACAGTCTCTTTTTTGTTATCATTTATGCAGATGAAAAATTTCCTCAAGAAATTGTTTTATTGTGATGTTTTCACATTGTCTGTAGCAAAGTGTCAAAAGAGTGGGATGTGAAAAAAATGCAGGAAAAGAATGACGAGCCATAGCATAAAGCTTCAAATAAATAGATGCAGATTACTCTCTGGGCAGAGTTGGAATCTGGTATTCTGCTTAGCATCTATCTCCTATTCCATATTTCATAAGCAGATGTGTTACCTACATCTGCAGTTTCTGAATGCTTCCCATTATAAGGCCTGTTCTTATGATTGGTACTAAATTTGCCAAATTGCTTTAATTTTTCAGGCTGAAATATTTTCATTCTGGGTATCAGCTTCAAATTTCATTTAGAATGTCTTTGGAGTAAACAAAGTATGGCATTTATGTTAAGTTAATTTATTTACAGGTGACTTACCAATTCAATTTCAAGCAAGACCTTAAGGAAGAGGGCATGTTACCCTCATGACAGAATGTGCTCTTTTGTTTCTTTTTCTTTCTTGCGTGGAGCATGCAAAACACTCAAACACTACTTACGTATTTGGCCAGGTTTTATGGGGGGCTTTTGATTTATTTTTGTCAGGGGTTCATGGGTTTTTGGTTGGTTTTTTGGTCTTGTTGTTTTGGGGGTTTTTTGTTTGTTTGTTTGTTTTTAAATAAATCAGCAGAAACTGAAGAATTAGGTAGATATTTTTACCACAGAGTCTTTGTCGGCTGACTAAAGCCCACAGGAGACCAGGAGGAACTGGTCTTTCTTGAGGAATTTTTTCTCCCCTCAATTTATGCTTTTGGGTCATAATTTGACTCTTTTGAGTAGGAAGTTGCAACAAAAGAAGGGGTAGTTTCCTCTTAAAGGCAGAGGAGATCTTCAGCCACTGGGTTGTTTCTCTATGTCTTCTGCTGGATGACCATTTGAGTCAGTCTCTTCTTGCTTGGCCATTAGACAAATAATTATCCAAGAAACACATCTGCAGACAGGTTTTCAGAATGGCTGGGAGCACACAGGAGTTAGTAAAGCTGGTTGCAGATGCCCCATACAGGCAGTACAGAGTCAGGTTCTAGGTATGCCAAAAATCAAACATCAGCCACTTTTTTGATAAATATGCTGGGCTTTTTTCAGTACTTAATATTCCCAGGCTGTGGGGTGGAAAAGGAGGTCACAGAGCCTGCTAGGGGTCTAGCAAAGGCATGCTAAAATCATCCCTAAAAGCAGCTAAGAGGGAGTGAGTACTCGTGCATCCAGTGCAGGAGCTTAAGAAAATTGTATTAAATAAATTGGGAGCCCATCTGAGAAATGGGAATGATGAAAACAAATAGAGATAAGCCATCTGCTTATCAAGAGGAGCACAGCTAGGCTGGATAAGAGAGAGATTTATGTGGCTGTGTGGTAGTTTCTATGGGTTGAACAAATGGCATTAAAATTGGGAACCCTTGCAACTTCTCATTCCTGATTCTCGAAATCTTGATTTTCCAGCCACAACGATGTTTTGACATAGGTGTTTAAGAATGTCTATGTACAGTTTCATTAGCATGTTTGGGATTTGCAGTCTCTGCCATGTATATTATATAAAAACTCTTCTAAAATGCTTTGAAACTTTGAAAAATATTTTCAGGAGCCTGTTCATTGTGTCTCTTGGCCCATTAAGCTAAGTGCATTGACTGTCACAAGGAAGAAAAAAATTAAACTAGAACTTTTAAAACATATCTAAAATAACTTAGGATCACTTGCATGTCTTAAAAAAAATCACTGTTTTAAAGCCCTGTGTCTCAGACTCTACATTTCACTAAGTTGGTCTGCTGGAAAGCTGCTAAAGTTCTTCCTCATTCACTAGGACAATACATACATATGGCTTTAAAACCAGGACAATTTCATAATTTTCAGAATTCATCTTGCCTCTCCTGGGCCTCATGCAGGTATAATTTCTGAGGAAATTCCACTTCTTTGGTGGGGGAGGGAGGAAATACTTCCATGACAGGTTGGCTTTAAAATATAAATGGTGCTATTTGAAGTAGTTTAAGAGCCAGAAATGCCAGACTGAATTGGGGAAACTGATTAATGGGAAGGTGATGCAATCATAGCTATGTGATAAATTGCTTGGATATTTCTTTATCAAATGCCCTGCAGTACAATATGTCACACACTTATCACATACACACACATTGCCTACATATGCACAGACAGATGCCTGTGGGCAGATCTGTGGTAAGCATAAATTGACTGAGATCCTCTGAAATCCCTTCAAGTTCTGGACCTTTGCTGTTTTATACCAGTTAAGGACTTGCCCCTTTTTTCTCCATGTATGTTCACTAAGCTGCAGACCAAACCCATGATTATTCCTCCTAGTAAGTGTTGCAAATTTCTGGCTCTTATTTGTAAATGAAAAAAACAAATGTTCCAACATGAAACTGGGCTTAGATCCCAGTTTTCAGTCATACTCTCTATTAAACGGTGAAGGCTGTTGCATACATCACCTGAGAAGCATTAATCAAATAGTAATAGTGCGGTTGTTTTCCTAAAGAACTAAGGGAAGGTCTTTATTGCATTCACATCTCCTACTGCATCTAGCCTGATGTCCTGCGTCAGTTGCATTAAGATTGAGAAATCCTTACCAGGGATACAATGCACACAATGGTTACAGTCACTGATGTAATACTGGCGCCAGTAAGCTTTATTTTATTTAAAAAAATACTACTTTCTATGTACTTCAAAATAGTATAGACATAAAATATTTTTTAAAAAAACAGAAGCTCTGTCTGTGTAATTTGATGCTGAGCCTTAGCAAAACAGGCAAAGTTCCAAATATTTTCCCCTGCTCAAATGGTTTAAAATATGTTTCCAAGGGTGATTTGGCTGGAGAGGCGACCACTGGGGAATTACAAGCTGAAAAGTTTTATTTTTTTGTGAAGATCTATATTTCTGTGAAGAAACCGCAACTTTTAGAGCTGGCCAGGAGCCAGAAATAAGGTATGCTCAAAAAACATTCACCCTAGTGAACTCTCATTAATGAAGCTAAAAGCAAAAATCATTTTTCTTAAAAGACACTGAGACAAGTCCATTGCAAACAGAATACTCAAACTACTATGTAAGGCCCCTGTATCCTGAAGACTCCTGCCCACATTTCCCCTACTTTGCTTCCTACTCACACCAAATTTTTGTATCACTAACGTGAAGAGTCATTCTTGCACAACTGTTTGCCAGACTGGGGCCTCCCTTTGTACTTACCTAGTGTTTTACATATTCAGGAGGAAGTCAGATCAACTACAGTCATAAGTAATGCATAATTTTGCATTGCCAAAGGAAGTTTAATTTAAAATCTTGTTATAGCCAAATGTTTTTTCTGGCAAAAAGAATGTTTGCACCATTGTTGTTTGGACAAATTACAGCTATTTTCTTTTTCTTAGGGGTCTGGTCCATGCACCTCTGTAAGGCAGAGGGTACTGACAGCTTTCCAGAGCTTTCCAGTCCCTCTTTCTGCCTTTGTGCTTATGTGTAACAACCATCTGATGCTTTGGAGACTTGGCTCATGAAAAGCCTGTAAGGAACCCAGTTGGAAGGTACCTGAGCCATCTTCTGTAGGTAGCATCTACAACTCTTTGTTTCAGCATCTGGGCTAAGACCTTGGCAGAACTAGGTACATTAATCCTATCTGTGTGCTTGGGCTCCTTCTCTGTAAGCATATTTTCCTAGTCTGGACTAGCACTGGATGTATTTTCCTAGTCTGCTTAAATCTACACTACAGTGTGTATCGCCTTGCTCCATTTAAAAAAATATATAAATTACAGCAGCACTTGCATCCCATCTGTGCCCCGGGGAGTCTAAGCTTGGAGCATACATTGATTTCTGACTGTCAACCTCAGAGGAAAACAATTCTGGTCACTCCTGTTCAGAAATATTCCCACCACTGTGGTCAGATCTTTTTCACAATAACCTGGTGGTTAAAGATATTGCCTAGGAGCTGGGAGACAGGAACATGCACTTTCTTGTTGGCTGGTTCTCTGGCCTCATTAATCTGACATACCTCTCTGCATGATAGTGCAGTTTTAACAGGGAAAGTGGGAATGACCTCTCCAGAAACACTTCTCAATTTACTGCCCTCTTAATCATATTTCAGGAAATAGCTACTTTGTGCAGCCTGCTCCCCTACAGTGAAGACTAAAGAGTGGATAAGAGGAAATCTAGTTAATCCTGACCAACATAGCATTTAAGGTAATTCCATGACTGACTTCAGGAGGACTCGTGTCCAGCTCTCCCAGGAGAGCAGCACCAGGAGTCTTGCTGTCTGTGGGGTGGAGGAATCAGTACTCAGAATGGATACATACCTTCAACAGACCAACAATAACCCTAGTCCTGACTTATTATCACTGCAGTTTTAGTGTTCAGTTAACAATGAGTTATTGCATGATAAAAAAGGTAGGGATTATTATATAGACTCTTAGCCTCAGGGAAATGGCATGTGCAACCATTGCTGTACTTTGATCATAGTGCCCTAGGGGTATTGGTATGCACACCAAATTCCAATTATATTTTACAACTTTCTCTGTTCCTTTCCTGTGTCTAGTTCCTTTATGAAAGAAAAGACCAGAAAAATATTTAGCTGTCCAGGGAATAGCCATGGTGCCACAATACAGATAACAATGTTTTGCAGAGGTGATCCATCCTTATAACAGCCCACAAAGAAAATCTGAGTTTTATCATTTGATCAAACATTGAATGACTTTTCATGTGAAATAATTTTATTTTGATTCTCCTAAATTAGCTTATTGAACAGATGTTTTATTTTATCTTTATACTTTCAATGCGATGTAGTTTAGTGTTCTTCCATCACTGTTCTTTCATTTACTTTTATGATTTGTCCCAAATAATATCTGAAAACTGTCCTACTGAGGCAATGTGAAATAAACCCCCCAAAAAACCCAACAAAGAAAACACAACAACAAAAAAACCAAACAACAGTAAGAACTAGCAAAAACATTTTTAAAAGCTACATATGCAAGCATTTCCAGGGCATTTAACTATGATGGTGTTTTGAAGCCTGACCCTTGGCAGTCTAATCTCATCAGATCTTCTAGGATAAAGTAGGAAGTCTTTTCTCTGGAGAGTTATTGAATGAGCTCCTCAGTTTTCACACAACTACTGAAATTAGCCCCTTACTTCCACTCTCCTGCTCCACACACTGACCTGAACACCAAAATGTGCATGGGATAGCACAAGCCAAACTTCTGCTCTTGCTCTGGCATAATCAAAGCTCACTTTCTAGAAATATTTCTCCACTTAAATAATATCAAAAAAGGTTTTTCTAAATTGTGTGAAGAGTCAGACAGCGGAATGCAAAGATTCCACGTCACTGCTAAGCATAATGTAATAATCAGAGTGAACACGTCAGCTTGTATCTGTTTACCATAACCTCTTCAGGCTGAGCCAAACAATTATGACTAAATTCAAAAAATGCAGTGGCACTTATTACACTAACTGTTTGGTAATCTCTTCACTGGCTGTCAAGTAATTCTTGCAGAGATCATAATGCTAGATACTGGACACTCAGGGCAGCAGATCAGGAGCAGGGCATGTGCAAGATGACACTCTTCCGAATCAGTCTTCCCAGCCTCCATGTTCAGCAGTTGCGCTGCATTTGTCCATCCTGACCAACCAATTCCTTTCTGAAAGGGTTTGTATTCCTTTGGACTGTACCACACCCTGAGGCTGAGGGGTTCATATCTTAATTATGCACTGTGTAAAGAAGTATGCAAGAGATTTCTTTTGTATCTGTTACCTGCTTTATTAACAGCTCTGCTACTGTGAGAAGCAATGAAGAGATTTGCTTTTTGCCATTCCTGATTTGCTTTTTCTACAGTACATTGAGTTCATCAATACACCACTTAGAAGTGGTATATTGAAGTGGTATATTGAAGCACCTTCAGTTTGAAAAAGAAGTCTCTTTTTTTGGACTGAAGGTGTTAGTCTGTCTAATCTCCACCAATTCTTTCCTACTAGCGAAGTTGCACATATCAAATTACTTTTACCTGTAGTAATTTTGTCAGGAATATCTAACGACTTCTGCTTATTATTTTGCTATTTGGACACCTTGATAGCAGAAGAGACGGAGAACAGAGCAGGATAAAATGAATCAAAATTTTCTATAAATGAGGTAGAACTCTTCACCAGGCTTTTCTTGATGAGAACCTGTAAGGCTAGTTCCTCTCGTGAAGATATAGCTGGTGTTGTGAAAGGAAGAGAATTCACCTACCTATGGCTTAGTGTTGCCATTGCTGAAATTGGCTGGTGTCTGAAAGTCCATTAGACATGCAGAGTTCACAGTTTTTCACAGAGGCT
Source organism: Cardinalis cardinalis (assembly GCA_014549065.1). Lineage (NCBI taxonomy): Eukaryota > Metazoa > Chordata > Aves > Passeriformes > Cardinalidae > Cardinalis > Cardinalis cardinalis. The sequence goes on from JACDOX010000172.1 coordinate 321,446, forward strand.
GGCATGGGCTTCATAATTAGTAAAGCCCCATGTATGCATGCATTACAGCTGATTAGCAAAAAACATGCTTTCACAGAAACACTGGGTATCTCTCTGTGGAGTGGTTTGAAAGGCTCCTTTAAGTTCTGTACACCAATAAAGTTTTGTACACCCATATCAGTAATGCATGGGGTGGGGCTGGGGGTTGCCTCTTGGTAGGAATTGATGCTGGCCCTTAGGTGTAGGCCAAATGCATGTTATTTTATCTGGTAACAAGGTTCAATTTTTAATTAATTTTAATTAATTTAAAAACTAAATTGACTGCAAATATGCACTGGGTTTTTTCCAGTCAAAGGATGATTACACACACAGTGAATCTTTAGGAGACAGTGGAGATATTCTGCTTGCATTGTCAAACATAGTGCTGAGGATGAAATATTTCAACAAACCAAGTGCCGTCGTCATCACAATTTGTTTTCCCTTTCAACATGGCAAGTACCTTAGCCTAAAGCCTGTTCTTTAGGGGGTAAATCTATTCCATGGTGTATTGTGCTGGAATGTGCAGTAAAAATAAATTATTTCACTTGCACAATCTCTAAAAAAACTGCAGCTGTTCGGCTGCATCAGTAAGGAAAAAACACTTGAAAACTTCAAAGCACTATGGCAAGTTCCATCTGCCTTTCTACCCATGAAACCTAACAACTGTGTCTGCTTTATTCATTAAGTAACCATGGGTCGAGTAGGAAGCTAATCACGCTATAGATGCTTCAAAGAAATGGGACATTAGGGAAAATCTGTATTACCACAAATAAAAAGCCCACAGTTTACCCTGCAAATAAATATAGGCTGTTATACATAGGATAAAGCCAAATAAATCTAAGAATGCTTATATTTTACTTTGAAATATTTTCTGAAACATTAGAAAGTTGGTTTATGTGTATTATTTTAAGACACTGCCTGCCTTAGAGCAACACAAAAACACTTGAGATCCCTTTCAAGGATAAAAATTTGAGGAACTCCTGAGTGAAGGAGACAGCTGAAATGAGCTGGACAATTAAAGTTACAATTTGACAAGTAATTTCTGTGCTTCTACATGTGAATATGTGCTCAACAAATTTATAAGGCGTTGCTTCAATTTATTTTTCAAAACCATATATGTGAACTGTGAGGCCACATCCCACTTCCAGGCTTGATCCATTTTGGATCCTTAGCTTACCTGCAAAATGAATGTGACTCAAGATTCAAAGAAATACATTTTTAGAAGGGTTAGAATACTTCTGGAATTCTAAAAGTATCCAGAAATTGAAATCTTATTGAAACTGTGGACTTTTAGAGAACTGTAGTAAATCCACAATTTAATTGAGGACATTAGAGAACACATAATAAGAACTAAATCTTGAACACTGTAGAAAAATAACAGGAATATTTTGTAGCTTTACTTGGCAAGTACAGATTCTTCTTTCAGAAGATGCATTTTAAGTATGTGAGAGCTGTCATTTCTCTTCTGAAACAGTGCAGCAAACTTCCATTTCCTTATAGTTTTGAACACCTAGAGAGACATACCCTGAATTTTCTGAATTCCTATCAAATCCTTAGTGCAATTTCCAGGGGTATCAAATAAATAACATCCCTATATTAATTTTTTTACTTGTACTCACCAAAATAAAACCAGAATATTTTCAACATACAGCATGAAAATATAAAGTGTCCACATGGAGACAGGCTATAGTAAGTATTGTCAACCAGAAAATTCAGGACACTTTTTTATTTTAAAAGATTCTTGAAATATATGGTTGAACCAGGAGGCTTGGTGAAGATTTCTAAATACTCACAAATTCTTGGATTTAATCTTCCATTAGTTAAAACAGATTAAATACCAGTTAAAATTCATGCCTTGCTTTTACAATTCAAAATAGTTAAATAAAATATTAGGACCAGCAAGGCACACATGCTCTGATAAATTGCAGTGTACTTTTACTAGGTTAACAATGCATTAACTTTGACATCGACTGTAATGTGATCCAGCATTGTGATTTTTAAGATTCTGACCCTTTTATTGTCAAGTCTGGCAATTTTGCTGGACTACTATTATTATTATTATTATTATTATTATTATTATTATTATTATTATTATTATTATTATTATTACTACTACTACTACTATTATTATCACTATTAGTATTAGTATTAGTATTATCTGAATGTTTGCAAGTTACAGAGCTGGATTTTTTGACAAAGTGACAACACACAAGCTCCTGCTTGAAACTGCTTTATATGCCAAATGAGGTTATGGGGAGTCTAGAAGCGGGAGCAAAAGTCAGTGCACAAAAGGGCTTGTGTCTTAAGATGCTAGTCTGGAATTTACCTTGAAGTCAACCTCCATTTCTACTTAGACAAAAAATGTACAAAATGTCAGTCATGGATGGGCAAACTAAGGGTATTGCCGGTCTCCTGACACTGCACTATTTGGATATGATGGATGTGGGGAAATTTAATCCTTCCAGAGGGAATCAGGTGGCACTGTCAGGAGAAAAAGTGCAAACAATTTTGTACTGGAAAAAAACTTTCCATTTTAGACTTTCTGTGCCAAAAATGTTACAGTCTCCAGCTGTTCTGTGTTAAAAACTAAATCTACTAGAGAAAAGAATCTTAGAGAAAAGGTTAAACATTGAATAGCAAGTTCTGTTGGTTGGATTATGTTTAGATCACATAAAACATACTAAAAATCATTTCCCAGGCACTGTTAAAACATCTGTTTTCTGGATTAGGGAGCTAGATGTTCAAATCCAAGTTGGGAAAAAACCCTGATAGCCACAAGCTGCTTTCTTTAAAGGCCCTTTGCTGCAAACAAGTGAATTGAGTGTTTGTGATATCTTCCTACAATCCCAGAAGTCAGAGCAGATGGAGAAAGAAAGCAGATGTCCTACAGACTGAGACGCTGTTGTTTGAAGAACAATGCAAGTAATCTTCAAAAAAACAATTATTTAATTTGGGCTTTCCCTTATGTCATCCCTCAACTAAAATCTAAAATGTTTTTCTTTGTCCTTTCAAATCCAGAAAGAAGACTGGAAGTGTCTAGTTCTTTGAATTTCCACTGACTTTAGCTCTATGTATCAGTTTTCCATAAATTCAGGGAATCCCAGCAATCATGCTGGCAGTCTTATATTTTCCTGTGTGCATTACAGGTTTCTATACAGATGATTTGTTAGTTTCCATTCAGAATAGCACCTCACTTGGGACCATGACTTTTAACTTCTTCAAATTATAAATGCCAATTTTACTGCAAAAGCTGACTACCATAGGTCAGCAGGGATGAATGTGATCTGAAGAGTGCTACAAAATCTTACGATATTGCTAAAAACCACTGATATCTGGCATTAAAATCCCCAGTTTTCTAGACATGTTCTAATTCAAAAAACCAAATGTGTTTTTATTCGTGCAGTAGTCTAGGACCACCACCCCCCCTGCCCCCATCAAACACTTGAATATATGAATTAAAGTTCCCCCAAACTATTTTTTGAAATCTTGTAATTTTAAGCTTGTCTCGTGATTTTGGGAATGACTCACAGCTTTTTAATTTTAGAAGATCAGAGTACTGTAATGGAACGCAGAAAACTGGTTACAGAGTGTTGACTCTTTTTGCCTTCTGTGGCTGACTTGCATAATTGAAGACAGATGAAAACATACTCTGGTCAACATTTTCAGAGCTGTTTTGAGGTCAGATTTGTGAATAGAGATAGCAGAAAACATCTTGTAGTTACTTTCTGGTAATTGGTTTTTAATTACTTGTTTGTAAAAAGTATTCTGTTGTTTCACCAAAATTAAGTTTCATGTGAAGGCTGAAAACATCAATAAGAGACCAAATTATCACCTAAAGAAAAATTCTTCTAAATTCCAATATTATTCACAATTTTTTTCTTGAGTTTCTTGTATTCTGGTAGCAGTGCTATAACCTGCAAATTACATTGGATCCGAAAATGTTTGGTGAATGTTACTAGCACAGAATTAGCTGTCCACAGATTATGCATGCTGCAATGTCTGACATTTTATGTACCAATTCCAAAATACCTAAGCAAGGGTCACTGCTACAGTGAAAATACAGTCTATCACACGTGCTAATGGCTGAGTATATGGAAACCTGGAGTATACGTTTGATCAGATTATTACCAAATCTAGAGGTATCAGCCTGCTTTAGGTGCTTCACCACATGAGTGTATCCTTAACATTCACTCAGAAATCACTGGGAATAGGTTGATTGTTTCCTCTTGAACAAACATTCTACTGCACCAAGGAGTTACACCAAAGATTTTGTGGAAAAGCCACACTGACAACCCAGTTTTGCAAGGTTGAAGCCAGTATGTTGCTGAAGACCTCTGAGCCTTAGGGAAGCTTTGGTGCAGGAGGTGAGGACAGCCTAGGAAGTCACAGTTAGATTGCATGATCTGCAGTGTCCATTTGTTGATATGTACCTAGGGTTAATTTGCTTTTATATTTTGAACAACCAGATAGACCAAGACAAGAAATCATTACCTACAAACAGGACACAAGTTAGGTGGAGGCTGAGACCTTCTATTTAGTTAATGAAACTGAGGGTGTGTGATAACTTGGCACTTTTTTGGTTTTCAACGTTCTTAAGCTGCAGTTCAGTGCTGTATCCTGGGAGATCAAATTAGGCTCACCTTACACAATAGTGCTTGGCTGGGGTTGAGTAAAGCTTAATTTTGTTAGATTCTGAAGCAAGGCAAAACAGCATTTCAGTTTTTGGGGGTGAAATCATCAAGACATAGAGACAAGTGTAATTCCACCACATTTGGCACAAAGGAGACCATGCAGATGGTAGCATTTACATTATAATTGAAACCAGAGCCACCAAAGGCTATTTAGCATTTGCAAAGCAACTCAGTAGATGATTAATGAATTAAAGTAGCTTATGATTTTCAGAAAGCTGAGTATTATCACTTTATTTGACAGCCTGTCCCAAGACAGATATATTACATTGCTGTTGACCTTTTTTGTCCTTTTGTCTTCCCTTTATCCTGCTCATGGACAAATTTTATTCCTTCCCCTTCTTACCTCTCCTTCTCTTTCCTGTGTTACCCTGAGGCAGGTAGAATGAGAATCCCCATGGAAATGAGTCATGTTTCCTGTGTTTTATCTTTCCCCGGTCTGAATGTCTTCATCCTTCTACCTGAACTTTGATGGTTAAACCATATTTTGTTGGATAAAGCCTAAATCTCCATTAAGGCTTTATTTGCTGTGAAGTCTCCCTGTGATGTCGTTTACACTAGTTGTTCAGTTCCTTGTAAACCAAGGTTAAGACTTTTGAAAAATACTTTTTTTTTTTGACAACAAGGCTAACTTTCTAGAAATTAGAAAAATTACTCAAAATGGTAAAGAAACAAAAAAACCCCTAAGTTTTCAGACTTCCATTCTATGTTTCTCTCCAATTCAATTTTGTTTTCCTGTAAAAACAAAAACTCACATTGATCTTGATAAGAAAATGTAGACTACACAGGAAACATCAGCATCAAAACAATACTGTTTTTCTTATTTAGTAACATCATTTGCAAGACTGAAGATGTCTTCTCTTGTAATACACTTGTTCCATATATTACTGGAGCTATTTCATTACTTGGTTGTTTTCCTACTGGGTGTTATTTAGCTGATCTGTCTCAGTTTTCAGATACTTCGGCACAAAAGTGGAGTCTAGTGACATAGTACCGCTTTTGATCCATTTTTGTTCAATGTAAACATTTCATAAAGCAACATATGAACTACTGGAATAATTATATTGTTGTTTTTCAATTTTATTTTTTTTTAAGTTGTGTATAGAATTAATTCTGAAAGGAATGCAAAAGTTTTTCAAGTCCCAACATTCTATAGTCACAAACTCTTTAGCACTTATGGAAAAGCTATATAAATAAGAAAAGACACAAAACCATAAGGTGATGGTCATGGCATCAGTATTCCTCTTGAAATTTCACCTGTGGGGGTCCAGCACATTGTGTATCCAGCACTCTTCCAGTTGAACTGGTGACAATCCAATCCTTCTCTGTTCCTGAGTTGCCAAGTATAGGTATAAATTCTCCAGTGGGACAATGTAACTGTAGATTTTGGTCAACTGCTCAGGCACTTTGTCCAGCATTTTGTCCAACTGGCTTTTTTGGCTCTTTTTTAAGCTATCTGTGGCCTTTGGCATCTGGGGCAGAGCAGAGTACATCAACATGAGCTGACAATTTGGAACATATTGGCCTAATCCCTTGAACTCTGTGTGGGTGCGTAGAAGGTCCAAAATTGTCCCATGCCAGGTGTGAGGAGCACTCCTTTTGTTAAACATTTTCTTGGTCACACCAAGCGCAAGGTAAGGTCACTGGTAATTGTGTGATAAAAGCTGTCAAGAAACTGGATCTTTCTGTGAAATCTGGAACAGCACATATGTTGTATCACACCGAGAGTCTAAAGGACGACAAGGTCAAGTCTCATACCTTCTCAGTGCTCTCTTGGAGGCAGCTCTTCACAGCACTGGCTTCTTCTTTAGCAGCTCATTCTTACTTAGTCAGGGCTCTTTCTAGGCTCTTCCTAACTAGCCAGCCCACCCCCTTTTTATCTCAGCTATCTTGACTAGCTACAGCTGCAGCCCATCAAGAGCAACCAGGAGTCATCAGGGCGCAGCCATTTATACAATACATGCTACACACATAATAATATTTTAATTTTTCAGTTGTTCGAAGAGCAAGCCTATCTTCCAGTGGTTCAGATAAGGCACAGCTCCTTCCACTAACATAGAGAGGAATTGATCTGAGCTTGGAAAGAAACCAACCACAACAGTGAGAACACAACTGGGTGTGGTGCTAGTAACAGCTCTTGATGGATATGCAGAAACAACAGAAGAGTGTAAAAGGAGTGGTAAAGAAGAACAGTAGTTCTATCTCTGGATTACAACACAATTACTATATTGGGTAAATATTTTCATTTTTATTTACAGGAGTAAATGTTTCCTGTCTGAGTAATTAGAACAACCGGACAAACATAAACCTGTATTTCTTTCTGTAGGTTACTTCTAAAATTGACAAATTCTGTCTAAATAGTTTCGTGATTGAGGGAATGAGTGTGTGTTATCCTTTGTGTGAGGATGAAGTGTCCTCTCAGTGCCCTCTGTTTCATGCTTGTTTCCATCTTCCCTATTCTGCAGGGAATGGTTTATTCCCTGCACATAGACTTCACACATGTAGCCCAGCTCCCCTACTTCTTTATTTCCTGCTGGCAAAAGTTTCATCACTCAAAGCACCCTGACTGAGCAAAGAAGACTTGCTCTGTCACTGCATCTTTTCTCAGCTTGCATGTGCCAGTAGGAACTGCTAAGCCCAGCATCTCCATGGCCTGCTAGAGAGAGAGACCCAGCTATGAACTGGGATTAGGAGCCATCAGAGGTGGTAATAGTATCCTGTAAAACCAGTATATTATCTAACAACAACCTTTAATGTGTTTATGTAATTTGTTAATACTTTAATGCAGTTTTTATTATGCTGAATTTCTGTGGTATACACCAAGTGTACATAAAGTGCAAGTTCTCCAACATTTAAAGGACATTTTACCACACAAGCAAGTACAGAAATTTTGAAATGCTCATTGATGCAGAAGACTACCACAGACACATCTTTTCCCAAGAAGGTTATGACAAACTGGTGTGGTTCAGTTTTTAGACATGCTTTACATTTTCAAAGAGTAAGGATTAGAACCAAATATTTAACCTAGTAGCTTTCTAACAGACACAAGATGGAACCATTCCAGTCCACTTTAACCCCTGGACATAATGTTTACTCATTAGACAGTCGAACGCCAGCTGTTATAACATGCATAGCTCTGCTCCAGCACACTGCACAAGTAGGTGTATTTATACAAGCTTGAGGGATTACTTACGGACAAATAACACACATAAGACGATGCTAATAGACAGCTACACTACGGAAAGCAGAGCAACGGAAAGGATCCATGTTTCCAGTTTGCAAAATAAAATCTGCAGGCAAATTTCTGCTCTACTGGCAGAGCAAATCATCAGGAGTACAACACAGCAGGTCTTATTTCCACTGTGCGGTACATTTGCCCTGCAGTTCTGTTTGAAGTGGTCATGAGCCATGTAAAGTGCAGAATTTAAATTTGTTTACTCTTATTTTCCTTGGAGCTGCAAGTCATATTTCCCCTCTTAATGCTGTATGGTTCCAAGTGTGAAAACAAAACATAAACCGGGATTTTTTTACAAATTTCTGTGTTTAGTTGTCTCAGACAGAATCTAGCCTTGGTTCTCTTCCCATTTCCCTCTACCCAAGTCTATACAGCCACCTATATGTCTTTCTGTCTGACCCCCTTGCTCACAGACAAGTCTGCTGGGATGCCAGACTCCTTTGCTGCTAGCCCTAGATTTGGCCACCTCAAGACCTTTTCAACACTATGCACATGGTCACACACTCTTCTAGAAGTGCTCTGTAAACTGGCAGCTTTCCTGCTTCTTGGATGCTTGTAGCCTCATCAGATTGCTCTGATTTATGGATGTGTGTGATTAATTGAGAGCAAGAAGGTCCCATAAGCCTTTCAAGGAGCCACGTTTATCAAGCCCATCAAAAGTTTTGGCTCTCTGACTCTTGTCAGAACTATGTATTCTTTATTTCTGTGCCTGATTTAGTTATGGAAATCCCAGTTTATAGCATTTTCCTATTAAATATGTAGTTTCTCAAGGCCAGTTGAAGTATCAAAGCACTTGGAGTGAAAAATTGTTGAACCTTTGGCAAATATTTGGTATCCACTTTACAGTAGTAGAAATTACTCTGGGTCATTATTGTTGTTGGAAGCAGTCTTTACAGGCTTAAAAGATATTGTTTTATTAGAGGGATATGGTCAGGAAGTGAAATTTTCTTCATTTGTACCATGGCTTAACTTGCAGAAGTTCCTGATGGTGCATTACCTACAGATCCATTCGGGGCAATGGGAAGAACTGCCTAATGCTTGGCGCACAGGGTGAAGAGGTTTCAGGACCCTCTTCCCATCATGAGACTTATGCTTTCTCCTATGAGAGTTTCAGGCACACCATCTTTGACTAGTTTCTCCTCTGATGAAATGAGGTCATGAATAGACTTCTTGTATTTCACAATTGAATTGAAAGAGTTTGTGTTTATAAAGCATTTTGGACATGAATGTACCAAGTAAAAAAATATAGCCAGTCCCACTTTATTTGTAAAGTCAAAAATGTGGTTTTCTATGATTTAACACCTATATTTATAAGTGAACTGCTACATGGGGGAATAGTTAGCCCTATAAGCAAACAGCAATGTTTTCACTAATGGCAGCAGGAAAACAAGGATATAAAAACCATTAAGCGCCTGTAGAAAGAGGGTGATGAGCTAACATTGTCTGTCTTGACAACAAAATTCAGGTGCTGCTTTACCACTCACTTCTGTCCACTTCACCTGGATGACAGAGTAGAAATTTATTTTGATTTTTGCCCATTCTGGTGATATCCCTACAACCATTTTGAAATTCAGCTTGGACACTGCAGGCTATGGCTTCCCCCTGGCTCAAAGTTAGTGGGAGCTGGCCATGCTGATAACATCGCTGGTGACATCCAGCAGGAGCATGGCCATGCTGGTAACATTGCCAAGGGATAAGCACAGAGAAGGATTTTATTTTAAGAAATCCTGCATGTTAACAGTGAAACATGTTTCAATTTAGGACCTGGTGCCATGAAGAGAAACAAATCTGTATTTCCCATAAAAAGAGAAGGCATGCCCCGTGATCCCAGCAGCAGCAGCAATGAGGTGCTGCTTTCCTTCAGATTTTCACTGCAGCCAACTTTGAATGTCCAGGCTTAGGTCAGAAGGGAGTTTAAGACTTCCTGTGATGTCGCTGTTTCCAGAGGCTTGCTGAAACCTTTGCAACCAAAGATGAGCTAGGAGTGGGAGGAGTTCCTGCTGGGAAAGATGGCAGGCAGATGTTAGCTCAGTATTTCTAAAGTCATGGGTACCTGGCTCCAGCTCAGGTTGCAGGAGTAGGAGACAGCACTGGCATAGGTGAGAGGGAGCTTGTAGTCCTAACTGGACTCGTTCCCTTGTAGTTCTAAATTGGAACTGGTTATTCCCTCCCTAACTCTATAAAAGTGTTTGTGTATTAGCAAGGAGATGGAAATATCCATAGGATGAGTTCTTTTCAAACAATGTAGAATGGATTATTATGGAATTTCTGTTCCTACAGAGGTTAGAGCAAATTAATACCAAGTCCTTTAAAAACCATAATACTGCTGCTTGCCTATCACCCAGAGAGGTTTGCAGGCCTCATGACACGGTGAGATTAGGTTCTCTTTTAGTTTTCAGACAGGCTGCTTTTTTAAAGGCTACATTTGCAAGCCAAATGATGCCTCTGTAATTATTGCCAACACCTGGGTAAGCAATGTGCAATATTGGGAGGTATTGACCAGTCACGTTAGTGAGAGCAGGGGGCTTGAGGAAGCTGCCTGGGAAGGGTCAGCAGGCAATGATCAGGTGAAAGAGTGTCAGGGTTAAACATTCATTTCCACCATCTTCATTTCCAACAGCATTGTTTATCTCAAGAGAACGTGGAGCCCAGTTGATTTCAGAAACTTTTGAATGAAAGTGAGGCATCTCCCATGGTCTAAGTTCTGTGCTGACAGGATTCAGTTCCCCTTGTCAGATGGGATGAAGTCAACATCCTTGCTCCCAAATGGATGCCTCTATGTTCACAAAACCATCTTCCTCAGAGATTCAGACTAAAACAATTATCTTAGATTTTAAAATTAATTGTAAAGCAGGTTCTTTAAGATATTCAGCATTCAGAGTGATAAAGAAGGGCCTTTACAGTTCTCCAAACTCACCAGAGTTAAAATTCATTGAAACCTTTCAGCTGGTGTGACTTTGTAATTATGATGGTTGAGGGCCCCTTAGTTCTCCCACTGCATGCTTAAGTCCTCAATACTTTAATAAAAGAAAATGTCACTGTAATATTTTTGTTGTTAAGGATGGAAAATAAGTAATATTCCAAGTCAGACACTAATGTAGGTTTTACTGAATAAACAATATTTTAAAGTTATCTGCCACATTTACATGTTGAAAAACAAAACATGTTGAAAGGCAAACACTCAGTGTTGGGGACATTTTGTTGAACTAATTCTAGCTTCATATGCAAGTCCACCTCTAAGATTGTGAAAGAAATAGTCTTTCTGCAATATATAGGTAAACCAATATGCTATCCACATGCTCTGCTAATACTGGCACCCAGCCAAGCAACAGATCTCAATTAAACAGGTTAGGCCACAGAAAGCATGAATGTAGAATTCATGCAAATTACAAAAAAATTGCCCTCATTTGAAATCTAGGTATAAGCTGCCCTGAAATTTCAAAAGTACATTTGGAAAAGCTTGGTAGCCTTGAGCAGCTTGATATGTTTCAAGAGGCAGCACAATATGAATCCACTTCACTTGAACACAGGCTGGATGTTTTTAAAAGGCATCATATCGAGGCACTTGCTTTGCTTGCCTGGTCGGAGCAACCAAATTATACAATTTCTTTCTAAATAAACAAATGGGGTTCATAGGCTGCTAAGATTTTTTTTTCAAATACTCAGTCTCATATCTGATCAGCTGCCTCTGAGCTCAAACAGACTGCCCTCTATGCTGGCTGGCAGGAAGGAGATTTTATCTCTTGTGCGCTTAGGCCCCCATAATTGCATCTCACTCCTGACTCCTTCAAAATAACGAGTGTATCCTCTCCACAGTTTGCAGAACACATGCAGAGGAAATAGCAGGGCTGCAAGCTAACTGGCACAGAAATTCCAAACAGATGATGGAAAAAGTGGTTGTCAAACTGAGAGCTCTTTAGAGATTTTCTTCTTCCAAGAGGACTGTATATAATCCAGTAAATAGCCTCCCCTGGAATTGATTGACCCTATCTTAAGCAAGCTGTTACTTATTATTCCAGCACCATTTTGCCAAACACTCTTTTAACGTACACAGGAAGATTCCAGGATATAATATTCCCCCTTTATTGGCAGGCATATAAAGTATGCTTGAAAAAAAAAGAGGGATAAAGAGGCCAAAAAGCAATAAATAATGCTTTGGAGGAGCAAAAGAAGCTCATAAAACAGAGCTATTTCTCCAAGATTCTTACATTAAAACAAGGTGATTAAAATAATTCCAGAAAACTAATGTTTGTTTTGATGAGATTTTCCTTGAAACGATATGTATTTTCCCCACTTGTCCTTGAAGCTCTCAAGCATTTACTTCAGTTCCTTCAGATGTAGCCTGCATTACTCAGTATTGGAACAAGGTATTTTCAGGCCAGATTTTCAGGTGAAGCATCACTGAGTCATTAAGAACTAGGAACAGCTCATGGTGTTAGTGTTTCCTCATCTCTGAAGTATTTCCTGCCTCATTAACACACCCACTTTTAAAAATAACACCTATTTACCAACAGAAATTTACCAAATACCTCTGACATGCCAAGTAAAATGGTTTTCTCAGTTGCTGAGACAAAAGTATGGAGCCAAACCTGCAGACTGCATAAATAAAGCTGCCTCTTTTTAGGCCCAGAGGATAGCACTAACATACACCAGCTGAGGACTGGACTCCCATCTTAATTCAAAGAAAATTTCCTTAGCAAAGATAATAATGAATGGAGCCTGCTGTGAAAAAAGAGAATTGGTATAGTTTTACTGAAATCTGTGCTCAGGCTTTTGCTACATATGCCCAAGGTGCCTGGTCTGTAGTAAGGTGCTCTCCATTCACCTCAATCTTTGGGGTTATTGCCACCTGTACATTGTTTTGCCTGTGTCCTTGGTATCCTCACTACAGCAGCTTTTAAAATGGTGTTTCATGGGCAATTCTACCCTTTCTACCTAGATTCACTTCAAGAGTAGAGAAAACTCCTGTGAAAAAAAGTAACTTTATTTAGAATAAGAAAGTAGGATTGGGAAAAGATTAGTGCTCCTTTAAAAAAAAAATTAGAGAAGGGATTTCTGTAGCAGGATCTTGAGAGGTCATCTCTTCTGTCAGAAGTGCAACCTGTCACTGCAGCCAAATTCTTATTCAACTTTTTTTTTTTTTAGAAATCTGCTATAATGGTATTTCCAGATACTCAGTACATACTATTGCAGTGGTTTATGATCTTATTGCTAGAAATAATTCTCTCCAACCTACTTAATACACCCTTGGTATAACTTAGGCTCAGTGGATATGGAAAAAAATTACAGTTTTTTTTACATATTTTAAGGATACAGTAACCACTGTAGTCAGCTCTTCTTTAGAGTTGGTTAAGACACTTCTTGTTCCACTTTTCCTTTGCAGTCAGTACATTCTAGAGTCCTGATCATTATCCCTCAGACCCTCACTGATTTTCACCATGCCTGGACTACAAAATCCTCTCTTCAGAGCTTCATGTCTGTACTGACACACGTCCCCTGTCACCCTCCTCATCTTTTCTGCTCTACATCCCTTTAGCCAGTCCTCTCCCATTGTGTCTTTGCATAGCTGCCTCCTTGTAAGCCAAAAATAACAGAGCTGCATTAACCCATAATAAAACACATCTTTATATGTCCTCATCTTCATTGCAGCAATCAATCTTGCTGACCTCTGTACTGAGAATATGCCTTGTATGGGAGTTTTCCCTGTGCATTTCTTGCCTGGTGACCTTACTGTGCCTTCAGACCTTGTGTTCTGTCTTCATGTTCCTGTTACAAATGTCACCTTCTGTCAGCTTCGACTCTTGAAAGGGATAAAAAGTTAATGCTGCTCTCAAGTTACCTTTCCTGTGACATCTTCATTACAAATCCATTTGCCCTAACAGGGCATTAGTAACTTGTTTTTCAGCTTACTTATATTTTTGAGCACTGTGGAATTGTTCCGCACTAACATCAGGCAATCCTCTGTCCTATTTTTGTCTGACTGCAAAGTTTCACCTGAGAAGTTGAGATGACTCAGGTAACCAATTTTCCCACTTTCAATCATATAATCTAGGGGGAAACTTTGTTTCCTGAACTCCAAAGGCATCTTAGCATTCTTTACCTAGAGTTTATACAAAAAAGAAAGGATAAAACTGCCCTCAGATATGGCTGTTCTCTGATTAAGTCAGAATTAAAGAACTGTGAATCAGTTTAGGAGATAGCATTATGAGCAGAGTGTTTCAATGTGTACATTGAAGTAATTACCCTCAGTTCTTTCATTTTCCACAAAACTTTCTTTGAAACAGTTTGGACTACAAAGAGAAGAGCAACTGCTTTGTAGCTTGGTTAGTCGATTGGCAGAGAAACTTTCTGCACTCAGGCACTTTCAGTTCTCCAACCTATGCTGAAGTATTAGGGACACTTATGCAAGAGGAGAATTCAACATTACATGTTGCCACAATATCTGAATTTTTCTGGAAATCTCATTTTGCCAAGCTTGATTTGCTTTGACTTTTGAGTATGAAAAGTTTGTTTTCAATTCCCTGACCATTTCACTCACTAAAGGGAGTTTTTCCCATTGTTTTTAGATTTTCTTTGCATTTTTTTCTTCACTTTTCTTACATAGTGTTGCTTTGTCCTTGATGGCTCTCTGTTAAAGCTCAGATTTTTATTCTCTTGAGTTAACTAGCCAACTGTTTCTAGGAAAGAATGGATAATTGTTGTGAAAATCTGGGGACATTAGGCATGCTCTAACTTTTGGTGTACAGCCAAGTGTTTGTTTGGCTTCTTGCCTTTGGACTGATTTTGTTTTAGTCTTCTGCCAACTTATATTTTATATTTACCAGGCAGGAGAAGAGTCACAAGCCACTTTGAATAAGTGCAAAAGTTGGACCAAAGAACCTTTTGTTACAATTACAAGAACAGCTACAGTATCCTACTTGCCACCATACATGCCTACACCTGAGAAAGAAGAAACCTCACCCCATTTTGTAGGTGAAAACCTGGAACCCAGGACAAACAAATAAAATTCCTGATATCATGTAGGTCTTTACATAAGGAATGAGACATGATTCCTATGTCTGTGGCACCAAAAGAGTATAATTTCTGTTTGAGATGGAGCAGGTCTGAATCCTAGTATCTCCTTCATAATCTAAGATAAATATGTCATAGCACATTTTAGGTTTCCAAGGTACACAGTTTTAGCTGTTACAGATGCAATGGAAATTCCTGTTTCCTAGCCTGTTGGGAATGTCAGTGTCTGGTCTGGAGCACCCAAAACACCATCAATACTCCAAAACCCAAGTTTCCTCAACAAACACATTTTCCCCTACATATGGATTACTTTCATTTCTTTAATAGAGTCTTCCTCCTCTTGTATTTTCCAGTGGGCTTGCAGCAAAAAGCTGCCTTTTTTTAAAATTCCAGTATTCAATTTCCACCTTTCTTTTCCTTTTTAATCTGTTCAGATCTATATATTTTGAGTATATTTAGGTATGTATTCAATAGATATGGCTTCAAATTATCTGGCTGTCTCAAGTGTTTCTGCTGATTTCCAAATATTTTCCTCAAACATCTATATTTTGTTTACAGGCTTTTCTTCCCCTCTATTTTTTTGCATTAATATAAAGTTCAGATGTCATTGAAAGCATTATCTGTGCATCAGTGGTGCAATGCAGTGAGCACTGCATTTGAAGGAAAATATTTTCACTCTAGCATATCTTTTATCATTGAACTGTAAATATTCTTGAGATTGCTTACAGTATTCTTTCATACCACTCTTTTATCAGTTGGGTTTTTGAAAATCAGGCTGTAAAACATTGACTTTCAGTTATTCTTGGCTGAAGCTGAAAAATTCAGTTGGTATTTTCCCACCGTGCTGACTCAGCTTTGCCCTTAGATGGGATGTCAAAAAGTAGAAGACAGGACCATGGGTCCATATTGGGTCTAAAGCATTAGGGAAAATAATAAGGACTATAAGGAAAAGAATAGGCTGTAATCCAGAAAATATGTCACTGAGCATAGGCTTAGTACACCTATCTCTTGACCTTCATTTACCTTCCCTTCCAGTTGCCCTACTTAGGAAAAAAATGCCCCTTTTGCAAAGGCAAAAATGATTGATGTATATACAAGACAAATTCTGTAACAGAAGAGAAAAAATTTAATTGCATGAAGGGGAGACATTGCAGAGATTTTTAAAAATTCAAATGAACAAAGAGGAATAAAATAAAATGCTTCTCCTTAACACCTTGACTGTGGAAAAAGTAAATTAAATTTTCAGACAGGAGCTCTGAAATGAACTAAATGAAGTCAATTGTTTCTCCAATACATATTAATTAAAATCATTTCCACAAGGTGACATAGAAGCCAAAGGTTTCCCTTGAGTTCAGAAAGTGATATGATAGGTACATGGGGGTTGTCATCAGATGTAATGGAATTGTCTACCTTTGGAATTGTAGTTTCCTTTTACTCAATTTTCAATCAAAATTTTCTTCTTATCACTGATGGAAAACTTGCTTTAGTGGACTCAGCCCCTAATTTTCTTGATCAATTCCCAGGTGGCATTATTCCACATTGCAAAAACCAACAAAATTTACCCCAATATAACTCAGAATGGGAGAAACATTCCACTCTCATATTGCCGCCATATTTTTACTATTGTTTGTTCTTCCTTTTAAAAAAGGATTGTGAGACCTTTTATCATTCACAGTTATACAGTTTGAGTATAAATTATGCTGTCAATTCCACCAACATAAATCCAGACAAATTTTTTGAGCTTTACTGCCAGTGTTCCATGTAGCATTTTAGAGCTAATTCATCTAAAAATACATGAAGGTTTCTGGATCTAGATCCTTGCTTCAGTAATGGAAGGCTCAGAAAGAGGCTGGTGATTATTCAGCAGCAGAAAAGAACCACATTGTCTTTCTTTAGTATTGTAAACCAGCAAAAAAATGAAAAGCACTTTTCTACAGCTCAATTTAGTTTTACAATTAGGTGGGAGAAAAATGGAATAGAAAGCTAATATTTGCTTGGGGTTTGCATCCTGTTTTTGCCAAAAGAAAAAATTATTCTGGCTATTTGTGACATTTTTTTATCTGTTTGCACATGCGTCTCACTGAAGAAGGCAGCCACAAAAGCTAATTTTTCTTCTTCGTTTGTGCTAGAGTGGATATGCAAAGTACAGCTAAGACTAAGTATCCGGCACAAGTATCAAGTGTTAAGTACTGTACAAAGAGCAGTAAGAAGCATTTCCTTGTTCAAAAGGAATCAGAATATATTTCCTTAAGTGCTATAGAAGTCCTGAATGTTCCATTTCATTCTTATGGCTTTTGGTTACATTTATAGCACTATTTATAAACTCTTCTGTCTTGATCTGTGTCACTTGATCTAAAGATACGTTGAGACAACTCTCACACTATTTATGAAAGGACAGGAAAATTGCTTTGTAACTGTAGTGGCAAAGTGGAAATGTTCTTCTGGTTTATATTTATTTAATAAGGATGAATTTGAGAAGAATTATAACAACTTAATTTAGAAATAGTAAACATCCCCCACACTTTATGTTGATAGTTCTATATAGGACATGCCCAGCATTGCAATGATGTAATTTCTTTCTCAGTAAGTTATTATTGAAAAACAATGGCCAACATAGTGCAGAAACCCTGGTAATATTGTTTTTCATTTTTCTCTTTCTCTCACTCCAATATGAAGGGTTGCTTGATAATAAACTTCACAAGTTTCTACTATGACCCAGTTTCCTCGATGCAGGGCAAGTTGGTGTGCATCTTTCTGAAAAATAAGGAAATTGCTCCTTCCCTGAGAGAGTAGGAGATGGAGTTTTTCATCAAACACAGTTAAACTATGGTGCCATACCGCCTTCAGCCGCTCAGTGAAACTGAACCTGCTAGTGAGTTTGGCAATGGTTAGAGCATTTCCAGGGTACAGAACCACCAGCATCACTGATGCTTTCCTATCTTTGTCCCTTTCACTCAGGAAGTTAATAGGACAATGATCAGGTTTTTTTTTTTTAATTTTCAGCAGCCATTAGTGTGATAATTTTTTGGAAGATCACCACACATGAGGTACTTGTTCAGGGGAGGAAACCTGTTCATGTCCTCCAGGAAGCTGCTGTAGCCTTCCTGTTTCCACAAAAGTTGCCAAGCGTCTCCCAAAATTATACAAATCATTAACACTGATGACATTTACCTTCTCAGGTACAGTTCTGCTCATAATGTCCCCATCAGCCATCCACTGGCTTGCTGCAGCTTACTGCTGCTGTCTCTTTCCATATTTCCATATTAGCCTCAGTATTGGCAATTTTAGCAGTTTTATTACAACAGCTGTTATATTTGATGTGATTTTGCAAAAAAAACCTCAGCTGCTGCAATCTAGTGAATCCATATAATTTCTGCTTTCACTCGTTAGGAAAAGAGCATTTGTATCCCTCATGTTTGCAGAGACAACCATGGAAACAAAAAGCAAGTGAACCTGAAAAGCTCAGAAACCACAAGGTGACTAAAAAGGGACTAAATCAAACAAGTAAACAAGCAACCAAGCAAACAAACAAACAAAATTATTAGTTTTAAAACAATAACATGGTAAGCTTTTTCCAGTCCTCCCAAATGGTTTTGATATGCAGTATGTTTAGAGATTTGAGCAGATGCTGAGCACAACACTTTGTAATTACACTAATCAAAAAAGTCAGAATGGAATAAAAATCCTTGCCTCCCTTAGTGCACTCTGCATTTTCTTCATCTCAGTCAGTAACATTGCAGAAAATACTACATAAACATAAACCATGCAGTTACTACCTGACCTTCCTTTTTAGAAAAGTGGAAGAATGGCTGCCTTATTTGCTGTTATTTACAAACTGCTGTATAGCTAGCCAAATGAAAAATAAGTTTTAAAGAACCAGACGGAGATGTCTAAGGATTTAGAAAGCAAGAAACTGCATGTCAAAGATCAAAAGGTCTGGCAACCCTTGCACCCAATATTAAACATATTTTGATTAATTTTTCATCTGTTACTTTCACTTGTTTAAATGGCAGTGCTGCTGACGTTAAAAAACCCTGACACAACAGCGTAATTTTTCAAGAGGGGCTAACTTCAAAAGACTTGCTGGGAGATGATGAAAGGATGCAGCAAATTTACAGGGAATCAGCTTCCAAATTCATCATTCAAATAAAATAATAACTGGCTCTGCAGATCTCTTTTGAGCATGACTCACAGCAGCCAAGTGCTGCATATTTATCCCAGACGGAGAGGTAGTGCTGTAAGGGGCCCCTTCATGGCTCTGCAGGTCTTGCACAAGGTAATGAAAGAGCTCCCAGAAGCATCTGGTATCAGTTTCTCCTTTGCTGTGGCAAACTGCTGGTGTTATAATCAACTCTACATGCCATTTGTTTTTTTTTTCCTTCCTTTGTAGTCCTTGCAAGAATTTTCTCTCTCGGATTTTTGATTTACTGTTTGGATATTTCTTTGTAGTTTTGTGAAAGTTTCTGACAAATGGCCAAGGTCCTTCTTCAGAAAGGTTTCTTGGACTGGGAGGAACAGAGAGACAAAGGTTCTGGTGATTCTGGGTTCTAAAAGAAGAATGATTTGGCATGACATACAGGGAGATGCAAAATTTCATCAGAACATGAGGGCTTATGTGTCCCCTGTCTGTTCCATGTGTTGTGTTTCTGCAAAATGTAAATTCCGGGTATCTTCATTTTGTCATCCAGGACAAAGAATTTGGCCCCTGTTTTCTGGCTTCCTCAAGAAAACAAACTAGATCAAGGTTTTGAAAGCTGTTTTTTCCTATAACATTGCACCTTGTAGTTTTTTCAGCTTCCCTTCACTTATGTATGTAAACCTGTGAGTTCATCTGCAAATAAAGTCTGTGCCAATGTTTTGGTAGAATTTTCTCCTAGCTGTGTTGGAGTCATGAAAGATATATGGCTTTTTCTCTTTTTGCTTCCTGTGATGTGATGTTTTGGAGCAAAGGTGATGACTGACACCCCCACAGTACAGTATTCATATAAATGCTGTTAATAAAAGTTTGTTCTCTGATCTGGAAGACCATGTGGGAGCAGTGTACTGTGTTCGTTAAATTACCCTCCATTTGACCAGCAAAGTACCATCTTGCACACCTAATTGCAAACCATCTCAGACAGTGTCAGTAATATTCCTAAAGGTCTCTGAAGGCCTTTTACAGAAGTCCCTGTTTAGAAGTTACCCCTGTCCTCCAATGCAGATCTGGCAAGAATGCAAAGTCTCATCTTCTACTCAAGGAGATACTACTGAGGATCTGGAAGAATTACCACACAGCAGGCTTCAACAAAATAAGAGGTGTTTTTTTTTTTTGAACAATGCAGACTCAACCAGCTGAGCTAAAATGATAAGCGCAGAGGATAGAGGAACTGGTGGCTACTGAGCCATTTCCAGTTCATAAATCGACTTTCTCATTGAGTCTTGGAAGCTTTGAGACTGTGGCAGAGGAAGGAGTACCTTGTTTCCATAGGTTTTCTTTGTAGAAACCTGTATAATTAGCAAGTGTGTCAGATGAAGCCTCCCTGTGAATCAACATCATTGTTCTGCTCTTTAATACAGATGGTTTTGCCAGGACTTTAAAGCAACTCTGAATGTTCACATTGTGCTTTGTATTCTTTCTGCAGGAGGCTCCTGCCTTCTGTAGTTTCACACTTTTTGTCTTGGGTATAAAGATGGGTGATTTCTTAAGTTGCCTGGGATGTTTCAGAGAAAGAAATGCATTGAGTCCCTGGAAGTGCCTTCAAAACCTCCATCTAAATGTTTAGAAGCTAAAAGTAGCAATGAAATATAGAAATATTTGTAACTGAAGAAATATTGTAACTGAAGACTTGGTCTGCTTATCAAAGGGCTCCCAAGTCCAGTTTCATACATGTCTAGGCCTAGTATTCAGACACAGGCACTAAAATACTTTCCATTGACTGCCATGTTAAACAACTCATTTTGCAGAAAGGCAAGAGATGTTGCTTTTTCTTGAGCACCTGGGTGCTCCAGCAGCATCAGCCTCGGAAGCAGCTGTTGCTAACAGTGGCTGAGCCCACCGGGTCCCGCAGCAGCATCAGACGGCTCCGCAGAGGCGGGCTGCCCTGTGCCGGGGGCCAGCCTGCGAGCAAGGAAAACGCTGTTCAGCTCCACCCTGGCTGCTGCAGGGCAAGCTAATGCCAGCTCCTTCACACCGGAAGAGGACTTGTCCTCCTGGCCTGGGCTGAGTGGGATGGGAATGCAACAGCACGGGTACAAAAAGCTCCTCCCTTTTGGGCCTATTCCAAGAAGACTCCCTACACATGACAGCTCAGAGTAGGAATTATTACACTGAAAGGACTGCTATCTTTGCAGGGCTTCTTTTTGATAGAATAATTTAATTTCCAAAGTCCACAGCTGCCTGGAATGCACTTATCCTTTGAGTTTTTCTGCAGGAATGCATGATTTCTCTGAGGATTTATGTAGTACACTCAGCAAAAGTAAGGAAATGGCATTGCTTTGATCTAATTCGATTTTTTTTACAGTAGGTAATAATACGGAAGACTGTATATTCTACACTCAGATAGGCAGTTACTTTTCTTGTGTTTATGTTCACATTATATCTTCTTCAGTTTCAGTAGATGACCAAAACTGTTATTTTTTCCCTTTGTTGTATGATCAATTGACCAATGTAAAATCATGAAATGCCTTTTCAGAGAACAAAAGGTAGCCTGTTTCCCACTGACAAAAAAGCTGTTTTAGCACCTGTAAATCTGTTTTGCATTTAATGGAAAACTTTATTCCATGTTGATAACAGGATCAGAAAATGGGCTCTGACAGCATGTTGTGATTTTACAGTATCCAGGGGTAAAACTTGAGCTAATTATGAGCACATGGCTTTCAAAAGTCATACTTTTATATTTAACTCCATAAATCTTGCTACGTGAAATCCAAACCTATGTCTACAGCATTTGCTAATCATTAGGTTATTAATTGTTTTTTGCTTCTTGATTCATACAAGCTGGTAGTGTTTGGAGTTTGTCTTTTTTTAAAGTAATGGATGCAAAAAAATAGGAAGTACTTTCTCTCCCCCCTGTAACTTCACAGGAGGTGTTTCTGCTGAACTGCTGAAGCTAAAAAACCTGATGGCCTCCTAAACAAAGGCCTCTCTAGAAGAGTTTTTCAGCACTGCAATTTAAATGGTGTCTAGTTTCAGCCCAGAATACCAAGGTCATAATTTTAGGCCATAGATGGCTCTCCCAGATGTCTTTGGTCAACTTAATCACAGTTTGCCTGAAGGTTATGCTTTCAGGTAATCCATCAGGACATAATTGTAAATCAAAACCTTCTTCCAACTCAATAAGTAGCATATTTTTAGTTTGTGTTAAGACTGACATTGGACAGGAACTTACACTGGTTTATAATATTAAGAAATGTTAATGCTTACTCTCATTTGTCACAAATGCTATTAGAAATGTTTTGGCAATTATTATCAGAAAGTTTGTTGTGGATTTTTTTAAACCATAATTCAGAGAGGAAGTACTACATGGTCTTTTTAAGCTTTAGTGAGCATTAAACTTGTTTAAGCTGCTCACTGCTTTACTCCACTCTAGACAGATATATAATATCTTGGCCTGATATTTCCATCAGGGTGAACCTCAGATGAAGTGTTTTGATTAACTGACATTTTTGGTTGTGCATAGGAGGCCAGATCTGAACTGGGTTGTATATATGCCTCTGAAAGGGATGGAGGATTTGTCAGCATCCACAAGCAGTCTGCCACCTTTGTTCATGTTCACAGAGGGCTGCAAGGCAAAGGGGGAGGAAAAACTGGTGTCACATGATAAAATATAGAAATCATGAGATGCCCTTCCAGTAGATTGTTATGTGAGAGTCTGCACTCTCACCCTCATTTATTCCTGCTTTGGGGATCTATTGTAACTTTGGTCTTCCAATAAAAGCAGATGTGTTTTTTGGCCTGAAAAGTAAAAATCACTTTGTGTGCACCTGAAGTCAGCCAACATAAAAATTAAAAGCACCATACATTCAATACAGCAACCTAATGACCTTCCAATGTTTAAGTCAACAGCAAGAAACTGTCTCTGCTTGAAACACTATTTTAAGTAGATGGATAGCAATTGCAGGAACTGGAATTTGGCTAGGATGCTAAAAGCAGCAGGCTTGTGACCTCTTCTGTGAGGGCCATAATGCCCAGCAATGTTGTGGCCTCGTTTCTGTGCCATGCTCAAACAGGGAGCAGCAGTATGTGATGTGTGCCTTTGCCACTTTCAGTAGATCATCAAGTGAGTGTGCTTAACTGATTGATCTTAATGTACATACATACCTACACTAAGCACCCTTAACAAATTAATGTAACAAGCATGGGGAGAGCTGCAGCTCCAAGACTTCAAATTCACTTTGAACTATATTTACAGTATGTACTGTCAACAGTTTCCCTGCCAAAGCCATAAACCATCTCTGTGGGATAGACTAAATACACCTCTTTACAAAGGACAGGAGTCTCCCCTTTGGATTTCTCAGCTATAATACTGAGGGACAGAGGCTTAGCTGGCCTAACTCTGTGCAGCTCCAGGCAGCCAGGGAAGCACCCGATTCCTATTAGCTGGCCCCCAGGAGAAAGACCAGAGCTAAGGGTACAAGATGAAAGGTAAACCCTGTGAAAACATTTTCTGAAACCTCTTGTGAATTAGATTTACTAACAGTGTAGCATCCAGGCTCACATCAGGTGCAGAAATCTTTTTGCTGGTGTATAAGGTGAAAGTTTAAAAAGTCAACAAGGTACAGGAAAAAAAAACCCTTCTTATAAGCTAAATTACTCATTTATAGGCTAATTAATTGCAATGTCGGTTTAATCTCCAAACTCCATCATGTGCCACAGGAGTGCTGAGCTTTTCTATATTGAGGCAGTGCAAAGCACATTCCATATCCAAGAAAATCTTGCCAAAATCCCTCCCAACGTTTTTGGTTTTTTTTTTCACCCTTCTAATCCTTGTTTTGCTCTTGGTGATCATGGTAACAGTAACAGCTGTCGAATATGGCTTCAGGCTGTCTGACTCCCTTGGGAGAATTTATGTGTTTTTCTACTTCCTTTCCTTATTAGGAGGCAGGAATCTGCGACACCTATTAGAACAAGTATGCATAAAGGGTAATGACTGTGCAATTTATTAGTGGTCTGTTCTCCTTCAAGCAAGCCATCAACTATAAGCACACAGTTTGTGCCAGGCATCATGATTGAATACAATCTTGCCGTGCAGCAGGTGGGCAGCAACAGAGCTTAACTACAGGGAGAAGTGTGGCTGGGGAGGTCAAGTGCTAGTCTGCTTAAATAAACGTCTTAATTGAATATCAATGAAGAGAAGATAGGATGGATGGCGTTGTTAAATGTTTATCTTGAAGCCTCAGGTGAGAAAGGCAAGCATCAGAGAGTCAGGTCCTGTAATTTTGCGCTAAAGTAGTTAATTGAGCACTTCTCATAAGGGGATGCGCCTGCAAAACGCTGTCCTTGCAAATGAAATAATAGGAGCTCAATGTGTTCTCATACACAGTACAGTCATCCTTAAGTATTTCAATCATATTCACTGTTATTTAACAAAACTTTTTTCTGAAATAAAAAGTAGGCCTTCTGGTCTGGAAGTTAATCGCAGTTGAAAATGACCAGCATTTTAAGAGTGGAGAAGTCAGTAGATTACACCTCATTTTTTGGAAATGAGGAACCTTGATTTATACTTTTTTTGCTGGAGTACCTGAATGAAAGAGGTTTCCTATGCCCAAGTTTGGGAACATTCATATTTTTATACTAATTCCCGTCTCTAGTGCCAATTCTGGCCACTGAAGAAGGTGATAATCCTCAATTTATTTAAACATGACCTGGCCTGGGTATTTGTAAGTATACTACAGCCCCTTGCACAGAGATAAGTTTACTGGATAATGCTTTGGCTGTGTCATCAAACAGAAACATATGAGGAGGAAATAAAAAGCAGAGACCTATATCCACACCTCCAAGAACTGGACCAATCATCTGATAGCAACACTAGCAAAAGCAATCAACTTCTTTAACAAGACTCATTCTAACAAATATCAATCTATATTTTAATAAATATCAGACCCTCTTTACATTACTTTGGAGTAGGAGGCAAAATAGTTGCCTGGAACTGCTGACATAAAAACAACAATAGGGCCAAACACATTGGCTCCACCAAGTGCCATACATCAGCAAGAACAGAAGGGCACTGTGCATATTTTATCCAGTTAGAACAGTCTAACAGCAATTCGGTACTAATTAATATAATAATATTTTAATATTACATTAACATTTAATTACCTGTCTTGTTTGTAGGCAGCTGGGAAAACTGGCAGCAAGCAGCAAAATCTCATGCTACTTGCTAAGCTAAGCATGTCTCTGTTCATTACATCATCTAGCTGATTTTCTTTCATGCAATCCATGTACAGACAGATAGATCAATGATGACAAAAACACCTGAACATTCAGATTTATTAAACTCCTTTTTTTTTAGGAGTAGCCCTTTGGAAAGCGGTGGTGAAATTATCTTTAATATGATGAAATTATATTAATGTAAAACATAAAAAAAAGTAAGGCTAAAAACCCCTCTTGAATTAAGACAGAGACTGGCAGTTGGGAAGGAAATAGGGTCATGGGGAAGCAAGTGCTGATGAAAACCGAGTCTGTATAGAACAGGATTTTGCCAGCTTTTGGAGATTGCTCATACTAACATAACAATCAGCAGCAGCAACACGATAGCTCTTTGTTCAGGCATTCTCGCTGATTAAATCTTGATCTTGGAGCTAACAGCTAAACCTTCAGGCAGCAGGTATAATGTAATTGTTTGATCTGTCTAATTAAGAGTTTGGTGCCTCAACACAGGTAAAGTAGTCAGATGCCATGGAGACGAATAAATATGCAGGTAATGCAGTAACAAGAACAAGACTTCTTTCTGGTAATTGAATGAAAAGAAAGGATGCAGCCCCACCATGGTTTCATCCATAGGATGGCTGTATTGCATCCCAGCAGGGCATGGATACCTGCATTTTTAGGAGCAGTAAGGCTTGCAGTGCACTCACTCTGCATTGCCTTGCATGCCCACGCATGGTGTCACTTTGGCACAGGCTCTGTACTGTGGATATGTGGGTCCAGACATCACATCATTTACATCAGGGAAAACCTGTGTGTGCCCTCTCCTTACCTTCACTCTGCTACATCAGGTAGTGATGCTTTGCCATAAACCACGTGTGCATTTGCTTATTTGGTGTTGCTAGAATATCCCATTCTCTTACATAGACCCTCAGAAGTCATACTCTGTGTATTTTCTCTCCACTATAGCTATTACAGTTAAGTGTGATAAATATCAAAATGCCTCTTCATTCTTGAGGGGGTGTATAACAAAGAAAAGAAAAGGTCAGTCCTGAGGTTTCCACCAGTGCAAATGAGGGCAAGGTGCAACAATTTTTCTCTCTGCTAGAGGGTGTTTTTCTTTCTCTGACTTTCCTGTATGGAGGTGCATATTACCTCAGTCAACCTGATAACACTGCAGTCACCTTTGATCTCTTTCTAAGTACCCTATACCAATCCAGCCAGAACTGTAAAACAAGTTTCTTGAATAAGTACTTCTTACCCAGTTAATCCTGGCACATCAGCAGCAGCTCTGTCAGATCCAAAGATGGATAAATGATAATGAATGACAATAAAACTCATGCATATATTAAAAAATCCAAACCAAAACAAATATTAAAAATATTCAACCAAAACCACAAAATCTAGATGATGTCTGTCTTAACCATCACTGGAGGCCCATGTGCCACAAGCCCTTCCCTGCCAGGGACACCTGGGGGTAGCTAATGCTGGTTTTGTGCGTTGCTGAATGCCAGCAGTGCTGAGCTCTGGGAGACACACAGCTGTAGGGACCAAGGCAAGCAATCTCAATCTGTCTCATCACTGAACTATCAGGACAGTGACAATTTTTGATCACTTCTGCCTTTGACTGGATCTGAAGCTGTGATGTGGAGTTGTAAAGGTTTGTATCCCATTACCAGGTTGTTACGCCATTCAGAACATCATGTGAGCTCTCATCTTACCAAGTAAGACCATCTTTAAAAATGCATTTGGTATCTGTCTCCTAACAAATTCTGTGTACACACAATATATACAGCAGTAAAATATGTGTTTATATAAAATATTACATTTTGCATTGATATTTATATTCAAGCAAGCACAATTTTAAATATAAAGACTACACGTATAATGTATGTGTATAGTACATTGACAAGATTTATGTAAACACTATACTACTACGATAAATGTACAGATGTTCTCCGTGTACATAAGACATTCTAAGATTAGCAGTTAACATTTCATTGCTATTGGGCTTGGTTGGTAGAAAGGTATGAGCATGTGTGTTAATAACCCTCCACAGTCCCAGTCTGTGACAACAGAATATCAAAAAAGAAGGGAGTAAAGCAACTTCCCACTCAAACTGAGAAAAATCTAAGCATTGGTGTAGCACTACACACTGAGTTCAAATATCTCTAGGATTCAGTTTTGCCCTCAGATAAACATGCATTTCTCACATTTAACTTTTCTCTGGTAATTCTGCGCTTTTCAAAGAACATCCAAAATCAGCTGGGTTGCCCCTCCCTTCCCAATCTTGTGTGCATTTGTGCATGAGCAGGGTACTTTTGCAGGATATAAGTAGGAAATATGGTGACCTGGCTAGCAACCTGTCTGTGAGCATAGAGTAAAATGAAGATCAGAATTAACTGCCATGATGGAAATTTTGTCAGCCTGTCTTGTAAGTTTTAAAATCCCAACCAACCTGTTCAGCTAACCTCCTCAGACATACTAGATTGGTCTTTACATTTCAGCTCAGTTCCTGTCCGATTTTGTTCAAACAACCACTTCAATGGATTTTATTATACATATGAAAAAGCAAAACATTCCTGGTTCAACTACTCCCCACAGACTTCACATTCCTAGGAGACACTGCAGTCCTTTTGTACCCCAAACACCAAACGAGGGACCTGTGTGTCTCTAAATCCCTTTGCCTATTTATATAATCTGCCTTCTGGATATCTGCACACTGGGAGAGTCTTCTAGGAGTTCTTTTCCCTTGAGCTTCTTTTCAGTGCAGAAAGCCACAATTCCGCTGAAAAACAGAGACAGCAGAAAGAGCAGTCCAAGATAAATGTGTAAATGCAAATGGGTAAAGGTGAACATTCCAGTGGTCAAAAATGGCCCAAACCACAGAGAAGTTTTGATCCCTACCATGAACTCAAGAGAAGCTGTGTGCATCTGGCAGATGATCCCTGTTTTCCCCATATGACTAAATACAATTGCAATATTTACATCCTCTTAACTTTTTTTTTTTTAATCTGAACAATTACTTCTTCCTATAATTAGTATGCCTGTGGTCATTTGGCAACTCTTACATTAGCCAGGGAGATATTTATGCACTACCTCAAGTATTAACAAGACAGAGCTGCAAGACAAAGCACCCTGTGATTTAAAAGTGTACCTAATTTTCTTGTTTCATGTTTTCTTTCTTTGTGTAGTGAAAACGCAGGCATTATAAGGAGACTGATATCCTTGTTATTAGCCTTTTGACATCATGCTTAATGCTAACTTTGATAAAATTGGCAGGTGATGATTGAGAAAGCTAGCTTCCTCCATGAGCAGCCTTGGCTCTGCCTTCTGCCTTTCAGTGACAGCATGTGCAGGATAAAGAGGATCAAAGGCCAGAGAAGTCAAATATGCAAACAGGTGGTAACTGGCTTCATTAGGTGGCAGAATATTTTAAGAGAATTGATAGTATTTAATTAAGCAGACATGACCTTATTTCATCAGGCAGACGTGACTAATGCTGAAGTCTTTTTATGGCATACATTTAATTTAGACGCCCTCCTCCAGTGATTGAAGTCATGGAGGGTCTGGTACTTATTTATGCCTAGTCTCTATCAGAATACTAACTTTCTGGCCATAAACAGCCAGTGGGCTTACTGCAGGCATCAGAGGGCATGTAAATATTATTTACAGATTTCAATTCCCTCCTCTTGGAGGGAATTGAAATCTATAAATAAAACAGCTTTAAATAGTCTGTACATTTAGTCTGCAACAAAGGGTGAAGAAACAGAAAAATGCTGTCTCTTTATCACATTTTAAGAAGGAAGAGAAAAATGTGCAACCCAGTGCAATACACAAGACTAACAAAATAAATTTGATATTCAGAGATCAAGAAATGTTTTCTCCTCTAAGTAACAATGACAGCTAAGCAATTCTTCAGAGCCCTTCAGGCTATTGTTTTAAAAACAGTAAGGGTGTTTCAGCTCTTCTGAACATAATAGTTTGCCTTTTTAAATAAAAATGTAAACTCTTCTCATGAAGACTTCTATTTAACATAATTTTTGGCCATAGATATTGCTGTGGATGCTGTTGTAGTGTCCATTCCTATGCTGAAATGTTAAAAAAAGTTTTGCACACCTAAATACTTTTCTGCAATTGTATGTTTTAATGTCTATGCTTTAAAAAAATAAAGCTTCTTATAGTACTAGTAATTCTAACTTTTATAAAATATTTGGCAGCTGCTCATGGAAAGTCACTTTTTCCAAAGTTTTTTCTCCTAAATACTTTAATACACACAGGACTCAGGCTAATTACTTTCAGCATTTACACATTAGAATGGAATGACTCTGAAGAAGCTGTCTATTGCCTTGGGTAAAGAATATAATATTAAAACTCTAAAGCTGTGTCTACCACATTTAACCCTTGCATAAATTACCTCTAAGTGCTATTCTTAGTGTTTTAAATTCTTGTGAAACAGATCCTCAAAAAAAATCAAAGCACTGACTGACATTATAGCTGTGTGATTAGACAATTAGAAACTTCATTTGGAAAAAAGTAAGGTCACCTTTGAGTTGAGTCCTGCAGTATAGGGTCCTGAACTGGTTTCATCTCCCTGGATTTTCCCTCTTGGTTGCCCAGCCCCTGCACTGGATTATAGAAGAGGATTTGGGAAAACCCAGGGGAATGACAAGTGTTCTGAGAAAAGGAAATTAAGATGCTTTTGGTGCTGTGCTGAAGAGGGTCTGCAGTTAACTTTAAAAACATTAGCAATGCATCTGTTTTTACTGAAGATTAACTGTAAGACTCATGGGCTGCACAGACTCTAGTATGGGCTGATAAGCCTCAGAACTATCTTCCTGCTTTTTCTCCTAAAGGCTTAGGAGACATTTCTCCAGCATTATTCCTATGAAGTTGAGATAAGCTGGAATGCCAGAGCAAGTCTGGTGTATTTATCAGTCAGTGAAAACTTTGTCTCAAATGAAATGCTAGTTCAGAAGCACATCAATCACTTTTTTAATTTCCAAGAGATAAGCCAGGCAATGTTTATTAAGACTGGTTAGTGCACCACTGAAATATAGACATGCTGTTCATAATCACCAGCTGTGCTATGTGTCATGTTATGAACAGACCATTATATGGATGTTCTGGGGTTGTTCTCTACCTATATATTGTTTTTGAAGCTGAAGACAGCTCAGAATGCAGCGAATGCAGTAAAAGCTTGCATTTATCACTGTTTATCATCATAATGATCAGCTCTGTTAGCGTCCCAAAGTCCTGAGTGTGGGGGCCCTTCTTATCTCTTGCCTCCCCTACCTGTGGGAAGATAGAAGAGGCTCAGGATTTATTGTGATCCTGTATGACAAGTTTGCTGCCGGTCAGTACCATGGTTCATACTTGCTTCAGCTTGACTGGCGGATGAGATTTATATCCTCTGAGGAGCCCCAAAGGCTAGGGAGTCCTGAGTACCTCAGAATTTCAGTCTCTCTACATCAACCCAGCTCCAAAATGGTGGGACAAGGAATCGGCCTTTTCTTGCTTTTTTTATCACCCAGTGAAATCCCCCAACAGGGTTTAAATTCTCACTTTGACCATGAAAAATGGCCCAAATGATCCAGCTGGCTATCATTTCCTTTGATAACTGGCAGGTCCACTCTGGTTTGAGGGGCTGTCTATAACGCAATACAGTAAGGTGTACCCTTGCTGCCGCATGATATTTGCCAGAAAGTGTAGTCCAGCTAGAAAGCATCCACCGAAAGACACCCATACATAAAAAGTACAACTTTTGCCCTCTTTGCCTTTCTGTATATTTTTACATGTTGATACATTATATCAGTTTTGCATCTGAGCTATTTAGTAACCCTTCAAGTGCCAAAGTACTCAATGAATCAATAAATCCAGTTACTGAAAGGATTTCTTCCCAGCCGATTTCAAATACTTTTTGCAGTCTTTATTTCTTGGTCCCCTCAAAGACAGGGTGTAAGTTACACAGAGAGCAGGTTTTCATATATGAAACCTGCCATGAGTGCCTTGTACAGCTCTGAGATAGTCTTTTCAAGTAGTAATAATCTAAAAGAAAGATAATGTCCCTCTTGTCTGTCTAAGGACTAAAGAGGCTTCCCTTCCCATAACAGACAGGGAAGGGGAGAGACCAGGGCTCCAATCATTGTGCACAATGGGACTCTTCTTGCAGTCCTCAGCACAGTTTAAAAAGTCAGCTATTACCCAGAGCAAATAAAGGGCTAAAGATGGGAAACAGAGAACCTGAAGGGTCATGAATAAAATGTCCCTGTTAGCAAACCAGCCTCATCAGGCTCTAATCAGTGAGGAACCAGCTGTGCTGCCAAGGCTTGAAATATTTAAATCCTGGTGACAGACGAGATATCAGCTGTGTGAGTCTGTATTTCAGGTCACTGTCAAATGTAACTGTTTGGTTTTGTCAGAGGAATGAGCTGAGAGAGTGGAAGAAGATGAGAGGCAGCAATTGAGTTATTAATTTTGTACTTTGTTCGGCCTTCATCTCCTTTCTTAGAAAGTTCCAATTTAGACACAGACAAGACAATTCAAGACTCCCAGCCTTGATCTAGCTGAGCTGTACACCTCAAAGATGCCTTCCAGCCTTCCCACTGCCCTGCAAGCCCTGATGAGGAGGAAAATCCAACTCTATGCCAAGCAAGGGACCACAATATGATTGTTAGAGCAAGCTTACTTAAAAAAAAAAAAAAAAAAAAAAAAAAGTGAAAAAATTTTTAAAAAGGCAAAATTCAAACATAATTTAACATGTTAAACCTAGATGTGCTCAGCTCTGTTCTCCGATAGAAACCTTTTTCTTTCTCAGAGCCAGTCCCCACCTTTCAAATCTCACCTTCTTGGCATTGTCTTCAGAGGTCACCAAGAAGATTTGGTGGTGCTTTTTTTTAAAAAACAGAGATGTTTTAGCTAAGGAATGTCTTTTGTCTGTAAGAGATAATACTTTTTTTTTCACTTAAAAGGAAAACTGTGGGAAAGGTAGCTCAGGAAGCAGGTCTCTTTTTTTTTACCCTAAGTAACAAGTAATTATTTTCAGCATTTGAATCTAAAATAGCATTTCTTGGGGTCACAGAACTCAATAGAAATTAATCACTTCTATGTTCATTTTTAAAAAGTGGTGCCTGAAATGGTACCTAGAGCTATAGGTGGGAAACTAGTCTGAATCTGCACGGACAAACTTTAAATAATTGTGCAAAGGCAGATCAAGACATTTTTCGTGGCTTATTAAGAATAATATTTTTAAATCTGGTCATTATTTTCTTGTTCTTATAGAGTAACTTGGACTGTAATGTTATCAACTCATGCTTTTTTACTGTGATAATAATTAACCACACAGGGCTGGCAAGTATCTGCAGGGGAAAAAATTTCTTACTTTTTAAATTCTGCTATATATTGCAAAATTTATGCATATTTATTTCCATATTCAGAAGGAAGGAACCCCAAGAGAAAGTAAAATATAGGTCAGGAACACACTTTTGACAGTTGAAGAAAATATTTTCTTTCAGTTAAAAACATCTCTTCAGCATGAAACCACAGAGTGAACCCCTCTCTGTTGCTTTTGGGAAAGGAAAACCATAATTGTGCTACAAATTATTATTATTATTATTGTGGTAAAACATGTGCTGTAGTCCATACCCAGGATTTCCAGATATTGAGCAGTTCATGCTGAAGTTTTTGCAGCTATAAATCCAACATGCCCCTGGAGTGAATTAAATTTACAGTGTGCTTACAGCAGTCAGAGATGCTTAGGCCCATGGAAAACACTGTGTCATTCTGCTAGACACCTTGCAAAAACAGTAGTGGAGGAAGCATCTGCTTCTTGGAGATTAAAACCAAAAAAAGAGGAGTAATAAAGAGTGAAGGAGGACTATACTTACAATGACCACTAAGGGAATGACTGAAAGTGAGTACAAGAAGCAGCTGACTTCCCCGTGCTGACTGGGGAAGAATGTGCCCATGGGGTTACAAGAAATTCCACAGAAATTTTCCCAAAAAGCAAAAAGCAATAGAGCACAAGTAACTTAGGGTGAAATAGCACCCTGGAAGGGTGAAAAATGCCTATGTTTCCTGGGACTGAAGAAGTTAGAGAGGGGTGGGACAAGCTGGATCCTAATTTCTTTTGTCTTGACTAAATAATGCTTGGAAGTAGACAGAGCAAGACTGGCATAACCATCTCATGCAGGCAAACTTTGATGGACTTTTGGCAGCTGGAGATGATTGGTTGAGCTTTTAATGATCTGACACAGTTGTCTGAAAATAACAGCCAGAGGAGTATCTGGGTTTTTTACCCTAATATTTTGTGTCCCTTTCTAGATGTGTAATGAAATTCCTGTAAAAATACTACACATAAAATGCTTAGTGACCAAGCCAAAGTACACTTCTTTCTGATATACTGGCTTCAGCACAAAGAAGTTTTGTCAGTGACGTGGATCTCAGCTCCCAAGTGTAGTAGCACAGACATCACTGTGGTGGCCTAAAACCAGACACACCATCTAAAGACACCATGGTCAAAATGGCTTGTGTTGGTTGAAGTGCAACCAAGCAAGCACTGAATGGCCACACAGTCCTCCTCCCACACAAGAAGAACACTGTGGCAGACCTCTGGCATCTAAGAGAAAAGGCAATGCAAAAGCAGAGGATGGAAGCAGACGTGGGGGCTGAAGCTTGAGGACAGGGGCCTGACAGCTCCAGAAGACAAAAGCAGCTAAGCAGCAGAAAGTCAGCACGTAGCTAAATGATTTTATAAAATTATATAAAATTGATTGCAGATTATATAGAATTGTAGCCTGAGAGATATGAATCAGTGTTCACAGCTTTCACAGGACACTTAAAATATATGCCTAATACCCTTCTTCCATTGTATTTCAACAATTTCCTTGGCTTTTGTATCCATGCATAGGAGCTGATTTTCTCCCTATCCTATTGAATAGGCAGATAATATTAGCCCAAAAGACTGCTGGTCCTTTCCAGACTTTGTATCCTGATGTTCACATTAACAGAAAGTTCTGGTGGGGCATAGGATAGATATATGTCCAAAACATATCACCAAGCCTTGGGCTGAAGATTCCTAATTGGTGGGAGCAAATATGCCTATTGGCTGAATCTCATTCACCCAGGCTTTGAGCTGCTCCTCTAGTCAGACTTCATCCACTGAGGCACAAGTGGGATCAAAATTGAGAGAACAGTCCAAGCCCAGCAGCTGGCCTTGGTCATCTCTGACATGGCCTTTCTCAAAGAAATAGCTGACTTGAAAGGTAGAAAGAGAAGATGTCTAGAAACAAAACACTTTTGTTGGCAAGACCAGCCTGCTGAGGCATTACCATGGAAAATGCCTATGATGCAGATATGGATCTACCTGCATGAGAGAATTTGGCACATAATCATGGCCAACAGGGTCTGCACCAGCATAGCCTGAGGATAGGATGCCCCTGGTGTGTCGAAGAGCACAGGAAGCCCATGTAAAAACAGTACAGTGGACTATTCCTAATAAAAATTACCACAGTACATAAAATAAAGCCCAAAATAGCCTCAAGCTTAATACTGGGACATTCCCACAGGGGTAGTTTGGCAAACATCAGGCTACCTAAGTTTAACCAGCTTTCTTGGTAAGATATTTGGGTGTCATATGAAACATACTTGGACAGTTTGGGGCAAATATGAGAGCTCACAGTTCTTCACAGCATATTTCGTTTAGTGTGACCTCCAGTGTCTGGATCTAGCAGAACTTAGGCTACCTGCAAGGGATATCAGGGACAGCAGATTCTGTGGAACAGGGAGCTGGAAGAGTTCTGCACACTCTAGAGAGCAGCTGTTGTTTTTTTTTACTTTAAAGAACTGTCCCTGAAATTATTATTGTTCTACGCAGGGTTTATTTCCTCAAGCAAAATAGGACTGTATGACATACTTTTAAGTTTAAATGTTTTTATCAGTTTAAATAGATAAGCAAAACGATTATTCTCATGAGTGAATACTGTAGGCATGATTTTCAAGATTACCACTCAGCAAGCCATACTCCATCATAGCATATGTTGAGTGCCATGCATGTGCTAAATTGGAAAAAACTGAAGTCTGTGGTTTCAGGCTTCACTTAACTAGAGCCTAGCCAAATCAGTATAGGAGAAAAACACCTCTTGCCTAGATAACAAAGCCTCTATAGTATTTATAAAAATGCTAATGACAGCAACTTTTTTATTAATTTCATATGGTAATATTCCACAAGATTTCCATGAGATACAGATAAAGAAGAGCATTCTCTTCTGCTTTTCAGACATCTTTAAAAATTAACAGATGCTGCTTGGTTATGTGTTTAATAAGTGTATTTTGTTTTAAAACTCTGCCAACCCCTATCTGTTCATTGTATATTAAGGCAGGGTATGTATATGTGTACCAATGTGCATATATTAATGG
This sequence comes from Cardinalis cardinalis, assembly GCA_014549065.1. Taxonomy (NCBI): domain Eukaryota; kingdom Metazoa; phylum Chordata; class Aves; order Passeriformes; family Cardinalidae; genus Cardinalis; species Cardinalis cardinalis. Next base: position 357,159 of record JACDOX010000172.1, read on the forward strand.
ATACAATTTCTCAGTCTATTTTATTTTAAAATAAGAATGATACAGTTTATCTGTTTCTATTTAACTTCTGGTATCACATATCATTGTCTCTTTTTTCCCTCTGTTTCTTTCATTAACCTTTTTTCCTTTTTCATCCTCTCTTTGACTCTCTCCCCGCATCCCTATTACATATGCTCTCTTCCCTCTCAAGTTTTTTGGTTTTTTGTTTTTGCAGCATTCAGTGCTGAATTATACAAGAAGATTATACGTGTTCCTCAGTGCTGGCAGTTTTTGGTTAGGAAAATCATAAATCTATTAAATCTTTTCCTTCTTGTCCTTGCATAATACCATGTAGATTCTACAAACGCTTGATCCCCCTCCTGCTGCTCAGTTGTATGGTCTCTTTTCTTTGACTGGTCACTGAGATCAAATAAAAGTATGGGAGCCACAAGCAGTTTCAGTCACAATCATTGCTCAAATATTGGCATAGGTGGTTGAATCAGACTACTCTGGACGATTGTAGCATCCCAGTCTTGAGTAGCACCAGAGGGAAGGCAATGCAAGAGGATATAAGACAACCTTCAATGGCCAAATGTAGCTCTGGCTGACTATTTTGAGCTATAGAGTCCCATGTATTCATCAGTGCAACAACAGCACTTAATGCAGTCCACTCGAGGTGGCACACACTTGCCAAACTTCTTCAGGGAAATAAATATGCTGAAAATCCAAAGTTTCAACAATCAAGTCTCCATGTCCTGAAAAAGATCTGAGCCCAGGAACAGGCTCCCCAGGAAAGTGGTCACAGCACCAAGTCTGACTTGAGTTCAAGAAGTGTTTGGACAATGCTCTTGGGCATATGGTGTGATTCTTGGAAATCACACTATATGTGCTGGGACAGGAGCTGGACTTTATGATCCTGATAGGTCCCTCCCAACTCAGCATATTCTATGATTCTAAGACTGACCTTCCAACTTTCGCAAATAAGATGATTTGTAATGGGGAATTTTGAGGTCTCAGACCTGGGTAAGTGTTATGGAAAATAAGTGTTCTGAGTTTTTAAATGAGGAAGTTGAGAAAAGTTCTGTCCTTAAATCTAATTCACATTTTTCTTCACCCAGATCAAAAGCTTTACATATTAACTGTGTTACCTCATAGTTTGGATTTTGTACCTTCATGAAAGCTTCCATTGAGCATCTAATGTAATTTCTTTCCAATTCTTTAATGCCCAGATAATATTTATTGGGTATTTTCCAGTAGTTTTACCATCAGCTCAAACTGAAGAAACACCTCAGTTCAAGGACTCATTATTTCTGTCTTTAGAAGGGAGAGCACAGAGATATATGTATTGGTATACAAATTGCACTTTATTCTCCTTTAGGATTTCTGTTTCAACATGCATTTCTCAGTCTCTCTCACTCAGTTTTGCCCTGGTTTCAGAAGAGTTTTCCTACTGGAGTGTACAATTTTTTTTCTTTAGGAAAGAAAACCTCTCCTGGTATTTCAGTCATTGGTAGGAAGCCTGTGGTGCTCAGGCTGCTGGGCTGTATGATCAGGTACTATAATACTTCAGTCTATACCTAATAAATATTTTGGAAGTGACAAAAAGGGGAAAAAATTAAGAAAATAACAGCCACCATTTAAGAAATTTGCTTTAGAAAATGTTCCATACATAGCATTTGTCATTGAAATGCTAGTACCAACTTTTAAACCAAATAATCACAGAAACACAGAATGACAGAATATGCTGAATAGGAAGGGACCCACAAGGATTATCAAAGTTAAATTCCTGGCCATGCACAGTCACACCATGTGTCTGGCAGCATTCCCCAAATTCTCTTGAACTCCATCAGGCTGGTGCTGTAACCACTTACCTGAGGATGCTGTTCCAGTGCCCAGCCACCCTCTGCGTGAAGAACCTTTTTCTAATACTCAACCTAAACCTCCCCTGGCACTTCAGGCCATTTCCTCAGGTTCTGTCACTGGGGTCCACAAAGGAGAGATCAGTGCCTGCCCCTCCTCTCATGAGGAAGTTTTAACTGCAGATCAGTGCCCCCCCTCCTCTTCCCCTCATGCAGTGAGGGCTCCCCTCAGTTTCTTCCAGGCTTGTACAGCTTTGCCTCAAGGTGCTTTATCATTGTCTGTTCCATCTTTGGACACTCTCTAATACTTTAATGTCTTTCTTACATTGTGGTCCCCAAATCAGCCCCCAGCACTCAAGGTGAGGCCCCCCCCAGCTCAGAGCAGAGCAGGACAATCCCCTCCCTTGCCCAGCTGTGATGCTGTGCCTGATGTCCCCCAGGGCAGGGTTGGCCCTCCTGGCTGCCAGGGCACTGCTGACCCATGTTCAACTTGCCAGGACTCTCAGGTCCCTTTCCATGGCACTGCTTACAGCACCTCATTCCCAGTCTGACCATACATCCAGGGTTGCCCCATCCCAGATGCAGAATCCAGTGCTTTCCCCTGTTGAACTTCATATGGCTGGTGATTGCCCAGACCCCTGATTTGTGGAGGTCTCTCCCTGCCCTGGAGGGAGTCAACAGCTCCTCCCAGTTTTGTATCATCTGCAAACTTGCTCAGTATCCCTTCCAGTTCTGTGTCCAGGTCATTTATGAAGATGTTGAAGAGCAGAGGGCTGAGGATGGGGCCCTGTGGAACCCCAGTAGTGACAGGTCCCCAGTCTGATGTCACCCCATTCACTGTAACTCTTTGTGCCTAACCCGTGACCCAGCTGCTCACCCACCCCATGATGCATTTATTCAGGTGTTTTTCAGTACCCCCAGAGTAATCTTCTCCATAATTTTACCAGGCACTGAAGTGAGACTGATACGCCTGTAGTTTCTGGGCTCCTTCCTCTTGCCTGCCTTGCAAACCAGGATAACATTTGCCAGCTCCCAGTCATCTGGGATCCCTCTGGATTCCCAAGACCACCCAAAAATCATTAAGAGAGGTTTTGTGATGACATAAAGCAGGCTTTTGAGGATTCTCTGATGAGTCCCATCAGGCTCCATAGATTTGTAGGGATTCAGCTGGAAGAGCAGATCCTGCACAGTTTCGGGGTTTACTGGGTGTCAATCATTCGCAGTCATTGTCCTCCAGCTCAGGGCACTGAGCCCCCCATGGTCTGTCATCTGTGTGGAAGACAGAAGCAGCAAATGCATTAAACACCTCTGCCTTACTTTTCTCCCTACCTTTCACTGGAGGTTTAAGATCTATTTAGCCCACTCAACTTTTATCAAATGTTACTAAAGTCCTTGTTGTAGAAAAAAATAACAGATTTCACCACAAAATTGAAACCTACAAAACCACATTAGCCTAGGAAAGCTAAACAACCTTCTGGCTAAACCAAAAGACTTCTGGAGAGAGGGAAGATATTTCAATTTTTAGCAGCCATGAGAAGAGTTAATTTTTATCATTTTTCCAATGAAGGATGAATGAAAACAAGTAGTAAACCAAAAATTAGTCTCCTATCACCTTACAAGAAAATAGCCAGCCCAGTTGCTTTCATTTATGCTGGGAAAACAACATGGGCATTGGCCTGAAACTTTCACAAGAAACAAAAATTCAACTTAAAACCTGAAGGCAGACATCAGTAGCAGACATTCCTGTTTCCTGCCTTCAGCAGCTCCTGAAAACAAAGCAGATATTCATCCCCACTGGCAGCCACATTCCCTTGCCTCCCATTGGTGCATTCCCGGATGCCCAGCATTGTACCTGGGCCCCATCTGCTCTAGCTGAGCCCTGGCCATGCCTGGGAAGGGATGTACCAGCCCCCGTCAGCGGCCTCAATGGAAACAGCCCAAAATGCCCCAAAATGCTGCTTGGCCTTCAGTATCCCTTGTGGGGTTAGCAGGGGCTTATGGGGAAAGGCTGGGTTCAGTGTAAGTTTGAAAAGGGTCAGGGAGGAAATCAGAAGCAGAAAGACACCTGAGAATGGGTGGGGAGGTGAAACAAATTTGGAATTGGCTGGTATATGGAAGATGTTTATCTCATGTCTGTATGTTCTGTGGGACCTAAACCACTCATATAACCTCCTCTACCCACTGTGGGATGAACTTCCTTCCTCTCCTGTGCGGTATGCTCAGCTTTCCAGGGGCACAAGTTTTACTTTTGTTGTGTGGTTCTGCCTGATTACCTCCATAGTTCTCACTTGCCACCTTCCTCTGTTCTTTGATGTGTTCTGGCATTTCCTAAAGCCCTGAGTGCTGCACCGTGCTCTGTCCCTTCTGGCCCATGTTTTGCACCCCAGCCCAACAAGACTGGGATTATGCTGGGACTTTGAGGACTCAGCACGGCTCAGTACATTGTAGAGTGTAGGCTTGTAATTGCCTCTGTTGCCTGGCACAGTGGATCTGACAGCTCGTATCAGGCCATGAATATCACTGTCAAAATAAGTCTCTGTTACCATTGTGTTACTATGGATTACTACGTGTTACTAAACTATTATTACTACTACTAGTAATAATAATAATGCAATTTGTCTAAAATTTGCAATACCTGCACACTGAAGATTTCATGGCATTCCCGGCCTTGAAAGGAAGGAAAAACAAAGAAGGGCATTTAAGCTTGTAGGCTTGGGTAAGATTAGAAAGAGTCAAAGATGAACACACTGTAATGATCAGCATGATGTGCTGCAGCAGAGCAGACTTGGTGTCTCCAGGGAGCCCAGAGCTTCTCAGTTTCCCCTGTCATTCTGTGGCTTTCATTTGAGGGTTTTGAATATGCTGTGCATAATGAATTTTGAGATCATTATGGCAAATTCCCGCATTCTACACTGCTTGAGAAGGGCTAGATTTTCCTCCCAAGGTGCTGTGTTGATAGTGGTATCTGTCACTACCAGAACGGTAACATTCTGGATCTTTTGGCTGGAGGGCTATAGATCTTTTATTTCCAATCAAAATAAATACCACATTTTATTTTTGTTCTCAGTAACAACAATTTCTTGAGCTAAGTCAGCTCCATTTTGACTAAACACAGATCTGAAAGGCATTGTTCAGATTTGTACTCTTTCACAAATTATTTTGGCCGAGTTCACATTGGAGAACAAGTTGAGACTGAAATTCAAGTTTCATGGAAGTGATTGTTGTCATAGATGTAATCTCAAAGTAGTTATTGTTTCATAACTTCAGGTTCTTCCAAATCCCTCCTGAAGTGTTTAATCATCTGACCAAGGCATCAGATGGGGATTATTGCTCTGGATTTATTCTAAAGGCATGATCTTGGAATTCCACATTGAACACCTTTAGTATTAAATAACCCTATTTTGGCATGATTATAAATCCCAGTTCCAGAGTACAAAAACAACTCAGTGAAATGTCTAGAGTAAGTTTTTTAATTTGGGCAAGCAACTGATTCTCCCTCCCTCTCCCATCTTACAATTTCATTCTCATAAATGTTTCCATTCTAGCAGAATTTTTCCCAGAAAAAATCAACCTCACAGCAGACACTCAACATTTCAACTTGAATTGTTTGGCAAAGTGATAAGCAACTGAAAGCAATATTTTTAAATGGGAAAAAGTGTTGCACAGCTGTCTCTGTATCACTCATTATTTTAATGTTTTTCTAGCTGTGGTATTGCCAAGGCATTTATTACTGGAGAATTTAGGACACTGGCTAAATGTCAATTACTTCTCCAGACTTACTGCGAAGATTTAGCAAAAGAAAGCAAAAATATTCCTTTCCCTCATGCTTGGTACATGCAGTTTTGGCATCCTAGGCCTTGTTAAGATGGAGGGGGTGCAGAAAGCCTTTGAGGAACTCAGTAACTCCCAAAAACTTCACATGATCAACCCGAAATGGTTTTATTTTTCTTCTAAGTGTGAAGGCATTTTTAAAGTTTTCTTCAACTTTTACACAGACTTTTTAAAAGAGTTGGGTAATACTGTGTTTAATGGTGTTAGTTACACATGCTAAGACTAGAATAATTGAGCCTCCTCTTTGTGACTGTAATCTGGATTTCCTGGCTGTGTTCCTTCAGCTCATGCACTGGTGATGGAATGCTTTACTCACAAACTAATCAGTGCATCTGAATTTATGCATCATTATTTATGTCTAATTTTCATGCCAAAGTACATTTATTGGTTATTAAAGCATGAACACAGGCAGTGCCTGGCCTAAGGAAAGTTTGACATGCACAATAGATATGTTAGCTGGAACAAAGCTACTTTAATGATCAATGGAAAAAAACACTTGGGGAGGAAAGCCTCACTGCCTGTCAGACATAATTAGACAAGAAACACAAGAAAAGCACATATGGGTCTAGATTTTAGTGGGCTACGACCACTCAGAGCTAAGAATCCAGTAGAGCTGGTTACACTGCCATCCACACCAGATCAAAGAGAGATGAATTCAAATGGCACTTGAAGAAAGACAGAACTAGCAATAGGATGGGGTGGTGGCAGATCAGTCCCAAGTGAGAAGACAGTCTGTTGGCCCCACAAAAAAAATAAATTGGAGCGACAAGGCATGAGAAGGCTGAGTTGAAGATGGGGTCACAAAAAGATGTGCAAAACCTGCTGCATATGACATTCAAAGAGTAGTTTAAGGTATAGAATAATGCCAACAAAAGGTGTCATGGGAGATAGTAAGTATGGCTATATCTAAGCCAGAAGTAAGACGGAGGTTTCTCACCCAGCTGGCACAAGGCTCTGGGACAATCTTCTGATGGAAAGCAAGGAAGGACAGCTGCAGGGTTGTGGGATGGGGCCTGTCCAGGTTACAAGTGAACTGATATGGTGCAGACTCCAGGGAGGAGAAGCCAGCGTAGGATTGATGTAATCCTATACTGCAGAAATGGATAAACTGTTGAACCATATTCCCTCAAAGGACAAGGGTTATTCTACACAACATGTTACATTTATTTCATATACTATATGGAACACAGGGCATGCATTACACCCAAATTCCTCCTTATAACAATTTCCTACCTCTGTGCAAAAGATACAACTCAGCAATTCATTTCTAATTTCCAAGTAAGTTTTTAATCATATTTTTCTCTCCAAGACAAGTTTTTATGAACTCTGATTGCCAAGGTCTCATGAACCAAAGGCATGGTGCCAGTTTGCTGAACTTAAGCGAAGTGAGCTAAGGTGATGCCTTGAAGAGGAATGTGGATGTCCTATCCTCACCAGGCCTGTTCTGCCCGCTGGTGCATAGCGAGACTTAGGAATTAAACCAACCAGCTTCTTATTTCCCTTTTACTTTTTCTGCCTTTCTTGGAAGAATCTAATCTTTCACAGGACATTTGATTTCAGATGTTTATTTCCTGCAATATTTAAGAAAAATTGTATACCTCACCTTCCCCCATATTATTCAGGGATAATACTCTCTCCTTCTATTAGTGGAGGGAAAGGAATCTTCTGTTTTCTCTAAAAGTTTCTCTAAAATATTCATAGATATTTCTCTAAAAATTCATTTGCTGTAATTAATTTTTTCTGTTATTGTCCTTGGAAGTCAAACAAATTGGCTGCACTAACAGCATATATTTTCTGCCTTGCTATTGGCAAAATGATATGACAACAGCAGAATGTGCCATGCTGGAAGCTGTCTGGCATTCTGAGAAACCTTTTCACAGTCATCACAATGTGCAGTCAGCATTCAAGAAGAAAAAGAAAGGAAAGCTGAAACCAAAGCAAATCCAGTATTGTGGTTAGGGAATATATATATAAATATTTCTTGTATCATATATTGTCCTTGCTTTTACAAAGACATTAATCCTTTAAAACCACTGGCCAAATTGAATGTTCTAAGATTGTTTTTTTAAAGTTTTTTTGCCAGTGAAGCTGAATCTAGGTCTTGTTCTCTATCACTGAGTGCGTCCTGAGAGTTGGATCCCTTTGTTTTAGCTGGCATAGGGCACAGCATTCTGTCATCCTGTCTCTCATTCTGTCTCTCACACTTTCTCACTCCCTCTCTCTTCTCTCCTCACATATATGTGTGTATGCATATGTATGCACACACGTATGCATATACAAATGCATATGGACAGTTTGTTTTCAGCTTTTTAAATAATTTGAACACTACAGAGCAAATCACAGTCACAATTTTAAAATATATTTTTGAAAGGAGAAAGTAATGTCAGGGCTATTGAGTGACCTGTGCTACCACAATGATAGCCCAGGTTAACCATCCTTGTCCCACTGAAGAGAAACCAGACCAACAGCAGGAGGACTTCGTAAAAAATATGCAGCCTTATAATGCCAGAAGTTTTACATTTTTGAAAAAATTATTTTTGGTGATTTCAGCCTAAGTTACAGGCATATTGCTATTTTTTTCAGGTCTGAAATTATGAATGTCATTTATTCAGCATGCAGTGGTGATAAAAGGAATAAACATCTTTGGGCTATGGGTCTTGGAGTTCATCAAAGCTGTTGTTTGGTGTTGCTGCTTTTAATGTGAAAAGGTCACAGTCTCACACTTAAAATAGGKACAATTGGATAGAAATTAAAATAAATAAACAGTGGTTCCCACTGGGATAAACAGAGAAACTCTTGCCTTAAGAAATAATCAGTATCTGTTCCCATAAAGCTTATCACTGACACAAATCCACAGTTCTCATTCGCGCCTCCCTTCCTCAGTCATGCTAATACACGTCCATAGAGAGACTGCTCCAGTGCTCTGTGCGCCTGGGAACGAAAGGCAGCGTGGGAGAGGAGCCACTGGATGAATGTGACCTCAGTCATAAGGCTGTGGAGCATCCCTCAGCTGAATCATTCCTGCCTTTTAAAAAGTCTTGGGCAATGCTTTGGGACTCAGTGACCTGCAGGGACACTGTTTGAACTGTTCTGCTGATGTGTGTGGGAGGGAGGAAGGCACGAGTTTTAAAAAGGATAAGTCCATTAAAAAAACAACAAAGCAAAGCAAAACCAACAACCTATCATTTTACTGCCAAATGTGCTGGAGGATTTCAGGTCCTTGGTTGCTGAAGGCCCTGAAATTCTTCTCCAGACATAAATATGTGAACAAATTAAGCTCTTTGTGGTTTTGGCTGATCCCAGCCATGTTTAGTCTTAATCTATCTCAAACATGAGCTACCTTTTAAAAATAACATTTTGTGGTTCCAAAACATCTTTAGCTAATCCTTGCTTAGTTTGAAAAAGAATTATATTTGGAAGGATGCACACGTCCATGTGGCTTTGAGGGATATTCTCTTTACAGTTCTCATCCATTATAAATTTTCTTGAAAAATAATATATAATACTTCAGCAGCATACTACTGAACACTGGATTCTAAACAATATGGTTTTTTTTCAATCTACAGCTTGTAGGAGAGAAAAAAAATTAGATTAATGAAAATATGCCAAATTGATATGTGAATGTGCTTGGATCTTCTCCATATTGGAAGTTAGAGGCATCAGTGCTACTTACCACACAAGAAGCTAAGGAAGAAGAAATAAAAATATTATAATATTTCAAAGATCACAACCATAAACGTGTCTGGAAAATGTCTGACAACTCACGTGGAGATGTAACACTCTCTGAAGAACAAGAACTTGGCTTTAAATACTGAATGTAAAGAAAACAGTTTCTGAGATTAGTTTCTAATCCATGGGTAATTTTTAAAAAGGCTTTTAAAGGGTTCATTTCAGGACATCCTTTTTACTCTTTTCTCAAGTGAAATATTAATTTTTATTTCTGTTCCTCCTCTCAAATTAGAGCAGTCTAGGAGATTACAAGTCTTGAGAAATCTGGTATCAAATTCTCTTTTTATACTTCTTGATCAAACATTTCTTGCTTTCCACTTCACTTTTTAGACTCTGTTGAAATTTTTAATCAATGACACTATTCCAGGTCAGTAAAAAAAAATATTTTAAACCATATTTCCTAAACAATAACTTTTCTGCAGAAAATATATACATTGCTCAATTTCTTAAAATAGGTTTGTATGACACAAAAACTGGGGGCAGCTTTTTTCTCAAGCTTAAATTGGAATGCAACACTGTCATTCTAATATTTTGTGGATAGCCTTCATTTGTATTATAGCTAACAATGTGTATGTCCCCTCAAGTAAGTACTTCTCAGTGAGGGCCCTGAGGTTGGTGTACTAAACATAAACATTCTTGTCACTTTTACAATGTTTTTATTTTGTGGTAAAAACTTTAGCACAGGATTTTTGCAACCAGTTTTCAGTTTGTACCTTCAGATTGCACTTCTGCAATAATAGAATTAAATGTTTTGAGAGCACGTCTGCTTGATCATGTGGATATGTGCTAATACTGCTGGCATGCACATATCTGGGACCACAAAAAACAGCACATAAATTTCTGGACAAGCAAAATGAAGAGTGCAGTTGTAGAAGCCAGCTCAAAACCACCTACAAAACAGTTAGGAAAAATTCAGGCATAAAATTCAAAGAGCACAAAACCAAGGCTATGCAGTGCTGTCTGTGCAATTTGAAACAATTCAGTATTAAATTCCAGAATACGAGCAATTGCACAAAACATAAAACCTCAGAAAAAAAAAGTAAAATAATTTTCAAATTAGTTCTGGTTTGTGAATCAATTTCCAGCTCTCTTGTTTCCAATGAACAACTGGAACTGGAAAGCAATAAAACTGAGGAATTGCTATCATAAGGGATTTTGGAGTGCCTCTGTTAGCTTTTGACAACTGGTGGGGGGAGAGAGGGAAGAATGATATTAACAATTTCCAAAGTAATTTCCATTTCTTATATTATTCAAGCCAAGTTAGTGGAATCATCCCCAAGAATGGTGTTACACATGGTGCTTGCAAGACACTTTTTGTACGTTCCTCAGAGAAATGTGATTTATGCAGCCTCCATTGCATATATTGTCACAAGAGCTCGCTGTCTCCACTCACAGCACCCAGTACAGAGTCACATCAACAGCATCTTAAATAGCTGCAGCAAGGAGGACAACCCTACCAGCTACGGGTAGCTAAAGAATGCTTCAGTGAACATGTACTATGATCTATTGATTTAATTAAATATCCATAAATATCCGTATTTCTGCATGTATGTAGAATTTTTTATCCTTATTTTAAAACTGATTTTTTTTATGAACTAAAATGAGACTTTGGGGCTTCTATGTAAGCCAGACTTGCATCCAGATGCTGGTACTGCTGTTGTGCCCATTTGAAATACATGATCATTTCAACAAGCTGCAGTAAAAGTCCAAAATCAGCGGTACTGTCTCTTTTGGCATCTTCTTTATCACAATTAATAGGATTTCCCAGGTGTTAGGCTGCTACACACACATAGGATGACAGCTGAGTTTTGTCCAAGATCTGCATGTATTTGGTATTTTCAGTTTCTACAGTGTACGGGAAGTTATTGTCCAGGCATTGGATAAGTCAGATTTAAGAGAGGATTTTCATCCTCCAAACATACATTCCTTGGCTGTAAAGGACACTTCCGCAATGAGTCAGAAGGACACAGAGACCTTTTGTTTACCAAAGGCTGGCAAATAATTTCATCTCAACCAACAGCCTCCTTAGTGACAACATCCTGACTACTTCTAGCAACCAAATGGTTTTTCACAGCAGGGTTCAGGCAGTAATTTCCTCTAAGGAACCTGCTTGTATTTTGCCTTGTTTAGATACCATTCTTCTCCAAGTTTAAACTGCCACATGCAGGAAGGGACGCAGAAAATATTTGCAGCTGGAAAACAGCTGCAGTAAGATAAGATGCCATATTTTAATTATATTCAATTTAATCAGCTGCTGAAAAGCCAGGTGGAAGCCCATGAGCAGATTGCACACAGAGAACAGGTGTGAGAGAAGACTAAAGCCTGCTACATGATGTCCTTCACATTGCACTCAAAAATCCTGGTTTTGCTACTTTTAACACTTATAGCAAACCCTGTAGAAACGTGATTCAAAGCTTCAACACTGTATTGATTTTGCACGGACTGGTCTTGGGTAGCAGCGGGGCCAGAGGGGTGGCACCTGTGAGAAACTGGCAGGAGCTTCCCATCACATCCAGCAGAGCCAATAGTTGATGGCTCTGAAGATGGACATGCTGCTGGCCAAAACTGGGCCAATGAGAGAGGTTGGTAATGACTCTGTGATGACACATTTAAGAAGAAAATCAAAACAAAGTCACAGGGGTTTTGCTCCTAGTCAGAGAAGAGGAGGAGGTGAGAATATGTTAGGGAAACAACATGGAGACACTGACAAGGTCAGTGGAGAAGGAGGGGAGGAGGTGATCCTGGCACCGGAGCAGATTCCTCAGAAGGCCATGGTGAGACCATGGTGAAGGAGCTGTGCCCCTGCAGCCCATGGGGATCCATGGGGATGCAGAGATCCACCCACAGCCCATGGGGATCCATGGGGATGCAGAGATCCGCCCACAGCCCGTGAGGGAGGTGCCCAGGCCGGAGCAGGTGGATGCCTGGAGGAGGCTGTGATCCAGTGGGAGACCTGGTGGAGAGAGAGGGCCCTGCTTCCAGGCTGGAGCAGCCTGTCCTTGGAGGGCTGCACCTCATGGAAAGAGAGGCCCATGTCACAGTTTTGGGAGGACTGCGTGCCCATGGGAGGGACTCACATTGCAGCAGGTGTGGTGTGGCTGCTGCTCATGAGAGTGGACCCACTCCTGGGAATCTCACTGAGAGCTGTCTCCTGTGGGAGGGACCCCATGGTCTCACATGGGAAGGACTCCTCTCCCAGAGCAGTGGAAGAAAACCTTGGGTGATGAACTGACCAAAACTCCCTGTCTCCCTGCTCTGTTGGTGGGAAGGAGGGAGGGGCTGGAGGGCGAAGGTATTTCAAGCGCTTATTTTACTTCTCATTATCCTTCTCTGATTCTGTTAGTAATAAATTTCACTTTGCAATTAAAGTTAAGCTTGTTTTGCCCTTGAAACATTTCTCCTGGTCCTTATCTCACCCATGAAGTCTTTGTTAACTTTTTTTTTACCTTTTCACTGCTTTGCCCTGCTGTGGCAGGGGAGGGTGAGCGACTGACTCTCATGGGTGCCTGGCATCGGTCCAGTGTCAAACCACGACAAGCACCATAGGTCAAAATGTTTGCATATAGAGGAAGAGACAAGAGGAGAACATCAGGCTATGTGGAACCACAGCTTGGAGATCAGTAGTACTGTCCATCTCCAGCTGAACCACCAAGGTCAATGCATTACTTATCCGGCTGCTGTTTTCACCAAACACCAAGAAACTAGAGCTGCCTAGGTGCCCCCATGGTCTACTGTAGGGTCATGGAAATTCATTGGCATTTCTTGAGTGGATTGTTCCAAAGGTCTTCACACAAACTTCTCTTCTTTTGGTTGAAAAGCCCGAACTTCAGAGAGAGGTCAGTCATGGAGAGACTGTCTCATGCTGACATCTGAGCTCAAGCACTGGTAAGCTGGCAACAGCCCTGCTCTCCATCTACCCAAACTCCTCCAAGCATACAAGCAAGGGCCAACACTGGCTCTGAGAAGTGCTTGTAAAGCTGCAAAGAAGCAACTCTCTTGAAGATGGGCAGAAGCTGAAGAAGGAAGCATAGAAACCTCGAGAAGGTAACCAAGAATACAGAAATGCTAATATGGCAGCGACAAAGCCAGCAAGGCATGGCAGAGAGGCAGGGCCTAGGGCACAGCAGGGACACCGGAGGTGGCAGGCCATTAAATGAGAGGAACAGCTGAGCTCTCTGTGTTCTGACCTACTCATGTGAGGCTGTTCTCCATCTGGGTGGCAGTTTTTGGTGACAACAGGTCTAGTCACAGGACTGGTTGAGTGGCGGCTGGTCTGGATCAGAAAGAAAAGGCAGAAACTGCTCAGTGTGGCATTGTTCTTCACCACTGTTATTAGCTGGATTATTATCCATTAACTCTTTGTATCTTTAAATAGTGAAATGGGCTAGCTCAGGGAGGGGATTGCAAGTGATAGGACTTTGTGATGATTGGTAGGTGGCAAGGTTTATAATATTTTAACTTTATATAATATCAGGAATCCCAAGGTACAGCTACACCCATTATTTTCTCCATGAAACTGGCTTGTTACTTTTAGGTTATTAAGAGCAAACCCAGTCTCCATACACCCACACATATCTGTGTTTAGCTAGCCAACACTCAGCTTATGGAGCACTCGCTTATGGAGCACGCTGAAGTGCACAGATACTATGCAATCCACTGTGTACATATGCACTATATTGTATGCCCCAAAGATGAATGAAGTTATAACAAAACCACATTTGTGCAGGGTGTACACAGTGTGCATGTAACTGAACACCGAACAGTACTGCTAAGCACAAAGAGCCTTTGGGGATTACACCTGTTTGTACCAGGATATAAATGTTTTCTTTCCCAGGTTAGAGTCTATCCCATTGAGATTCCCATCGAGAATTTGCTCATGATTTTATATTCTGACTGTAAAATTGTCATTCTTTTAACATGCTCTTGGAAAAATAAGTCAAAATGATTCTGTGGAAAAGAATCTAGGCTTGGAAAACACCTCAGAGATCAAAATAAACTCAGGTCCCTCTGAGGCACATCTTTCCTACTTATTCATGTAAACTTTCTACTACATAGAGCAGATTTAAATGAAAACAAGACTCTTGCATTAGGAAGTTATGCTCCCTGTGGTTGTGGATAATAATTTCTTCATCTTTTGGACATCTGGTTACAAAATAGCCCCATTAAGGAAGGTGTCTGTCCTGAGGCAAACACCATAGAGCATACGCTACGTTCTCGAAGTACTATGTGTTAAGATTTTTAGGATACTGTAACCTGCTGAGATGAGCTTTTAACAAAAATATTTGAGGGCTGCCTCACAGGGGATCTATTATATCCTCATGTTACCATACCACATTCCTGATCAGATCTTTTAGAGCAACCCAGGACAACAGCCTTGGAGAGGAAGCAGTTGATTTTTATCCATGAGTACAATATAATGTGGCTCTTACATTATCATCAAGGCATAAGAAATATGCTTTTATTTGTAGATAGATTAGTTCATTGGGAATTTCATGTACCTAGCATTCACTTATCCTTTTGCAAGGTTTCTACACCCTGGGATGAAATGACCACCAAGTCCTTCGGGCTGTGCTCTGTATGTCTTTGTCTTGCTCTGAATCTACAGACCAGCCCTGTTCCTGTGGTTATGCACTAGACGCAGAAGTGTTGGTGGCTAGTAGAATTCATCCACTTTAACACTCATGCAATTTTCCCAGTTCCAGAGACAGAAACAGCAGATCAACCCAGCAATACAGACTTTGTGTGTAAAGCCCAGTGATTATGTTCTCCACCTCCAAAAGTTAATGTCACCTGATTCTCAATATTTAGTGACACAAAAGGATGAAGATATATATGAAAGAGCTAAATATAAGTGCTTTGCTCTTCATAATGCCAGCATCCCTGTCTGATCTTTCACCTGCTTTCCACCCAGCCTAGCCTAAATTCAAGATGAGTGTATGAAGAGAGTCAATCCACTTTCTTGTGCAGCATCTAGCAAGTAATTTCTGTGTAATGTTATTACAGAGCAAATTTTCATGCTAGTAACCAGTAACATCTTCTGCCCCCCTAAGTAAGTACTTAGTGAACAAAGGATGGTAGGTGCACATAGTGCCTTCTCAATATTCACAGAAGCTCTGCAGATCTAAAATCACAAAAATTTTGGAGCTTTGAAATTATTCTTTTGCATTTTTTCAGGCCCTTATGTTAATACATGTTATATAATAATAATTAGATATCTGAAAAAATTTATAATTGGGATCTTCCAGAAACATCTTATTTTCCCTAAATTATTTTTGTACTACCCCATCCCAGGAGCCCTGCATACTTTCCACTGACTGGTAATTGGCCCTTTTGCTTTCTCTGCAAAGATTATATTGTTTGATTCAGAGTTTTTTCCTCTGAGACTGGTGTGATATATGAAAATAAATCTAGACAAGCCACATTTGAATTAGAGCAAGCCCATGTATATAGGAAGGCTTTCCCATCTGGGCTCCCTCATAAGGACCCCAGTACATACCTTTATGGAATGCTGTCAGACTGACATTTCCACAATACCTACCAAACTCTCCAAAGTGGAATCATTGGGCTTTTAACTGTATTAGTATCTCTTACAGAATGCTCTTGATCAGCAGAGAAAACAGCTGAATTTAAGGCAACCTGGTATCTTGCAGGCAACAGCACCTTGTTATAGGCTTGGGTCTCTGGAACCTGGTAGGAGAGATAGGAAAAACCAAGTGGCATAACAAATGAGAACTTTGAAACAAAATTAAATTAAGAAAAACTTGTTGACAAGCAGTTTTGTTGAAAGCTTTAATGTTGCTGGGAAGCTGTCTTCTTGTATTATAGCACAGAGCTATACATTACAATAACTGAAAATTCTACTTGGCAGAACACACAGTTTTGTTTATACATGGATTTTTTTTTTGCATATTATTCTTGATGGTGCTGTATCAAATTAAAAGGCTCACCTTATTGTAAAAAATGTCTTTCTTTTATGTAGTACAAATTTACCCTGTGTCAGTTTAAAACCATCACCCCTTGTCATATCGCTCCAGGCCCTGCTAAAAAGCCTGTCCCTGTCTTTCCCATAAAACCCCTTACAGTACTGAAAGGTCACAACCAGGTCTCTGTGGAGCCTTCAGTCTTCCAGGCTGAACAACCATAACTCTTGCAGCCTTTCCTCATTGGAATGCCAATAGTGTTTTCATAATAAAAGTTGTCTTTTCAGAAGTTAGTGCCTGGAAACAGGCACCCAACCAAATGCAACTAAAAATATATGAAAATATATTAAAAAAAAAGGAGGGCAAGGGGGGTAGTACCTATCATACCTTAAGAGCTGTGCACCAGTAAATACAAAGTAGTACTAAATAGATGATCAACACATTTAGGCAGACTTTTGAATGGCTTCCTACTACTGCTGTATCCTTCTGCTAGCAAGGCTACAGAAGCAGCACAGGGACAGACCTACAGAATTATATCTCATTTCTCACACTGATGATCCAGTAAAGAACACTGTGCTATCAGTGCTGCCGATTTACTAATTTGTGATTTATCTTCTGTGAAATGACTGTACAAATTAAAAAAGCATGTAAAAGAGGCCAAGTGGCAGTAATGGGAGATTTTAACTACCAGCAATCAGCTGCTACATTAGGAGGAGGAAATAAACCAGTGACTGGTGATCTCTGTTTTTTGACTTAATACAGAATATGCATTAAGTGTAAAAGGCTAGAATAAAACCCAGATTGCAGACAAGGGAGAAGGAGTTTTAGAAATAGCCAGGTGGTTGGGAAGACGAGGAAGACATTTTTCCACATCTAATTTCTTTGACATTCTGCTGTAGAAAAGCAAAGGGACAGCACAGTTACCTAATATAAAAAGCACCACTCAGCTTGGTGTCACCTGCAAATTTGCTGAGGGTGCACTTGATCCATTTTTCTATGTCATTAATAAAGATATTAAATAACACAGGTCCTGATTCAGACCCCTGGGGGACCCCATTTGTCACTGATGTCTTTTGGGACTCTGAGCCATTAAACATTACCCGTTGGATGTCACATAATCACTTTCTTATCCAATAGTCCAATATCCATCAATTCCCTTGTTTCCAATTTAGAGAGAAGGATGTTGCTGGGGACCACGTCAAAGGCTTCACAGAATTCCAGATACATTACATGTGTAACACTTGCCTTGTCCATTGATGCGGTCACTCCATCATAGAAGGCTGCTGCATTGTTCAGGCAGGACTTGCCCTTGGTGAAGCTGCAGTGGCTTTTTCAAATTACCTCCCTGTCTTCCATGTCAAAAGGTGCCATGGGGTCTGTGTCGGATAGGTGAGTGTATAGGTTGAGGTATCTGGTTGCTTCAACTATAAATTTCTTAGCCCCAATAGTGGCTGCAGACACCCTGTGATGCAGACATGAGTCCCAGATAATATTTCTTAGAATGCACTGCAGTCTATGGGAAAGAAGGAAGGAAATCAGTTGGTTAACATGCAGAAGCTTGAAACATAGTTTTGTTAGCATAAGTGCATGTGCACCAGCTAAGATAAGACTTGCTCTTGTCAAGGTGATCAGTCTAACCTTTTGTTTTCTCCAAACTGATTAAATAAAAACAGGATTGGCATCAGAAAACTCTCTTTGTCAAGAGAGAGTGCTCCTAATTTAGTGAAGAACTTCCACATAGGCTTGTTTTCATGGAAAATATATATGGTCCTTAGTCCAGACCATGGTGCAGAGTATCCAAAGCCGATTTCAGAGGAAGGCTTTGAGAAGTAACTGTTTTTCACATGCTGAACTGCAGAACATATGGGTAATCTGTCCTTCGTGGGAGTACATGGATGAGCGGATCAAGTCTATCATTAGCAAATCCGCAGATGACACCAAGCTGGATGTGAATGTCAATCTGCTGGAGGGTACAAGGGCTCTGTCTCTGGACAGGCTGGACTGACGGGCCAAATCCAGCAATATGAGGTTCAGTAAGATCAAGTTTTGGGCCTTGTGCTTTGGCCACAATAGCCCCTTGCAGCATTACAGGCTGGAGTCAGAGTGGCTGGACAGAGACCAGGCAGAAAGGGACCTGAGGTTACTGACAGTGGACTGAACATGACCTAACAGTGAGTACAGGTGGCCAAGAAGGCCAGTGTCATCCTGGCCTGTATCAGGAATAACGTGGCTGGGAGGACCAGGGAAGGGAAGCGATTCTTCCCCTGAACTCAGCACTGGTGAGGCTGCACCTTGACTGCTGTGTCCAGTTCTACACCCCTCAATTTAGGAAGGATGTTGAGATGCTGGAGCATGTCCAGAGAAGGGCAGCAAGGCTGGTGAAGTCCTACGAGAAGCAGCTGAGGGAGCTGGGGCTGTTTAGCCTGGAGAAGAGGAGGCCCAGGAGAGACCTTATTGCTCTCCACAGCTGCATGGAAGGAGGGTGCAGCCAGGTGGGGCTTGGTCTCTTGTCCCAGACAACCAGTGACAGGACAAGAGGACACAGTCTTAAGCTGCACCAGGGGAGGTTTATGTTGGACATTAGGAAGAAGTTCTTCACAGAAAGGGTGACTGGACACTGGAGTGGGCTGCTCAGGGAGGTGGTGGAGTTGCCATACCTGAAGGTGAGTGAGAAAGACTGGATGTGGCACTCAATGCCATAGTCTAGGTGACAGGGTGGTGTTGGGTCATATATTGGACTTGAACTTGGTGGTTTTTTCCAGCATGATTGATTCTGTAATTTTGTGATATCTTACTGTACTTACCTTTACCACCCTGTAATACAAGACATAGTCTGTGATCTGGCTTGAGATTTTGCTTGTTGATTTCAGATGAACAATTTATAAGCTGAAATCACAGATTCTATTCTTCCATTCATTCTCATTTCTGTTCTTTGCACTAGTGGCTGGGTTGCCTGGCTATGACTGGAACAAAAGCATCCTTTACAGCCTCTGAATCCTCAAGTCTGCTCTTTGTGCTTCACTTCTGTTGTTCCTGTCTAGTAAGGGATTTTCCATTATTGTCTGTGTTGTTGGCGATTCTTCTACTAAGTTCTTAAAAAAAGCCAGCCAAACCTGGGAGTACTTGACTTTAGTATTGGTAAACAATCTTAGGTCTGGCTTCACAAGTATTACCCTTTTGAGCCGATTCACTCTGCGTTCATACCAAAGGAATTGAATGCATCTTCTTACAAGGGTTACCTCTGCTCTAACACTGTTAGCAGATATTAGACATCAGTATTAATCAGGTAGAGCATAATCCAAAAACTCAGTATAGCCCCTGTGGATGGCATGTTGTACAGGGCTATATTTTATGGCTTCTCCCTGGAGAGTTATGCGGTTAGGCAAAAAAGCCTGCTGTTGCTTGATATTTAATAGCTTGGACATTATTGTGGAGCCTGTAAAACCTCAACCTTGCCGTTATGTATGTTCTTCAGCAACTGTACAATCAGCATGTTATAGCTGCAAAATGTTTCCTCAGTCAAAGGAGTTGTAATCTAAAACAAATATTTAAAAGAAATATTCGAAAGGACTTTTGTCTGCAGACTTGGGTCATTGCAACAGTAAAACTTTTGAAAGTGGAGTCATTTTGGCTAACTATAGCTATACAAATGAAAAAGCAAAAATACTTATTTTTGATAGATACATTCACTTTCATAATTTGAAAACTTCTCATTCTTGTTTAATTCAGAGCTGTAGCATGTCAGCAAATGAAAAGTATTGCAGTGTTCAGTTTGCCCCCTGTGGTGGTACACTTAACTACTGTGGGTGGAGCACTTCTGACCCTCTTGCCATTATTTAACAACTTTGATCATAGGTTAATATCTAGAAAACTGTAAGAAAGAAAATGAGCAGTTTATTTAACTGTAATTCCTGCAGATTATTCTTTTCTGGTAGTTTCCACCGAAAAGAGAAAAATATAATAACACAGCTGTATAAGGTCTTCGTGTGTCCTTCATCAAAGTATAGTACCAGCATCACATTTAATGCAGAGAAAATGAAGGTTAGGAATGAACTCTTGGCCCAAATAAAGCCAATGGGAGCTTTGCCGTGGCCTTTAGAGGACCAGCTTGTTAGTACATGTATTCAGCCGGAGTCAGTATAACCAATTCTTATTTATGGACTTTATTTTGAGCACATTTTTTCTTTAGTGCTTAGTGTGTGTACTGACCTTCTGAGCTAAAGGAAAATGAAATAAGGAAAAGGGGAAAAAGAAAAAAAAAAGTAAAGTGATTTGTGTGCATGATAAAAGTGTTTTTCTGCAATAACACAGCATGTGGTCAAGAATTACACAGGTTGCATTTGCCACTTTATATCTGCTGCCAAACGAATACAATTCAGGGCCTGTTACCCCCGCCTGCAGTACTGTTTCATAGTTATGAAGTCATGACAGCTGTGATTGCTGGTGTAGAGAATAAAGTCTGTGGAAAAAGTCTGGATAGCTTCCCACTGTACACAGGCCAAAAATAAGTTAGCTGGAATTAAAACAGAAGAGGAGAAAATTTGCAGGGGGAGGAAAGCAAGGGAAGAAAACAACATTTCATATTGGGACACAAGATGAGGCAAATAGACTCTGGGACAGATCCTGACTCGTCTCCCATCTCTGCAGGGTCCTGGAACTGATAAAAAATCTGATGTGTAACCAAGAACCCATTTTGGCCAAGTGTACTCTACCCCATGGAAATTGGTACTTCCCACTTCCTGCCTCCCTGGAGATTCACAAGTCATTTGAATTAATTTCATTCCCAGCTTAACAATAACTATGCAAACACACCACCTCAGTTCTTGCACCTGAGGAAACATTATGATCTATAAACTCACAATGTCCCACTTGAACACGGGGAGCAGGTGCTAATCAGTAATGTGTTGCCGACATTTAAACAAGGGAGCTCCACAGACACAGTCGCCCATAGCTGGGACAAATGCCGCGGCCCCAGCCCCCCGGGTTCAGGGCTGTACCATTTCCAAAGCAGGGTCTGATTTCCTCTTACTTCATCTACCATCTGTGGAAAAATCTTCTCATATAATCAAAGCAACAATACTTTGCCAATGAATATTAATGGAAAATGTTTCTGTTATATTTGTGAAAAATAGTGGCAGGGTATGTGGAACAGTATAATGACCAGAACATGCAGTTTGGTTCCACACGTTGCTGTCTAAGTACCACAGAGAAGAATTCCATTGTTTGGGGTTTTTTGCATCTAGTAACTGATATTTGCCACAACAAAAGATTTATCATTAAGGTGAGATCGGTGTTCTTCAGAAGGCTTTGGAGGAATCTTAAAGAGAGGTTGTCTTCTCTCTTAAAGAGAGGGAGGACAAAGAAATACCTAGAGACAGGATACAGAGAAATAGAAGCTGATTGCAGACCTTTTGTGGGCCACAAAGAACCACTCTGACCTGTTTGTATCTCTGGCTGATCCCAGTGGACAGTATAATTTGAATTCAGTATGATTACGTTGATTGCAATTGCATAGGACAGGATCTACACCGGGAAAAGCAAGTGTGGTAATACAAGATACATGGCAAAAGCTCTTGAGAAAAAGGATTATCCAAAAAGAGGACTAAAATGGGGACCAGCTATTAAATTTTGAGTTAATGGGTATCAATTTCAAGTTGCCCATGATCATATCCAGAGGGATGGGTGTACTTCTGCCTGACTTGGGGAGAAGAGTTTTAACTCATTCTTACAATGACAGTTCAGGGGTGCCTAGCACTATGCTGCTGACCAGTTTCAGTTGCAGGTCTCGGGAGGCATCCCTTACCTCAAATCCCTGCTATATGGTGATAAAGTTCACTAGAAAATACCAGTGATAACAGCAGCAATGATATTTTTTCTTTTTATTGCTCCAGCTTATGTGGTCAGAACTCATCTTTGTCTTATTTAGAAATAAACTTTTACATTATGAAAGTATATTAACACAGAGGCAGACTCAGACTGTTTGACTTTTCTAATCTTTATTTGTTTATGATTTTAAAGTATTTAAAGCCAGAAAAAAATCAGTTGAAAAATTAAACATGTTGAAAGCCACATGCAAGAGTAAGATTGAAGATTTAAATCTTCCCCTTCTGTCTGTCCTCCCTCAGCAATTACATCGTCACTGTTCTGTGGGGTCTTGAGAAACATCTAGCCTGCCATCAAAATACAAGAAAACAAATATATTAATGGGAGATTTTAAACGCCTGTTAAAATCTTCATCTCCAGTGCCACTTGTGCAGGGCCAAAGGACAGGTAAGAAAATGAACTCCTGCTTGCATTTTGAAACTGACTGTAAACAGATTAAGGAAGAGCCAGTAACAATGCTGGGAAAATTATCATCAAGGGCAAAGCTTGACCCAGTCTGTAGATGCAGCTATAGTAGTACAGTGTTATTCTTCTAGTACAGTACTACAACAGGTAACACCAAAAAGAAAGCCTCCTGTGTCCAGAAAATGACAGACATTTCTACTCCCACATCAATCATCCAAACAGTGCACTAAATATAAATACCCAGACCTATTTTCCCTACTATAGTCCCTCACTATTTTTTTCTTTTTCATTATTTTCTTCCTATGTCTTTAGCTTTTGGAAGAGACACAAGGTTTCTGAAGTTGAAGCACTTTCCCACTTCATCCAGAGGACAGTGCAAAGGCTGCAGTTGGTCCATGCTTGGCATTTAAGCCAGCAGCCTCAAAGCCAGAGTGAGGCTTTCAGCTACCAGAGTTGGTCACTGTCCACAGGCTAGTCCCTGACACAAATGCCATCGCCGAAGAGGAGAAGAATCCTGTGAATTGAAGAACTGGATTTTAAGAAGACAAACGTATGCAAGCTTACTTCAAAATGAGCACCAGCACACTTGAGCAACTGGGTGGGGAAGGGTGGGAAAATATTTAACAAGGTGAATTCAGATTGTAGAAGTGCATTGCCCTGGCCTTGCAGCTACAGACTGAGATGCTTTATTAACATGTAATTATGTTGATTTCCATTCTGATAGATCAGACTAAAAGAAAAATTAGAACACTACTTGCTCTGCAGCCTTATCACTTGCTCTGCAGCCTCTTCCTTCTAATCGCAGAGAATGTCCTTGGAGTACTTTTAATTTAAGAAAATTGATTGTAGTCTGAAGTCTTTGTTTTATGTAAGACTACCCCTCGTTTCTCTGAATCCTCAGGATTATATCACCAAAGGGGTATCGGGGACAGACAAAGGTGATACAGAGACTCCACCATCAGAAGGCATCAAAAGGCACTTTATTATTAGAAATTCACAGTTCTTATTGAAACAATGGTGGACCTAGGACCTGGTTGGCCTTTAGGAACCTTCTCTCACCTATTGGTCAAGAAGGGATATCTCTTTCTTGTAAGCATCTTTGACAAACAGAGATTGCCTGCCAGGCGCAGAGAACGAGAAAATAATTGCTTTAACTCTTCCTCTGAGCTTTCTCACAGCTTCTCACAGCTTCCCAGGAAAATCCTGGGAGAGCTGTGTCTCTCTCTGCTCAGAGGGTATGTGATTACCACAGGATTACAGGAGAAGGAAGCTGGATTGTACAAAGACATGTTTCCTTGAGACAGGTGATAGGGCATGGCAATTGATCAAAGACAGGGAAGGGTAACCCTTGGTGCTCATCACGACTGCAGGGCAGCACTTTGGGGTTTTTTTGTCAAAAGGGTTTTGTTCTGTGTCATGGCTGCTCCTCTGCTTCTAGACTGGCTTTTTCAGAGGCAATTTCCATACAGGCACTGTAAATAGAAGCGACATAATTTTTTGTTGTAGGGGACATGGTCCACTTGTGTTTGCTTGAATTACAAATCATAGGCATGCTTCCTCTCCATTCCTGTTTGCCCACTGATCTTACTCGTATTTGCTGTGCATTGCACAGCCTGAAATTGAGTCTAGCTTCAATTCTGCAGCTGATCAGTGTGTCCTTCCCACTGCCTGATCCTAGTTAGGATTTGGTTGAACTGGTTAATGCACCTGAAGTCAACAGATGTGTCCAAAAGGTAATATAAACCTCACACATTTTCTTTATGTGCTGTTTTCTCCCTCTGCACAATAGCATTGTGCACATAATCTCCATGTTCCTTACCACGCATTATGTCCTGTGGGCCTACAGTCTGTGATAAATAAGAATGACGATGCACAAAGGAATAAACCAAAGAAGCACTGGGCAAGATCAATCTTCTGAATGATCTCTCATAAACACAAGTTCTCAAATTGTCATGCTTCATGTAATCCATAATGCATTGAAATAGTAATCCAGGGAAAGCAAATTAAATCAAGAGCAAAAATGCTGTGTGGTTTTGGTTGTTTTGTTGTTGTTTTTTTGGTTGTTGCTTTGATTTTTTGTTTTGGATTTTTTTTTCTTTTTGCCTGGGGAGAGAACAAATTAAATGAACAAAACTATTTTACATTTTCATATCAACAAGAAGGAACCTCTAAGTCAACTAGGTTTCCATGTTGAGCAAGAAATGCCCACATTTCCTTGTTATTTGTTTACAATGTTTCTGGAAAGGGTAGGCCAATTTTCTCTACTTTTATTTCCCAATGAAGGATGAGAGAACACAGCAAAGGGCACAATTTTTTTGTGACTGACCATTTGTGTGTCATTTTGCTGACACAAGAAAACCAAGAAATGCAGAAACACTGAAGAGCAGTACAGTATTGACAAGCATAGCTGGATCTCCATTTGCTCCTTTTCTATACAGGATGTAGGTGTTACTTGGGCTTGCCCATGAGATCAGGGCAAGTCAATTTACTGCTATTATCAGAGTCCCTGTGACTCTTTTCAAGAGTCATGACATAAAACCCCTTCAAAGATCATGCTTTCCTTTTGTGTAAAACACCAGTGCACTAAAGGAAGACTCTAGTCTTTTCCTTTAAAGCTGCCATACAGCAGAGGAGAAAAAGATTCCTGCAGTGTGCTGTAAGCTGTACACTGTACTCATTAGTGACTTCATCCTGTGAGCTGCCTTCTCTGGCCCACATCCAGGAAAACACAAAGTGTACATTTAATTTTCAGCATGTGTGTAGAGTCATTAACTGCAAGCACATTCTTACATGCCTCCCTCATTGCTTCTTCTCATTCTATTATAGAATATAAAAGGCAGCAGTGGCTTTCAGGGGTTGAGAATGTTTTGGAGGGGACCTAAATGAAAGTACTGAAATCTCCTCACTGTATTTAAGAATAACAAGACAGCAATATTCTTCTGATTGACGTGATAGCCCTGCATGGAATACTGTACTGTGAACAAACTTTGTCGGACAAACTTCTGTTTGCATGGATCTTGATTGATGCTGCTAAACTGAGCAGTAGGTTGAGAAAGGAAAAAGTAACTGTCAAATTATGTAGAATGTTCTCACTTCGGCCACATTATGCAGCTATCCTGCATCTGTAAAGACACTACTTTTTTCTTAAATTATAGCAGTGATATATTAATACAGTCTAGTCCAATTTATATTGCAACCTGCATATGGCTGCATTCAGGCTTGTATCTCTCTTGTTCCCCCTGGGCAAGGATCTGCCAGGAAAGAAAAGCCTTCCTGAGATGGAATTGCTGGTTTTGAGAGCTTCCTCTGCAGTCAGTCTCACTGAGGAACTCTGCAGATGTCATTTCCTACCCTGTGTCTCCTCCTGCAAGTTACCCTGTGGTATGTCATGTTGAGATATGCAAAGTGAACTCCTGGCTCCAATGAAGTTGCAAAAGACAGGTGGAATTATATTTTATCACATTTTCTTTAGTGTCACTACAAAATGACAGTCTCTCATACATATGCCTCCTTCTCAGGCTGATAAAAGTACATTATTATGCCTACTTCACCTGTGGAAGAACAAACACAGGCTGGTACCATGGCCAAATGTGGTGGTAGAAGAAAAGCTTTAAATTAAGCAGGAGTGGAGTGGTGGGCTTGTGCCCAAATCATTGGATAGTGTAATTCCGTTTGGGATCTGACAGAGACTTGGTAAAGACAAGCTGCACAGGCTGCATGGGCTAGTGTCCATTTACAGAAGCTGCTTGTCGTCTCTGTTGCAAACTCTCTGTGGGCACTGCTGGTGAGGACTGCCCAACTCCCAGCAGCTTTTATGCTTGGAAGCCCAGAGAGTTGCCACATCGCAGCGCTCATGCTGGCAGCTTCTGGGCATGGGAAAGACTTCAGCAGCAGGGCAGCTGTGCTCAGGGACTGGTCTCTCTGTAAAAGCCAGCCTGTGCTATTGTACCTACCATCAGTCCTCTCTGAGCATTTCAAAGCATGGCAAACATAAATTAAATCATCTGTTACCATTCCCCACAAAAAATAAATCTAGATTTGCCCTGGGAATTTGGAAAAATTTTCAATAAATTTATCAAAATTGGGTGTTACTCACCACCAGAAAATATCCTTGCATTGCAGAAAAAGAAATACGTGAGCATAAAATTCAAGCTCAGACTCTGAAGTTCCACAAACAATCAAACTTTTCTTTAACCAACATTATTTGTCTTATATATGGCATATATATGTTTCAAAGTAGCCTATTTTATACATTCCAGTAAATAAAATCCCATTGCAATCAATTGAAAAAAAAAATGGTGATACACTTTATGTGCCAGATATCTTTTGAAAGTTCTCTGGAGAAAAGAATACACACAGGCACTGAGATTTATTAAAATCCAAGTCATTTTTGACGAAGTCAGCTTTATTAATGAGACAGCCTGAAAACCAGAGACTGTCCATTCCAGCATATGTGCATCATATGAAAGCCAGTAATTTTTTACTATCTCAGTATTGCCAGAAATTATATTAAGCTGAAACACAGCTCCAGCTAACAAAAGCTTCAAGTATATAGTGGGACCTTTTAATGCTAGAACAATAAGCCAGCTTTATTACCCTGATTATTGATAATATGAGGTGTTGTTGTACTGGTATTTAGTTATAACTACATAAAATTATTTTTTTTCTGCCATAATCATTGGCTACACAATTATAAGGGACCAATAATAAGTTTGCAATTAATTACTGACAAAGATTTCTTTTATTGTATATAAATGTAGTAAAAGCCTCAGGCTAATTTTACCAGCATGTTCTTATGATATCACTTCCTGAAAATACATGGAAGTTTTAGGAAAAAAAAAAAGGTATATACACAAAGGAAAGGCTGTACAAGGCCTACAGAAGAAAAAAGCGACCTCAAGAAATATCCTGGGTTTCTACCTCAGAAACCTGTTTTAACATTGAGGTCATTGCAAGAAGAATTAAAGTAAAAACACTGTTTGTATTTTGACGCAAGGCTACAGAGAATTTCTTTTACAGTGAATAGCCTGCTTAGAGAATCATGATTCAATGGCAGTATTTTCTGAGTCGCTCTATTGATTTGGTAAGACTTTGGTTTCCTATATTTCCACTCTGTCACTTTACATAGGTTGGAGCCAACTGTACTCAACCTCTGCTCCAAATTAGTGGTAGGCAAATCTGAATTGATTCAGCTGATTTTATAGGCTATTCTATTGAGTTGACAGGTTTCTCTCTGATTTTCCCCCAGTGAAGCATAATTTGGTCAGTTTTATGTTTGCAAGAAAATTTAATTAAGCATGACAGACACACTTATCCTAGAAAATATTACTATACTATAAAAAAGATAACAAAAGTACCGCTCCTTTAAATCCACAAAGCCTTTTTATCTTGTCCTAGAATCTCTTTTTTCTAGGTTTTCCAGATATACCAAAAATTTTCTAAAATATTTCTAAGCCCCAGGTGAGTTTAGAGTTGTGTTTGAATTGAAAAAAAATTATTGCTACTTTTTTTCTGGCAGAAATCTCTCATGTCTTGTCTTTGGTCAACAAACTTCTACTTTCTTTAGGAGTCTGGATAGAAATGTTCCTAAATTTATTTTTGCATGGGAAACTAATTTTGTTCTTATATCTCTGTTTGAATAGTGTCAAATTTCTTGTGAACTCTTGAGCTATTCAGAAAAAAATAAGAACCAGTCCTGATCCAATCCCAAAATCGGTGATGCCATGGAAACTGGCTATAGTGAACTTACTTGTTATATCCTTTTGTTCTGTACTCTCTGGATTTGACTAGCAGCAAAGCTTCTGAAGTGCTGTGAAGAAGGTTAAGAGGTCTCACCAAAAATTCAGAAGAGATTTTATATCAGTTCCTCTTTAAGTATATGGTCCTTTCATACAAAAATGGTCCTACACGCAAAAATGAATTAGAGCAAAGGTGTGAAAACTTCCAAGTTTAAAGTACAACTCGTTGTACTCTGGGAACCTTATTTTTCTTCATATGGGTCATAAAAATATGATTTTTAAATGTTTCCCATTAATCCAAAATGTCTTAATGCTTCATGTCACATCACTAGGGCCACCTTACCAACGTGAAATGTTGTGGCATTTTGGGGTCATTCAGTTATTCTACGTAGGGTTGCAAAATCGGGACATTTTTGTGACACTTCTGATAAGAAAATCAGAGTGATCCTGACATTTGCTGTAAGGAGACTTCTTTGCACTAATCTGAATATTTAACTTTGAATTAAAATACTGCAAAGATAATACTTCCCTTCTAAACATGCACCACAGGCCTGTAGATTACAAGGCATCTCTTGTCACAGAGACATTATACAATATAGAAAAGCCGTGCTTCTCAGGCTGGGTAGTTTTTCATCCTCAGTGTCTGAGTTACACTCCCTGTCTCTGTCCAGAAAAGACAATATAGCATAATGTATTGCAATATAATAAAATAAAGCTAGACCATATTATATGTAAGAAGGCCTGACTCTAATGTGTCACTTGGAGCGCTCACTACTGTGACTCCAGAGGTCTACAGAAAATATTAGAAGCAGTTTCATGGAAAATTAATTCAAGAATTCATTACCTGCATGAGTGGAAGTATACTAAATCATGTCCAACACAGAGACAATTACTGTGCTTGCAAAGAAGTTCCAAGAACATATTTTGAGTAAAGGAAGAGTTCTGGCAGATGCATCAATTTGCTGGCATAAAGCACATCTTCCCCTAAGGGTTTTCAACAGAACAGTGCGGCCAGTCAGAGCTTGCACCCTGACATCACACATCCCTGTACCCAAACTGACATTGTTATGTTCATACATGTCTGTGAAGGTGAGTATCACTTAAGGAAATTTTTAATTTTTCACACTCTGAGAGACCCTGGTGGTTGCTAAGCAGTGCAGAATTTGCAAACATCCAATGATGATAAAAGCAGTACATCAGAGCAACACAGAATCACATAATTGTTAGAGTTGAAAGGGACCACTGGAGATTATCCAGTCCAACCCCCTGCCTAGGCAGGCTGACCTAGAGCAGGTTAAACAGGAACTCATCCAGTGAGTTTTGAATGTCTCCAGAGAGGGAGACTTCACAAATTCCCTGGGCAGCCTGTTCCAGTGCTCTGCCACCCCTCATGAAATTCTTCCTCAGGTAATGGTGCAGCTTCTTGTGATTTAGTTTATGGCCATTGTTCCTCATCCTGTTACTGGGCACCACTGAAAAAAGTCTGGCACCATCCTCTTGGCACCCACCTTTCAGATATCCGTCCTCTCTTCTCCAGACTAAGCAGGCTCAGTTCCTGCAGTCTCTCCTCATAAGAGAGATGCTCCAGACCCCAAATTATCTCTGTGACCCTCTGCTGGACCCTCTCCAGTAGCTCCTTGTGTCTCTTTTACTGAGGAGCCCAGAACTGGACCCGGCACTCCAGATGTGGCCTCACCAGGGCTGAGTAGAGGCACAACTCCTTCGACCTTCTGGCCGTGCGCTTCCTGATGCACCCCAGGATGCCCTTGTGCCTCCTGGCCACAGGGACACTGTCAGCTCACGGATGGCGTGTGATCCACAAGGAGTCACAGGTTTTTCTCCACAGAGCTGCTCTGTAGGAACAACCCCTGGCCTGTGCTGGCACTTGGGGCTATTCCGGCCCAGGTGCAGGACCCTACACCTGCCCTTGTGGAGCTCATTAAGTTTTCCTCTGCCCAGCTCTCCAGCCTAGCAAGGTCCCACAGAATGGCAGCAGAGCCTTCAGGTGGATCACCACTGTTTAGGGCCATCAGCAAACTTGCTGAGGGTACCTTCTATCCCTTCAGCTGGGTCATTGCTAAACAAGTTGAACAAGACTTGTTCCAGTATTGATCCTTGAGAATGCCGCCAGCTGTTGGTCTCCAGGTGGATTCTGTTCTGCTGACCCTCTGAACTCTGCCATTGAGACACTTCTCCATCCACCCCACTGTCCCTTCCTCTAACCCACATTTCCTGAGCTTACCTGCCAGGGTGTTATGGGAAACAGTGTCAAAAGCCTTGCTGAAGTCAAGCCACACAGCATCCACTGTACTCCCTTCATCAATTTGTCCTGCCATGCCAATCAGATAGGCACCCATGTTCAGAACTGTTTTTTTTTTTTACTTTAAGCCTCTGCAGATCTGCATTTTAAAATAGAGATCAATTAAATATTCATACAATTCATTCACTGCTTTCCTGGATAAATTCAAAGGTGTTCTGCAATGCTAAAATCAGGTCTCTTATGGGCTCACAAATAAAAGGCTGGGCATTAGGATTGCCATTAGGTTACCTGTGTGCCTTTAGGATTCTGGCACACAGATAACCAGGACATGTGGTACACCCAGCCCTGCCTGTTTGCTCTCTCTCTGGGAAAGTGCTGCAGGAAGACATGTAAAAGAATATAAGAAGCAAGAACTTACTTGAGATCTAGCATAAAAATACCAGTTAGACAACTGCAGGTCTCTTTAACAAAGCACCAGTTGTGGTTTCTCAAGAGCAAAGCCTTTACTTCAGCTGCAAAACCACCTGGAAAGCACTTGGCTTCAAACCTGGCCATGAAGCAGAGCCCCTGACACATGCAGAAAAGGGAGGGATGTGAAGGGTGCCAGAGCTGGCAGAGTGGCTAGGACACGGGGCTCGAGTTCCTGCACCAGCACCAGACCTGCCTGTGCAACCACTGTCCTTCACTACAGTTGCTGCAACAATGCTGTTCTCTGACATTCCAGCGGAGATGGGGGCCTATAATAAATTAAGAGCACACATACAAATCCCAAAATTTAAATAGCTTTGAGGTGATAAGAACAGTAGAAAGTAAAACAACATTATTTTATTCACTTGATAAGAATAGTAGAACAGAACAATATTTTACCCTTAAGGACAACGGAATAGAACAGCACAGCCTTGGAGAAATAGATGAAGGATGTAACTTAGGGAAACAGAAGTCATGCAAAACACAAGCAGGGTGCCAGCTGAGCTCTGCAAGGCTGAAAGAGCAGAAGTTATCCAAAACAACAATATTGCCCTTTGTCAGAAATGGGGGTCAAGGAACAGCCACCTAAAAAGGACACTGGACAGCTCCCCCAGTAAGCTCGAGGCTGCTGTGCAGGCTACCTGTTTGGTTTCTGAAAGAGAAACAAGAATTAAATGTTATAAACTACATTTTAGGACCTTCCACAAATAAATAGGAGTATTAATTAGGATGGTAATTTGTACTGTATCAAATAACACAGTGCCTCCTTCAGACTTTTCAACCCTACTTAATAGTCAAACATCTCTCTGGAACAATAAGAGTTGAGGGGTATTTAGGGCTTGAGACCAGCTGCTGTTTTATTGAGTTTCTAGTCTAAATTGCTTTGGCTTTCCACTTTCTAAAGTCCACAAAAACCCTACACCCCCCTCAAAAAAAAAAAAAAAAGGCATCTAGGTGGGATGACTTAAAATCATAGTACTTTTTCTACTGGTTCAGAAAGGTTTTAGAGAAAAGATTTTTGAAATAGGATTTAATTTTTAAAAATATTTTAAATCTTTTGTTGGTATGGGGAAAACAAAGAGAAAGAAAATTAAAGTGAATTTGTCCCTCTTAGCTGAAATCTTGCACTGAATATTTGCATTCACTAAACTAATCTTAAATAACCAACATTATTAATGTTTTATTGCTTTATATAAGCATATTAAAACATAAGCCTAGATAACTTTGTACCCATGATGAGCAATAATATGAGAGCTGTAGTTTTTCCTGTGGAAAAAATGCTTTAACTCTTTTTCACTCACATAACAAAGATACAAGATAAAATACAAGCTATAATGAAATAGCTAGGAAGAGGTCACTATGGAAAAAAGACTGGCAAACACTGAGAAATTCTGCTGACAGCCTAGGTGAGTTGAGTTTCACTTCACTTCACTTCACTGATCACTTTATGGAAGCATATGATCAGAGCAATCTGGTCTTGGATACTTTCTAATTTCTCTAGTCTTGCAAATGAACTGGAATGCTTGGGAATATAATTCGATGTCCTGAACATTTTTAGGAAAACCAGCATATTTGGACTGTGGTCACAGAACGTTCTAGTTCATTTGCCAAGTAATATTTTCCTGAAGTCTGACTGGAAAAAAAAATAGACTCCACTTCAGCTCATAGCCAAATGCAGCCACTCAGAAACTTATCCATAACTATTCCATACCACCATTAATAATTTTTACATTAAATCCTGTCAATTACTAGGTGTGCATAAACCACAGTACAGCTGTTGGCAGAAGTACAGGACTTGATGGAGCTATAAAAGCAGCCTAGACACATTCAGGTAGAAAATTGCCTAACCTTTCAAAAGGTGAGTGCCATTCACCCCACAGAGGGACCTAGAGAAACACCTCTAGCACTAGACTCATATGGGGCTCAGGGCAAGAGAGGCTTAGTTTGCCCGGATTCAGACCCTTTGCATAAGGGGCAGAGCATTTGAAATATATCAACCAATTTTTTATTTCATCTGTTCTCGGATCTAATGAGAATTTGGACCTGCTTCTTCCACTATATTATGTTGCAGAGGGGTTTTTTTTGACCTGAGGATGAATGTTGCTTGCACAAAGCTAGACAAAGACACTTCTGGTTAATGCTGACTGAAGAAACTACATCCTAGAGGTTTTACAAATGTTGCAATCTTATCATTCCTTTCAGTGAGGGAGATTAGATAAATACACAAGGAACATATCAATCCAAGGGGAGGACTGGACTTTGCCAGAGATAGCAGAGGGTGCATATTTCTCATATCACCTCTTTTTGGGGTGATCATCTGGAGCCAGATCTCCTTGTTACAGCTGGGTAGAACTTGGCAGACAAGTAACCCTCCTCTGCCTGCAGCATGAAAGAGGGATGTGCCATATCAGCTGGAGAGATCTTCAGAGGAGGTGGTGGAGACAAATGCAAACAGCAGGCCTTCCCACAGCCTCTCTCCTCTCATCACTCTTTCTAGTCTCTTGGGCCACTACCCAGTGCACATCTGTCTGCTGCTTAACAAACTCTAGCTGTGGTTTCAGGCTGATAAATAATTATGCTAATTAACAGGTTGAAGGAAAATGTGATGTTGTTTCTGTGGAATGTTCTGAGAAGCTGGAAACACTTAAATGTAAAAACGACATGTGGTGAAATAACCAATAATTTGCTTAAGAAACCCACATCTGGTATTCCTGCTAGAAACAGGGGTTAATAGTCTGTCAGGGGCAGGCAGTGGCAGTGAGTAGCTCTAGGATAAACAAAAAAGCCTTAACGGCAGGAAATGGGCTTGTTCTCCTAGCATAAGCATTTACATTGGCTGCTAACCAGCAAGACATGTAAAAGCAGTTGTTTAGTTTACACTTGGAAAAAAAATAGACGGAAACAAATAAGACTTCTTCATTTTGTGTATCTGTGAAAAAAAAATAAAAGCCCCTGACTCTGGCTAAAAAGGGTAATAATATATATGCTCCATACCCTGAGATGGAGCCATAAACTTGAGAAAAGATTCCAGTCATAAAAGGGGAGACAGATTACTAAAATTATTTTTGTATTATTGAAATAACTGTCAGATAATTACATGCATGATTTTAGGTTACTCATGCAGAAAAGGGGAAAGAGCAAGACAAGAGAAATGAGGACACTTGATTAATTGATGCAGGCTGACATCCTGATTTTTTTTTACTATAAGAAGATTGATCCTGGTTTTTGTTTTGAGGAAGATCCAAATACCACTTGAAGAGAAAAGGCTTTCCCATTTGACACCACTGTAGTTAGGAAAGGATATGGTCCACAATGTAGTAACACATGCTTGTGTTGGTGTTGCATTGCTACTGCACTTACAAGCTCAAAAGAGAAAGCCACATTTTAAGATGGGATGAAATGTAAATAATGTACTCATTTGACAAGATTCAGATGAAGTTCTCTGTGTGTGGCAAGCTGAATCTGTATTTATAGCAGTTAAAGAAACACACAAGATTCTCAAGATACACTGAAGACTGTGAGTAACACATTGTTGGTTCCTAATTTTGTTTTAAATAAACAGACAATGTTCTACCTTAGGTAGTGTTTCTCTTCTGAAATAGTGTAACTATTGCAAAGATTGCTGCTACAATCTGAGATGTAATTGTCACACAAGAAAACACGACACTTAAGCAGATGTTAGCAGCTTTCTGTTGTATGTAGGACTGCTTGACATATTAAGCTAAATTTTCTTTTATAGTCACTCTCGAAGATGTATATTATCCCTTGTGAAAATAAAGTGTTGTGGTCTCTTTCCAGACCAGAGAAATACGGTCAGTGCACACTGCCACCATAGCATCTAAGCTGCTCTCTCTTTCACTACGTTAGTGCATATTACAGCCTTGCAAATGACAGGCTTGCACAGCTTCGTATTTTAGTGTCATGTCTTGTTCTATAATGACACTGTGTTTTTTCTAGTGATCCTAGCACAGCTTTGCACCTTTCTCAAGGCAGTGAGAAAGGAGGTCTTCAAGACCACAATGCTGATACCTGAGGTGGGAAACAACAACAATAAAATTCCTCAAAAGCCTCATTTGTCAGCCAGAGCAATTCTTATGGTTCAGCTCATGTGGATGTAGGCAGCACTATGTCTCCACCACGTAATGTTTTTAGGTCTGAGGCTGAATTCTTCTGTACAAAAGTTGAATCAATTCTGGTGCTTTTCAAAGCTTTCTGTAAGCATCCAAGGCACTCAGCTGCAGAAAAGGTCAGCTCTCTAGCATTTTACTCATATGAAACAGCAGATCAGAGAAACTTGCTTCTTGTAAACAAGAAATGTCAGGGAGAGGCCATCTCAGACACTGGCACTTCTACTTTTTCCCCATGTTGTGCTCACACTAAGCTGACACGGCCCTCCATGTGCAATATACTCCCATGGGCTCATAGCTACTTAGGTTGTCTTTAACTCATCACATGAATAGCATGAGGAGACAATAATTCATGGCTTCCAGGGACAAAGATTAAGGTGGAAACCATATAATCTGTGGTTGACTTTTTGTTCCTCTGTATTCTGGTTCAGACATGTAAATACTAGTGAAATTAGTCCATTTCTGAAACCAAGACTACATCTCATTTGTGAATGTATAAATTTAAGAATTCCAATAAAGACAGAGCCACTACTGCCAGGAATTTCTGTTCACCAGAGGCTGATATCCTGGATCTAAAATGGCCAGTAAAAACATGAAAGAGCAGGTGACAAAAAGAAAGTAAATTTTAGGAATGGCAATTACACCTTAACTGAATTTTTCAAAATCCAGTAAGCTTGCTCTTATACTGAATTCTGCTGAATTGTGCTTAACTTTTTGCCTTTTGTGTATTCCCAGTCAGAGCACATCGATCATATTTTTGCTCATAGAAAAATTTTTATGATGAAGAGGACAGGTGAAAAATGGGAAATGAAGAGGAAAAATGTGGAAAATGACACTAGCATGAAAGCAGTGATTAATCATTAAAAAATGTCAGTCTTGCTGCACATTTTTTAGTGAAAGCTTTACGCAAGGAATACAGTCATTCACCACCAAAAAAAAAATCACTCACCAAATAGCTGTCTTTATTTTATATAGTACTTCCAGTTACCATTAAGTTCCCACCAAAATGGTTTGTCTAGTACAATTAGGAAGGAGATTTGTATAATTTCATATGGTTTATGCATAACTTGAATGAATTATGATTTAACTAAACTGCAAAACAAGCAGCCCCAATGCTCGAGATGTGAAGCAACAACAGTCCTCACACTTCAGAATGGTTCTGTAGGGACAAGGCCACAAGGACAGTCACTGTGAGACAAGGGCAGCCTGACTTTTCTCCTGTAAACCACATGTGGGGGTGTTTTATTTGTGCTGGCACTCAGTGAAGGCAGAAGGCAGCATGGGAGGATTCACCATCAGCTTTCTGCACCCAAAAGCTCACAGAGTCTATAGCCAGGCCATGGACATTTGACTGCTCACAGCACCCACTCCTCCCCACCACCCCCAGATGGAATTTAAGTTACAACGTATGATCAGATATCTAGGCTTAGGATCTAAAATGAAGCCTTACAAACATTTTCTCTTCCCTCATGAAATTTCAAACTGCAACCCATATTCTGATCTAAATATGAGATGTTCATATCTCTTACACTTTATTTAAAACTCTGCAGACTTTTAAAAATACCTGCACAAAACCAAAACAAACAAAACAAACTTTTTTGCTCAGCTCTAAACATTACAACAGACTTGACTTTCACAACTGATTTATGTAGGGCTTGCATAAATAGAGCTTAGCAAGCTTCCCATGCATTACCAAAACAAACCTTTACTCTGTAATGCATTGTGTTGGAGCATTTGATTAAACTGAAAGAATAACTGTTATTGATTCTCTTTTACTCAGGAGAGGAATTTCTGTGATTGAAGGAAAAGCAGCAGGAAAATAATCTTATGGGGTGGGCTGGGGAAGCTGTTCATAGAAGAAAAAATATGTTTTCCCAGCAGATAATGTGGAAAGCAACCAAACGTTTAATCTTTAGACTGCATCTCCAAACATAGGGCCCACTTTCTGCCCTTACAAGAGAGATTGTTTTAAGCGAGGTAACAAGAGATCAAACACTCTTCCAATATTTTGACAATAACCAAGAACGACCATTTGGGGTGGTTTTTATTTGCATTAAATCCAGTCTTTTTAAATGGTCTTGGCATGCTCTTGGCCTCAGGAACTTCCTGTGATAATCAGCACCAGGACTGAATCATGCATTGCTGTCAAAAGATATTTCTTGAAGCAATACTATTTTGCCACTTTGTTTTAAGGTCATTAAATACTTTTTCCTAATGCACTTAATTTATAATTATGAAGACCTCATAATTATCAAAGTAAAAATTAGTGCATTTGTGAAAGAATAAAGTTTGAGTTGTGGTTTATGTAAAAAACTAATTACAGAAGTAATTACATTGTCTGGGACAAAATGCCAGCATGTACTTGAGTACACATAGACATGCATGAAAATATTTGCTTGGCAATAACACTGGGATATTTCTTGACCACATGTTTCATGCTGAGTTATTTTGCTGCACATCAGTATCTACATGGGTGTGAAGTGTGCAACTGCAACTATTTTACATGCAAAGTTATGAACACAATTTAAATCAGAAAGTTCATTTTCAAAAGAAGCAAAGTTTCTTGTGCCTATGCCTTTATGCAATGAGAACTCCCAGTAGTAATCAGAACAAGTGATGTGTTTCTGAATAACCCATGTGTGTAGACAAATATTCCCAGTGATCATTTTTAAAAGAGCATTTAACTGGCTTAACAAATGGAAGGATGATTTAATGCTTGCAATACACTGAGGTTGCGAGTTCCAGTGAGAACTAAATGCTCTGTAGCTTTACCTAGAAGCCCTAAGGCTGAGACACTGGCTGCTCCAGTTCACTGCCCATTGGGCTTCCTCAGTGTTATGGTGCCAAAGTAATTTGAGCTGCTTCCTTCCTTTTGTGCATTTCGAAGCTTAAAATTAAAAGAGATACTCCCCATGCACAATTGCTCTTAACTTTAACATGGATGACACACACATTTAACAAGGGAAACCAGACACCTTCCCTTACTCCTTGCATTTGCAGTTTAGGACTTGTGCAAATTGCTTTTCCTTATAAAGCTGGATTTTAAAATATCCAATAGTTTCAATAACCTTGTCACTAATATTGGGCCATGTCATTGTTGGAGGTTAGGGTGTTTCTTTTTGTTTTCTTTCTCTTGGGGAATTTTCCTTTCATTTTGTTGCTAAGAAACCAGAACAACCACTACTTAGGAGAGAGAAAAGAATTTGCCAAGCTCAGGGGAGGAGGACACCTAGCTGTATTTCTCTCATATTAGGGTTTCCTCTTGGAGGGGCAGAGATACCATGAGAATTGGGGTGGGAACAGGGGGCTGAGGCGGCTCCTAGATGTCTTGCTCTCTCAGCTCCTGAGGGGCATGGTCAAGCTTCTGCTTGGGGTAGGACTTTGCTGCTGCCGCTGGACCCCAGCCTCATCCTGCTTCTTCTGCTGTGGGTGAGCCTGTCCTGATGTGCCAGCTGCTGCTCAGAGGTTCCATCCCTGCCACAGGTCCTTTTGCTGTCCAGAGGGGGCACTGGGATCAGCTGCCCCTGGGGGGGGGTTTTAAAGGAAGTTCCTTCTCCATCCCTTCCGCCCAGCCTGTCCGCCCTGACGGTGTGAGGGAGCCGTGGCCGGGCCGCGCACAGCGCCCCCTGCAGGCGCGGGGGAATCACCGCACCCGCCTGGCCCGCCGGGAGCCAGCAGCGCCCCCTGCCGGCCGCCACCGGAACCGCACCAAAGGCTCAAAGAGCGGGAAGAAACTTCCCTGGGATTTCTGCTCTCGCTGGTTGTGCCAGCAGCGCCGCTGTTTGCTTGCCTGGTCATACAGACACACACCAGTACACACACACTAGCAAAGAACTGGTATTCCTTTTCCCATATCTTTGCCTGAAAACCCCATAATTTCAAACTAGTAATAATTTAGAACAAAAGAGGTCCTAGACTCCATTTCAAGGGAGGTTCCCACCTCCCTTGGCAGACACCTGTCCTTCAAACCAAGACAGTCACACAACACCTTCCAATCTGGACATTTAAAACTGATTTCTTTACATTTGTGTAAAGTGTAGCACTTGTTGCTGGAATATTCTACCTGTTTCCCCTCCAGAAGACTTGGTTTAAATTTTTAATGATTTTTAAATGGTAGCCTAAGGTTTTATGTAAAGCATATTGAAGCTTGTTGGTGAAACAGGACCAAGAGAAGTAATTATTTAACATTTTATTTAAAATACTGATGGCAGTATCAAACACATCCTGCTAAAGTTATAAATTTCCTTTTATATTTCTTAATCAGTCAGTCACACTCTGAAGTGGACACATTTAAAGAATTATCAGGAATATAAAGAAGCTTAAGTCAAAATCAGAAATCCTCCCTCAACATGTCTAGGTTGGACATGTACCACATCCCTAACCTGGGTTTTGGCACATTTGGGCAGATCAGAGCTCATTGATACCAGGATGTGAATCTGTTCAGAACAATTGTCTAGGGCTGGAGAGAGTTCAGTACATTAATCATCCCACCTTGCTCTCTGTATACTGAGACTGCTAAAAGCCTTGCTAGGTATCCAGTCCTGTGGTCAGTTGTCTTCCTGAAACTGGGCTGAAACTTTGAAAAAGAATAAAACTTTAAATAAAACACTGCTATTCAGTCTAACCTGGGAAGCCAGTGAGGCCTTTCCTCCATAGCTAGGCAAAGATGAGCCCCACTGATGTGGGATCCCAAAGCTGGTGATGTATGCTCTCACACCTGCAGGACCTGCTTTCTTTCCTGGCCATCTGCTTCCGCCTATACTGCCATGATATAATTGAACCAGCAGTAAATTTTTGAACACAATAAAGAATGTGTTTTGTTTTGTTTTGTTTTATTTTCCCCCTGGAACTCCAAAAATCATGAAAAATGCAGATTCTGGGGAGGAGGGAGACACAGGGACTAAATCCTGTCCCAGACCTAATCTTTTCACTAGCCCCTTGAAGCTCAAAGCAACAGCAGCTGTTGAAAAGTGCAACTGTCTTTTCTATATGTGATTAAATATAGCCAAATATTAAGTACTGTCATCAAGGGATCAGTTAAATCTAATTTCCTTCCCCTCTGCATGTATGCACAGAGGGAGCTTAAGTCCTCTCTCATCTGGTTTCTTCATCCTTAAAAGAAACAAAAGCACACTGTGCAGTATTTCCTAATTTGATAGTATCTTTATAGGATTTTAATATCCTCCTCCTTGCCAGCAACAAGCCAGACCAGCAGCAAATACAGTTCAGTTATGAGCTGCAGCTGTTTGGGGCCTGTAAAGGTTTATCAACAACCTGGAAATTTCCAATCAGCACAACATAGGACAGGCTCCATCACCACTAGCGAAAGTTTGAACTTTGAATTTTTGCAAGCAAATATTGGTTGCCACAAGCAAAATGCTGGCAAAATTAAAACTGCTTAAGCAAGCAGACTAGCAATGAAAGGAGTAGGGACAGCCAGCTAACAGGGTGGGGCAGGGATCCTAGCAGTATTCAGCACAGAAACTGTGTTGTCAGCCAGGGCAAATCCCACCTGCAAAACTGTTCTGAATGACAATTGTAATGGTTGTCATGGACCACTATGTGCTTGATGAATATGAAGCATTTGGATCACTCTTCTACTGAGCAGACTTATTTCCTCCTCCTTCATGAGGTCAGGTAAGTTTTGCTATAGCAATGACAACACACTTGGGAGAATCAGAGTAAGCCTCAAAATATACAATCTCTTTTTAAAAAGAGATTTATATATTTCTTTTATATATATATATATATATTTATATTTATATATTTCTTTTATATATATATATATATATATATATATATATTTGTGTAGAATTTACATTACCATAGGTAATAAAATTCCCAGTGAGAAGTTTCATTTGCTTTAAGAAGTGACACAGATAACAATGCCCAGGTTCACTGAACTGTGTGATATAGCACAGCCTTGTTTTGTGGTCCTTCTGTAGCTCAGACGCTTCTCACTGTCCTTGACATGGCAGTTATATTATCTTCACACATTCACAAATATGAACACGGATTAAAGCACTCTTCTCCCAGATTCTCAAAAAAAGAAATAAAGACAAAAACAGGTACTCATCTTCAAGCTCGCTTCTGTTCTAAGGGTGAGGTTTTCTCCTCTTGCCTGTGTTGTTCATATAATGGACTTTTTATCACACTCCACATGCCATACTCAACATATACAGCAGGTTGGAAATGCTGTGAAGGATTAGCTGCTGAGGCTGGCATAATAAAACATAGAGAAATACAGAAGGTTTAGCCACTTGCTCAGATATCTAAAATGTTTAGCCATCCTTAGGAGTTAGCTTAGCCTACAACTGCTACCTCAGTATGTTACAGAGAGGGCAGTGCAGTGCAGTAATACCCATTGTGTCACTGTGTAGATAGGTCCACCATCTCTCACCTTGGCTGTAACATCTGTACACACACTGTTTCACTGGAAAATCTGAAAACCTCTCTTCTGATGATGGCTTTCACCTCAGTGTGAAATCAGTTGGGAAAAGGATTCAGATAACACAAATATGAAGAAAAAATTTCAGCATGATGATGAAGAATTTCCAACACTTCCTTCAGCCTAATGCATTTTCTGTAAAATACAATCTATACCCACTCAAAGTAACAGAAATTTGGCTTTTTATTAGGTCTGAAAAAGAAAAACTAATTTTTAATTCTATAATGCCATTTTGTGGTTGCTGTTAAACTTAAAAGAAGGATTACGAAAACAAAAACATGTCATTCTATAAACCAAATCCTCAGTCAATTCTATTTTACAACTAAATCTCTGCTTATTCAATGTATTAGAGGAAGTCTCTCTGTTAAACAAGCTCTTTTTGTCTGGAGGTTCAGAATTAACATGCCCTTAAGTCTTCTTTAAACACAGGTAGCTCATCACCCTCATCCACAACAGCTTTAATAGTTGCTGGGCTTCATGCAACAATCTATGCTTTTTTTTCTACCTTACCAGTTCTTTCATCAGCTGCTGTTGTGCACATTAGGCAAAACATATGAGAGCAAACAAACTGAAAAATTGGTTTGTGCTAATATTTTGAGACTGCTGCTCAATTTTAAGGGTTTATCTTTACCAGGCAAAAAGGTGCAGTAGAGAACCAGGTGGTTTCAAATGCAGTGTGATCCTTGCAGGAATTTTATGTGTACACAAGCAAGCCTCAAAGCTGTTTTCAGAGAGCAGCTGTACCAAAATGCCATGAGAGTACAGTCCCTGCCTCTCTCTGCATCCTTGTCCTTGCTCAGTTGTGTTGGCTGAACTGGGACTGCATCCCAAGCTAAGCTCACCACTTTGCTCATGACTATACTGTACTTAGTGTCGCAGTCACTTCATATCTCTCCCTCCCCAGTTTCAACTCCTTTTTGCCTTTTTGTGTGCAGTGGTTTCATGTAATGGCTCCATCTCCTCATGCATTCAGCATCCTTTCCTATACCTTCCTTGGTGTGTAGCTTCTCTGGAGAGAGACTATGGCCCAGGCCCTAAAGGAAATAATGAACACTTATAAAGGTTATAAATGGTATCTCTCTCTGACGTTTCTGATGGTGACACCCAATGAGACAGGGTGCAGGAGCCCTACTTTCTCAGGGTGGTGAACGTCACTTAGAAAGTCACTTAGAAAGTCTCATCTGGACCAAGTCTGGCGGAAGGTCTTAATGGAAGCCACATCCGTTCACTTGGGATCCCAGAATTCAACTCTTTCAAGGATTAAAATTCGCTGTCAGTGTTTAAAGTGCTTAAGTCAGTTAAAAATGGAGGGAAAAGAAGCAATTACCTC
This sequence comes from Cardinalis cardinalis, assembly GCA_014549065.1. Lineage (NCBI taxonomy): Eukaryota > Metazoa > Chordata > Aves > Passeriformes > Cardinalidae > Cardinalis > Cardinalis cardinalis. The sequence continues at coordinate 400,136 of JACDOX010000172.1, forward strand.
ACTGGCTGAACAACAACAACAACAACAACAAAAAAGGAATTAACTGCAGTTTTGACTGTTTGGGCAGGGAATAGTAGCAGAGATGAATGAGTGAATGAGATCTTACAACATCTACCTGGAAGGTAAGGATGCTGGCTTCAGATGTTGAAACCAGCACAATAAGAAAGGACTTGTCAATAGGGCCTGTCCCCTGAATGACTGGAGCAACACAGTCACTGGATTGAAGCTTTGGGAGAGGCATTGTTTCATCTTTATGTCTCTATCACATTGTAAAAAATTCTTCAGTTACCTTATAAACCCATACTATTTTTAAGAAGGATTCTCTCCCATACAGATCAAATGAGCACAAGTAATGTTTTTTCATTCCTATTTCAAATACTCTCCTGGTGTGTAAAACACTGAGAATCCAAGAAAATCCATGGAAAAAACCCCATGTATATAGATTTTTCCAAAATACTAACAAATGAACTTTTCATTTGACTTTCTGATGCCACTTTCTCACTGTCTCATATTTTTTTATCCTGATTTTCTAGAAATGTCCTATGAAATATAGAATTACAGAATAATTAAGGTTGGAAAAGACCTTTGAGATCGTTGAGTACAAAGGCAACCTTAAACTTGCCAAGTCCACCACTAAACCATGTCTCTAAGTGCCACTGCTATACATCTTTTGAATATTTCTAGACATAGTGGCTTGAGCACTTCCCTGGGTGGCCTGAAATTTCTCACTTACACTCCCATAATCATTCTTTTCTTCTGAATAGGTTGCAGTTTAAAAATTTCCTTTTAAAAACTAGTCTCATTACATGAGTATCTTCATAGTACTAAGCCACGATTTCTGTGCTAGATCCATGATGTAGTACTTGAATTAAGTGCATTGTTCTAAGACATTCCAACTGACTTTATTTCCAGTGGGCTTTAAATAAACATGCTTTAGGTTATAAATATATTCCTATCCTCTGAAATCTTGTTACACTGAAATGAATCTTCTAGCCTGTGGTCATCTTGAGAGCTTGAAGAACCATTTCAACAACTGATTTAACAACTTAGACCTGAGAATCCTATAATTTTCAACACCATTAAATCATACGTTATAAAAACCTTTTTAAATTACTAAAATTATACAAATAAAATAAATTTAGCATGTGGGTTTAGACACAAATGTTTGTAAGCCAATACCTCTTGTTGATCGTCATCTAGAAACAGGAGTAAAACACATCTGTAGATTAGACATGAAGGGTTGTATCAATCTGATATTCCTTTAAGAGGAAATAGCAAACATTTTCCTTGGCAATAAAGAAACAAAATATCTCCTTTAAACCATAACTAGAAAGGTTTATTTAGACTCTTAACATGAGTAAACTGAGGATAATGGGAATTTGGTTCTAAAATTGTTGTCTAAAAGACTTGTCCTAATAAGCAAAGTGCCTGAAGTAGGTACCTAAAATAACAGCAGATGTCAACACATCATATTGAGACACATTATTTTGATTTATACCTTTGATTTTTGTGTAACTAATTAGAGTAGGACATCAAAAAAGCATTTTCCTGTTTCTATTGCCAATGAAATTGTTTAACAAATTTACCAAACATTTTAATTTTTTTTTTTAGTATCTGTTTTCTGTTATTGTTCATTCACACTCTTGGATGTTTATGAGTTTCATGCCAGAGTGGTTTTGAAGGGAGAAAGTTATTTTTCTGTTATTTATGTACAATCTAACTTCAATTGGACTAGAAAATAATGAATCTGGAATAATGCTCTCTTTAATTTCTGACAAAACAGATTCTGGAGTAGTTTCAGTCAAATATATTTCCATTTTTTATTGATTAGAAAAGGAAAAGTATGCAAGCTAATGCTGAAAGGTAGATATTTACTTCACAAATATAATATATTTTATTTTATTTTCTTATGGCTGATAGCAGGTATATCTGTATTCCAACTTCTTTATTTTAAACTGTCAATAAATTTCATTCAACATATTATAAACCAGTCACCTGTCTAAGTAATATCAGTAGACAATTAACTAGTTAGCCAAAAAGCAAGCAGTATATTAATGTGTGAAAAAAAACTCTGTAATTATTTAAAAAGCTAGCAGAATACGGTTACATTAATTTTCACGAAAATCAGGATAGAGATTCTTTAATAACTGAATTTTTTTAAAAATTATGAAAATAAGCCAGGATAGTTTCTAAGCTGAGCTCCGTGCAATGATCCCAGCTAGTCACTCTCATTCCTTTCTGTGGCTTTGGGGCCACATTTCTCTAGTGCTTCACATTGCAGCTGGGCTACTTGATCTTGCAGTGGACCAGTGTTGTGCCAGCTCCAGAGTACAGCTGGAACTCCTGCCTCTAGGTATGCTCCTGGCTCGTGGTACAAGGCACCTAATCAGTTCATGCCAAGTGTCCAAATTAAGATAGCAGGAGGTACCTTGTTTCTTTTCCCATTGCACCTCCTGGGCTATGCTTGGAAGATCCTGCAGATACCTGCTGAGATGGTGCAATGGGCCAGTGAGGTGATGGGTCCTGCCCCTGGCTCCAGGCTGCATTTACACACCAGCCAAATGTGTGGTTGTTGCATGGAACAGAAGGAGTAATAACAGCAGTAATGACAGTTCCTGAAAGACATTTTAAAGGACAAAGGCGCTGAAGTCTGTAATGTGCTAAGTGGCTTTGGTCACAAGGGTCATGAACCTAATCATAAGCTAAAAAAACTTCTCAGTGTACCACCAAACTGCAGCCTTCAAATCCCGCTCAGTAATAATTTTTTCAGTGCTGCTCTCAAGACACCATTCAGTAATCCCTTCCAAATGGCATATCCAAACTCCTTCCTCTCCTGGAGGACTGGCAAGAGAAGTGTTTTGCTGGCTGTTTTTGAGGACTACACTGTCTCCTCAGGCAGCTCCACCACATATGCAGTGGGATTCTAGATGTATGGTGAATATACTTCCCATGTTCACTGCTCTGGTCCAATGGGACTGCATAGTCAGGCAAATGCTTGTACATATGTGAACCTTGGAAAGGTTTTCTGTGGCTTTGAAATTTGTGCAAGGATTTCAAACTGTTTGGTGAGTTAATTCAAGAGATACTAGTCTTATTCAAAAACTAATTGGAAGAGAAAAACACTTTAAAAAATCACTCTACTTGGCTAAATGATACTAGCTGATGCCCTTCTTGTAAATATGTTCTTGGTCAAAGTTGTTTTCTAGGAAGAAAACCCTAATGATGATAGGCAACACATTGCTACAACAGGCAGGAGAAAAGGAAGTCCTGGAGATGGTGGTGGTCACACCCCGTCACACTGCTCAGGGTCTGCCCTGTCCCCACAACATCCCTGCTCACTGTCTGCAGAGTGTGTGAGAAATCAGCAGCAAAAAAAGCTCATACCTGCGGAAACATAAACACATAAACACTTTCCCTCAGAGTACTGCTCTCATTATCTGGCCAACGGAGGCAGCTAAGGCTGAGACAGGAGAGACATTATAGGATCCTGTCTGCCTAGTGTGTTCACGGTACACTCCAGCTGGGAATGACTTCCAGATGTTCATGTGCTACAAATGCACCTCCAGCCGACAGCCCAACCCTTATTGATCACGCTGGACAACACTGGCACCGAGCCGGAGGAAGCAGTGGCTCAGTCAACAGCCCAGAGAGTGTTGGTAGACTTGATCAGGGAAACGACAAGTTTACCAGAGAAGCTGGCCAGGGAAAATGTCTATTTTTGTTGCAGAGAAAGGTTTCTTTAATTAAAAAAAAACCGTAAAAATTAGAGCCAAAACAAAACCCTAAACAAAACAAAACAAAAAGAAACAAATAAACGAACAAAACCCACAAAAATAAAAACAAACTAAACCAAACTAAAAACCCAAACAAACAAACAAAACCTCCAGCAAAAACAAACAAACAAAAAATAAAATAAAAACCAGAGGGGGAAAAAACCTCAGCAACGAGCCCACGAGGCTAAAAAAGTATGTGTGCCCTTACGCGAATCCTCTCTTACAGAAGAGCTTTTCTCAAAGAAACTCTCATTAAAGGGCTAGCTGTTAAAGAAAGCTAATGTTGGATCTTTTTGTGTTGGTTTGTTTCTTTATGATGGCTTCGTCAGCAGAGATATAAAAGTCTGCATAGACAGTCATTTTGATTTTAAATGGTACAGTTCAGGTTACCTTAAATGCATGTCAGAGATTAGCTGAAGCAATGTTGGAGTAATCAGGATCTGCACCACCAAACAGCTGTTTCTGTGTGCAATCAACTCCTGTTTAGAATTATGTAGGATTTTCTGTAGAAATTGTGTTCTTGAGGTATTTCTGTTTGTGAAAAATTTTTAACACTAACCTCTACAATGAGGACTGGAATTAATTTGCTGTAAGAAAGATTCCTTTCTTTCCAAGACATGATCACACTCCTCCTATTGAAGAAAATAATTTATTCTTCTAGTGACAATCTCCTTTCACGCTTTCAGGTTTTTAGCATGTCTATATTACAGAATAATTTATCTCCTAATATTTCTTCTGCAAAGCCAGAAATCCCTAATTTCTTTTTTCTTTTTTCCCTTTTTAATATAAACAGAATACAAAAACAAATCCTGTTTTTCTCCCTAATGTATAGGCGTGCTATAGTAATGTCAAGTATTCTCTATGTAAGATTGCAAAACCTAAGGGGTTACAAGTTCCCCCTTCAATTCACAGCCCCAGTGCTGTTGTGGAGGAATTGATTTATATTTTTCTGCCAAGTCATTATTAATCATTCAGTGTGGTCTTGCTATAACTGCAGGGATATGAACCTATCTGCCACAGAATATGTGTCACATTGCAGCCCACACCTGCATAGACTGGCAAAAAGTGTGCCGCCACACTCTCACCAGGGTCAAGGCCTTTGTTGCAAATGTGCAATTATTTTGAAACTAAGACCAAATCTTAAAAGTATTTAGCAACCTAAGTTTGTAAATTGGACATCCTTTTGGATTTTTCAAAAGAACACAGGCATAAATCTCCCACTAGATGCTTATCTGCATCATTAAGCCCCTAAATTGCTTTATAAACTTGTTGCTTACTCTTTTTTTCCCTCAGCAAATTACTTAGAAACCAGATGTGCCTTTCCTCAAATGTATTATTTGCAAGTATGTACCAAATACCTCAGCAGAATTACATTCCTGCTTCGAGCTATTTGGAAAATGTTAATTTAATTTGCTCTCTTTTTGTTATTCATTTGGGCAACCAGTCACCTAGATCACATGTTATCAGTACTGCCTTCTTACTGGCTGCCTAAATGTTTTTACTAGGAGAATTATGAGTATCAAAGGCATTAAGAGGCAAAGCCCAGGTAATTTGCAATAGGAATTTGAGGATAATAGTTATTGCTGTTTAAATTCACTAAACCTGTAGATGATCTAGGCATATTTGTGGCTTCCATCTCTTTACATCTAATATAAACCCAGTCACCACAAATCACAGTTACCACATGCTTATCCACAGGAGTGTTTTCCAGACACTTTTCTTTTATTGTTGGTTGCCTCACCTGACTGATGGTCCAATAAATTCTGCATTGGCAAATCTGAACTCTAAAAATTAGTGCCTTATCCTGTGCTTTGGAATTGAAAGAAACATTTAGATGTGATACATACACTTAGGGGCTTAATGACAGACTTATGAGTGTACTAAGTAACTCAGTGTTGAAGACTGGTGTGAGCTGCCTGGTCATATATGTCCATTAATTCATTTTTATTACCAAATTTAATTTGAAATTGTGGTCATTTCTTACTTTTTGAAATTGATCTAGATAATAAAAATGAACTATATTCCAGGTAACATTTAGGCCCAAAGCAGTGTTGACGCTTTGTGGTAAGAAAGGTAAACATTTACTTCATGAAAGACTTGCCAAGCCCACAAACTCTGTGAAAACATGAGATTTCAGTTAAGTAAGCAACAGGCTTTCTTTCACAAAAATAGCATTCTGGTAGCACTTGGTTTTCATGGGCACTTTTCACCAGAATTGCAGCATTCTATTTTACAGAGAAAAAGAATACTTTTGAAGAAGTACTTGGAATGACTTGTCTCTTTTGACCAGATTGGAAGATAAGCACATATATTTTTGTCTGTTCTGTGGTTTTTCCAAAGATTACATCTATTTTTTAAATGTTCCAGGCTTGGTGCATCATTAAGATAACGAGTACTCAGCTTCCTCAGTATCACTCCCTGCCTCCTCTGGCACACTTCCCTGTAAATGCATCTGAAGACTTGTTTCTCTGGATAAGGGAGCTGAGAAAAAAGGAGATGGGCTGCTCTCTTTCCATGTGTCTACTGCAAACAGCTTATATCATTCTGCTTTGTTTGTTCTTTACAGAAACAGTGGCTGTGAATTGCCTGGGGGCTTCTATGTTTTATGACTTTTACCTGCCAGATACAGAATGGCTGAACTCCCCAACACCAGAGAATTGCTCATATTTGAGCAGATGGGCTTAAGAAAATGAAAAAAAATACAGAATTCTGTTTTCTTGCTCATTTGTGGTTGTCTGGGATAACGTGCAATCTTCTTTCTGACAGAATAACACCACTTGGAGAGAAAGGCAAGAGTGGTCATACAGAGGTAAAACAGAGCCATTAAGGCAACTCAAGYGAGCAGAGAGGAATTTTAGTTGTGCATATTCCTAATTTCCTGTCTCAAATTTTTTTAGTCCCTTAAAATTACCAGGCAGGCCTGCTCTGCAGATTGGTCATTCCAGAGCCTCTCTGTAAATCAGCACCTTCATGACTACAGCATAAAAACCTCACTTCAGCTTAATACAACAGAAGATTTGGCATGTGCAGGTGCACCCCCTTTGCCAAGGGTCTGTGGTCCTCATCAAATCAATCACTACCACTGCTAGAAATGTGAAGACACTCCTGCTTAAAAGAGGGCTGTGTCTGAGTAATGCAAAATCTGGGCTGTATATTTAACCCCAACCAAAATTGGTCAGGCGGGAAGTGGAGTAGAAGAGCAGTGTGGCTTTCCACTGGTGCTTCTGCTGTGGTTTGAGGATTTAAAGGGGACTTTGATTTCTCAGCCTTCCTACCCCACATCACAGACTCTAATGTTACCCCTAGGTAAGGATAGGAAACATTTTTATGATGGTGGAGAGAGAGCAGAAAAGGAAAAAGAGAGGCTGTAGCCTTGTGTCTCTGCAAGACAGAGTATCTCTCAGTACTGGTACAAACCTTGCTTATCTTCACCATCCCCATCAGCCCTGATGAAGAAGACCTTTTTGTCTCTGTAGAGTGGTGTGCCAGAGCAGCCAGGCATGTGAAAAAGCTACATTTGAGAAAGCAGAAGAGCAAACTTTATGCTGCACGAGCTGTTCCATGGTACTTTGGTAAAGGCTTACCAACCTTAGTGGCCCATGGTAAATGTGAGAAACATGACCCCGTTTTTGCCAGAGAAGTAAAATACCCCAAACCACAGAGATGTAAAACAGGTAGCAGGGCACTCAGTGGGCAGCTGAGTGAATATCCAGGAGCCTGAAAACTTGGCTGTATTTATCAGCTAACCTTAGGCCTCTTCTATGTGGCTGCACAGTGCTCTGTGAAACACAATGCAGTACAAAAATAAAGCACCAACAGTGCATATAGAAAAGGTTTGGTTTGGTTTCCCTGTCTTTACCTACTTCAATTCAAATTAGACGATCTCTACAGCTATTGGCTTCATTCCATACCATACTGCTGACCTGCTCCCTGGAGATATTTGTTTCCAAACCTCAAGTTATTTCCCTTAAATTTAACCTAAATTAAAGAGCCAGAAGAGGGATAAGTGAGTGGCAGTCTCTTAGCAAAAAATCTGTCTGTGTTCCAAATTTCCAAAGAGGTAATTTTTCAATTAAAGGACTGCAGTGCTGGAGAGGAGAGTAGAGATGTATGATGAAAGCTGGTACCCAAAGCTTGTACCTCTCTGCTTTTGCCACTTCATGCATCTGCAATTCTAGAAAAGCTTCTCTTGCATGCTAACTGTCCTGTCTGTAACATCTGCACACTGGGTTTAATTTTTCCTCCCTAAAGCCTGACTTTTGCTAGTGACAAGGCCAGCTAAAATGGACAAAGCAACTCAGTAATACAATTTTACACAAACTTGGCAAAAAGTTAAGCACATTCCTGTCAGGTTCCTCAAAGCTGGATGCCTGTAACAGATGCCGGGGGAGCTGGAAAGCCGGCCAATTCCCTTCTTTCAACCCCTGGGGCTCTTCTGACTTTCTGCACACAACCCTAAACCCATGGGAAGTCTTGAGAATGGTCAGTGAAAGATATTCATCTTCCTTGCTGAAGCACTGAGCAGCACAAATGTGGAGGCTGCTGGAGGTAGCCATCCTGCCATCCTTCCTGCCATCACCATGTCAGGCAGGTGTCTGACATCTCCTCCAAGGTAGGAGGAAGCAAGGCTCTTCCTCAAGAGCCTTGTTGTTAAAGCCCTTCTGAGCAGACAACTTCAATGCCATTTTTCAGTTGCCTATTGAAGACCTTCCCCCACGCTTCTCAATCATTTGTTTTGCCACAAATAAATAAATACAGGCCTCAGGACAGCTTGCCAGGTATGCATCCTTAAACTGCTGTTGTCTTCTACAGAGCCCTTTCCCTGGTTTCATATATCTCCATATTTGACCATTTTAGTGACTAAGGCATTTGTTTTCACTGTGTTTAAATTCCACCCCATAGTACAAACATTTAAATACATGTAAATGTATTCCAACCACAATTTCCACTGCCCACCGCATACTGGGTAAATTCCCCCCTCCCCAGTACATTTTAAGGTCACTTCCATCAGCTCAAACACTGATTATTCAATATATCAAGTATCCAAGCTGATAGCTGATGACAGCCGGAAACCATAAGCTGCCTTGAGGTTTGTCTTCATATCAGCCCCTGCAGCTGGGTGATGAGGGACTTTTTTTACTGCCATTGAAACCATTAGGTTGCTGTAGTTTGTTTGGTTTCAGCTTACCATAATTGCTGCCATTTCCATGGTTGATTTGGGCTATGTTTGAAGCTGATGTACAATACAAAGTGTGCTGCATGTGTAGCTGCTCTCCACGTGTCAAGACATTAGAAAGAGGGAGAGTGTGTGTGTATGTGTATGTGTGCACATATATATAAACATCTGCCATGTAGCTGTCTTCTACTTACACATGTTTCCCAGGGGTTTACTCTACTAAGGGCAACTGAGTGTCTTAACTGCCCTCACAGTGATTCAGGTTCCTGCTACTGGGGAGATTAATTTTGGTTGGGTGGGAGCAGATAGCATAAGAAGGAAATATAGCAGAGAGTAATGTATCTAGAATTCCAGACCGTGAATCTCTTGAACAGGGAGGTGTATGAGGATATGAAGCTATCAGGGTGGTATTTGTTCATGGCCCTGGTACTCCTGTCTCTCTTTGAGGAACTGTAATTCAGTGTAGTCACAGAGGTCTCCTTATTAGAATCAGCAAGGCCAACACGTATCCATGGCCCACAGATCTGGAGGGAATCCTAGCCTGCGAAAGAACAGGTAACAGCTGGCATGGGAAGATAGGACAGTCCTTCCTTGGAGCTGCTGACACAGGACCTCAGGACAATGAGGTAAAAGCACTTTCTTGGGTGACTTTTGCTGCTTCTCCGGTTCTCATTTATAACTGAAGGATAACAAAGGTGCTGCCCACCACCTTCTCATACATTTGTGGTACAAGCTCCTTCAGGACAAAATCATCTTCTAGAAATAATAATAATAATAACCCTAATCCGCCTTCCAAATAATTAGGATTGGGATTAGGATTTTTATTATTCATTAATAAAAATATATATACAGTCTTTTTATGAGTCTTACTTGCCCTATGCTGACCAATGCTGACAATCATCACTTTGTCCCTTCAAATCTCCAGGAAGTAATAATAAAAGAAAAAGAGAATGGAGGAAGCTATCACTGGAAGGGCTTTCTTGAAGCTATGTGAGAGCAAGAGGAGAAAGAAAGAGTGCTCATGGGTAGAAGGACAATTCTTCACTGAATCCCCTTCTTTTTTACATTGTTTACAGCTTCCAGCACACCTGGGAGACAGCAGCATATCATCAGGCAGAAATAAATACAGCTAGATAGGTGATGGAAGTGTACACACATGATGTGTTGAAGTAGCTGTAGTGGGCGGACTAGAGGTGGTTCTTCATGTGTGTGTGCATGCCCTGCCCATGATAGTTAACAGGATGGAAGCTCCTACGTTTTCTTCATACTTTGGTTTTCTTTGGTGGTGTAGAGGAATGCACACAGTGCAGATATCTCAGTGTGCAGCTGCAGCAGAAAGGTGCAGATTGAGCCTGAGGCAAAAGCTGTGAACTGGTGACGACTCTTTGTATAACAAAGGGAACAAGGACCTGTGATACCCATCAGGTGACCAAACACTCAGAGACACAGCAGAAGCTGAAACTCAAAAGGAAGATCTGACACTTTCCATGCTTGGACTGTGACAGTATAAAAGCTATGGGGTTCCTTTTCTGTGGGTTGTCCTCGGAGGCACCAGCTCAAACTGTTTCTGAATTACTGCGCTGTGAATAAATGGCTTTGTAGAATGAGACATCTCAGACTGTGCCGTGGGAAACCTGGTCCGATTTAGTGAGAGTGGGGTGTGCAGGGAGTCATGTGGGGCTCCTGTGGGGTCACTGGAGCTGCCGGCTCTGAAGGGGCTGCAATCTCAGCAGTGACAGTCTGTGGTGGTGGCACTGCAACTGCCAGAGTGGCTCCTGGATGGTCAGACTGGTCAGTTTCCTTAACAGATGGGAAAAACAGCTATTTCATGGCAAATACCTTCCCAGAGATGGAGATTGCACTGAAAACAGAAGTTCCACTGTCCCAGTGTCACTGGTGGACATGATGAGTGAGATTCCTTGTGCCTGGCATCCCTCAGTCTCATGGAGTGCACCAGGGCAGGACTTCAGGAGTTACACATGGTAAGCAGCAGACCTCCTTAAGCTGATGGCAGCTGTGCATTTGTCTCCTCTCTGACTGTAGTTAAAGCAGAGTACCAATACCCAAGGACAGTGTTCCTACATATTTACTGAACTAGCCCAGCACTCTGCTTCCAGCTCTGTCCAAGAACAGGAAACAAGTGCAAGAATCAAATGGTTACAGGGCTGCTCCTGTGGCCCTTAATCACCACAGCCAGAGAGCTGCGCCTCAGTGTGTCTCAGGTAGTGGGTGGCTGGAGGCTGAACCTTAGTTCTGCTCTGGAGGTGAGCTGTTTTGTCTCCCTTCATTGTTTTTGGAGAATTGGACCTCAGTACCTCATTCAAGGCCTTGCTTTGAGATACACAGGTCAAATGGCGTATAGGGATTGAACACCAGTGTAAAATAAGGTAGCATCGTAAAGGATGCAGAACTCAGGACCTGGCTTCAGAATAGTTCAGGTCTCCCAGATGAATCTACATGCTCTGTGCTCTGTCATTCCACACGTGCAAGCCTACACTTCTTCGCCCACAAAGGCTGATCCATACCCCCTGTCCCTTTTTGCACTGTCACTCTCCCTAGTACTGTGATCATTCCCTTCTCCTCCTTGCTTATTGAAGTTCTGCTCCCCTTGAATGCCCTGTCTCCCTCCTACATTAGCCAACTCTGTCCCAACAGCCTATCTGGTCGTGCTGGCATTAGACATTCAGGTGGGTGGATTACAGCCTGGTTTTTTGTGTGTGAGTCCTGAACCATGGCTAAACAGCAGCTAATGTAACTGTGCAAATCAATATTTGTTCACACCTGTACTCATTCACTCTCAGGATCTGCTGAGACATCACTGATTAAGAAATGTCCTTGGTAGAGCAAGGATTTAGATCCTAATCCCTCTGGGAAGGGACCAGTGGTCCCTTTTCTGCCTTCTCCATTCCCAAATCTCAGCAGGCACTGGCATATCCACCTGCCTAGTCAAAAACCACAATAGGAGCAAAATGCAGGGGAGTTTCATCTCTGCAAAAAATCATGGTGAGTATCTAACATGAGCCCTCCTTTACAGCAACACCTTTACCAGACCCTCCTTTCGCCCACCACTCAATGAATGGTTCATTTCAGCATCTCATGATAGACCATCTGTAGCCCTCACCACCATAACAACTTCAGGAAGTATTTTTGACCCATTAGTCCTCTGTCCAAGCTAACACATTTTTGGAAACACTACAGACAGGCCGCAGACACTGTATTTGCTGACACTGACCATAATCAGAAGCATTTCACTTGAAAAACTGCTGGCAGCTGCAAAGCTGACTGTGGAAAAGCTGTAAAGAAGTTGCAGTCACAAAAAAGAAAATAAACAACAGCAAACATCCCACACACATTTGGAATTACTTTGCCATTCACATGAGGCAAGCAGCCCTTTTTCTCCATCATGCTTTGTAGAGGTCCCTCTGAGCTCCCAAGCCTGAGGGTGACACCTCAGCTCAGGACAGGCTGCCCCAGCCAGATCTGCACATAGTAAAGAAGGCAAGTGGCGGCCACCAGTCTACTGTGTAACAGTAGCCACAAAACGTTCCCCTACAGCCCAGAGGAATGGTGATCTCCAGAATCATGTCAGGCAAGGTTGTCTGGTTTTCTGCTGCTGCTGTTGTTGGTTCTAAGCCAATCTTTGCCCCGCCAGTGTGGGGCATGCAGGCCTCGTTGATCTGGCAGCACGGAAAGTGGTTTGGTGCATAGCAGACACAGCAAGTGGAAGCTGGGCCAAGAAGCTAGGTCTACAGGAGCACAGGAATTCTGATCTCCTGGTTTAAAAAAAAACAGAAAACAAGAGAAAACCAACAAAACGGAAGGAAGGGAAGGGAAGGGAAGGGAAGGGAAGGGAA